>CM046069.1:25876318-26454999 GCA_025215515.1 Schistosoma japonicum | reverse complement strand
TCCACAAATTGAAATAGGTATATAGAAGTCCAAGCCATTCTATTAAGTAGTTGAAAGCCGTGTGCACTTTAATTTAAAAGCATTTAATCAAACTATTCAAGTGTATTTTACTAGTGTGATAAATATACTGAGAGATGGAATACACTTATTGAGAGAATCTCTCCTTTTTGGGGAACTTATTCTCAAAGTTGTACAATTGAAAATATTTTTTTCCCAAAACACCTAATCAAAAACATATTTATTGTAATATTTGTCATAGATACATCTCAATTAGATACCAGTGAAAACCAGAGATGGTCGGACGGGATGGTCCTAGCACGGGACTTCTTTGCTGTGTACACTTAAGAAAACACCATTGAATAAACCCAGGACCTTCAGGTCTTTCCAAAAAATGATACTCACTTGCATTAGTGGGGTGATATCCATTCATAGGATATCTACTTCACTCATTTTCTTTTACCCTAGCCGAAGAGTTTCATAATAACATGAAACTCACTCTAGTGTCCCCTAATTTTCAATAACCAGAATGCTTGCTAATAATAGCGATAGGTTGCTGAATGTCACAGTGGAGAACACAAATAAACAATAACATAGATATTTACTCTTATTCAGAAACTGAAAATGTAGTTGCTTCGACTTGAATATTTATTAAGAACGTCATATTTGTTAGTTAACAGTTATGAGAAAAAAAGGAGTTGTACAACATAATAAGATGAAATGTTGACAACTAAACAAATGTTAGTTGTAAAGGATATCTAAACACGAATATTTGTAGGTTAAGTATGAAGCGTTAAAATAAAAAGGGAAAGAGGAGAAAAGGAAGGGGGTAATTATATTTGGGATAACTAAAAATTAGGACTATAAGAGAATAGGAGGTTAAAAATAGCTTATATTATATACACAGTTTTGACTTCTCTAACTTACATTGAAGATTTTCGCAATGCCAAGAAGGTGGTAGTTCATTATTTATAGTAGGTTTCTGTTTGCCATGTAGGTGAGTATACACACTGAGTATAATTTAATGAAATTCAATTTCAATCTATAAAACATCATTTAATGAGTAACAATGAATTCGATCTAAATCACAGAATGAACAACAGAAAAGTACGTATATAATTATGAAAATATAAATAATCCATATACTATGCTATTTCTTCTAATAAAAAATCTTTACAACCCAAAGTATTTCATGTTACGTACTTAGTTAAGAACCTTATTCATCGAAATATTGACATTTAATTTGAGGAGTGAGGCGAGAAAAGATTTATATCAACGAAAAATTTTCATTTTGTTCATTTGATGAGTTTTCGATATTATGAACAGCTAGAGTACAGTATAGAGAGGAGTAGATGCGATATTTGAAATGTCCACGCTCGTTTTAAACAATTGACCAATTATCGATCTGATTCATTAACCACTTTAAGCCTATTAGTATTTATGATTGACTAGTTTATTGGGAGAAAATCAACTATATCACAAGGGATATAAATATTTAATATAGTAAATAAATAAATGATAGTTTTGCAATGGCTTTTCAAACTGTTATCGGATCATTTTTCAAAGAATTAAATTGAAGATTTTCTCTAAAAAATCTATACTAAAAGACAAAGATCAATTAATGGATGGACAGCAAATTTATCACCTTAATAACGAATTACAGAATTACATTACTGATGTCGAACATTACCCTAAGTTTAATCTAGTCTTACAGCACTATTGAACTTCAGTGCGAGAATACTATTAAAACATAAGTTTAAAAACTATATATAGCGTATGGATTAACACTAGCAACAGTATTTATGCGACTCGATTATTTGAACTTCATGGATGATCTATCTCTTTTAGCCCATACACATCAACAAATGCAAGTGAAGACAATCAATGTAGCAGCAACCTCAGAACCAATAGTCCTGAACATACAAAAGGGAAAGAGCGAGATCCTTGAATACAACACAGAGGGCACCGAACCAATTGAACTTGATGGTGAAACTCTGGAAGAAGTGGATACCTTTACATACCTGGGGAGCATCATCGATGAACAAGGAGGATCTGATGCAGATGTAAAGGGAAGGATTGGCAAAGCAAGTGCAGCATTTCTACAGTTGAAGAACATATGCGACTCCAAACAACTGTCAACCAACCTCAAACTCAGACTCTTCAATTCGAACGTCAACACAGTTCTTCTATATGGAGCTGAAACGTGGAGAACTACTGCAAGCATCCTCAGGAGAGTACAGGTATTTATCAACAACTGTCTACGCAAAATATTGAATGTCCATTGGCCGGAAACCATCAGCAACAGCCTACTATGGGAGAGAACAAACCAACTTCCAGATGAAGCGGAAATCAGAAAACGACGTTGGAAATGGAAAGGAAATTCATTGCGGAAATCATCAGACTGCATCACGAGACAAACACTAACTTGGAATCCTAATGGTAAACGAAAAAGAGGAAGGCCAAAGAACACCCTGCGTCGAGAATTGGAAGCAGACATTAAAAGGATGAACAGCAACTGGAAACAGCTTGAAAGTATTGCACAGGACAGAGTTGAATGGAGAATGCTGGTGAGCTGACTATGTTTCTCCGAGAGGGGTAACAGGCGTAAGTAAGTAAGTAAGTAAGTAAGTAAGTAGTAAGTAAGTAAGTGTAAGTAAGTAAGTAAGTAAGTAAGTAAGTAAGTAGTAGTAAGTAGTAGTAAGTAAGTAAGTAAGTAGTAACGTAAGTCGTCCGTCCGTCGTCCGTAAGTAAGTCCGTCGTCGTCCGTAGTCCGTCCGTCCGTCCGTCCGTCCGTCCGTCCGTCCGTCGTCCGTCCGTCCGTGTCCGTCGTCCGTCCGTCGTCCGTCGGTCCGTCCGTCCGTCCGTCCGTCCGTCCGTCCGTCCGTCCGTCCGTCCGTCCGTCCGTCCGTCCGTCGTCCGTCCGTCCGTCCGTCCGTCCGTCGTCCGTCCGTCCGTCCGTCCGTCCGTCCGTCGTCCGTCCGTCCGTCCGTCCGTCCGTCCGTCGTACAGTCCGTCCGTCCGTCCGTCCGTCCCGTCAGTCCGATCCGTCAGTCGTCCGTCTGTAACCGTCCGTCCGTACCCTCCTCGTACTTGATCCCTCCTACCTCTCTCGAGTGCATTGCGATCACCAACGATTCTCTTTTCCAACAAGCTTTACTATATTTGACACTAACCTCGAGGCTAATTAGGTTAGTTGCAGTTTATGTGATTGGGGCACATGTCTGGATTGCTTGTGTTAGTGGTAGGAATTTCCAGTTGTTTTAACTTCTTTTTGAATATGTCGAGAGATGGAGCTGCAACTACATGTTAAGGTGAAGAGTTTCACTCGTCATTATTCTGTAAGACAGTCGACAATCAGCTAGCAGATAATTTGTTCTGGACTTATGGACATTTTTGGAGTGTCCTCGTAAATTTTCTGTCCCGGAAGACGAGAAGAGAGTGAGCATAGTAAGGCCAAATTTATTATTAAATATTTTGAAGACTGTTATTAGGTCACCTCGAGTTCGTCTATATGATAGCTAGAACAAGTTAAACTTATCCAGCATCTCGTCTCATGGAAGTCATGAGATTTCAGGGACTAACCTAGTTACCGTTCTTTGAAACTTTCCTAATAAATTGTTATCTCTTTTTAGACAAGGACTTGATGGTTGTATACAGTACTAACGTTTAGGTCTTATAAATACGGTGTACAAGGTTATAAATATCCTGTCATCAATATACCTAAAGGATCTACTTATTAACCAGAGAGTTCGGAAGCTTTTATTAGCAGTATCACGGCAATGTCTAGTGGTTTTTAAATGGCTGCTAATGATGACCCTCACAACATTCTGCGTCTGGACGACGTGGAGCACAACGTTATTCGTCGTGTATATGTTTGTACCTTAATGTCCAATATGCATCATAATGCTTTTGGGGGCATTCTTTGACATTTGCCAAATGTTAGACCATCTTTCTAGTGTCTGTGGTTCCTTTTGCAGCTTTAAGCTCTCTCCTATCTTCTCTTCATATCTTAATATCATCAGCATACAACAAAACTGATGATGATAAAAGACTAGGAAGGTCATATGCATATAAGAGGAATAACACTGAACCCGAAACCGTCACTTGAGGTATTCCACTAAGCATTGTTTTCTAGACAGACAATTTGAAATTGACCCAACTAAGAAGTCAATTATCTACAGGAGTAAGTGCTCTCCTAATTCGAGTATTGTGTAACTTCGTTCTGTTGTTATTATTATTGTTTACAATAAAATGTCTACTTTGCATATCATTACATTTTAATCATTCACGTCGTGTTTGTTTTGTTTTCATTCACTCGCTAAGTGTCCACAATTTCCCGTTGAAAACATTGTTTATTATTCACAGTTAGGCATGATTCATTTTCATTTAATGTAGTATACAAATTGTGTATTTCTAATGCTCCTTACAAGTATAGATAGACATAGTGAAGGGACACAAATAGGCATTTGTTTAGCTGACTCATTCAAAAGTGAAGACTAACAATGGCGAATTTATTTACTAAGTAGTATATAAAGAACACGGGTGTTCTATTTACTAACTTATTTATTTTCCAACTATTTGAATAATTCTCTCTTTTTAACTTAACCTCTTAGACACTCCCATTACTATAAAAGGTCATAGACAGGATAAATAAACAAGCCTATGAAGATAGATAGATAGATAAGTTGGATATGAGTCATGAGTAAAACAAAACAAATTTAGTAAATACGGTAACCATAGTCACGGTTTTATTATTTACAGTAAACTTTATTGTTTCATAATGTATATATAAATAAATACATAAATAAATACATATTCTATATCTGAATGTGTACACAGTCTATTCATATTGTTAATAGATTATTAATTAGAATATTGAACAAGTAGTTAGATTGAATGTAACACTGACCCTAAGATTAAATTAATCAACATCATGGTTACAGTTTCATGTTTTCTTGATTTGTATAAAATTCTTTGTTGACCTAATTCATTTTGATGTTCTAATTTTTATCTAATTTTATAACTAATTCACTTTAATATTAATCGATCAGTATGCATCGAATTGAGATGACTTGTGGAGATTGATAGTAAGTTTAGCTTGTTGAATTCGTTACAGATCGATGTTGCTAGAGTAACATTAGAAACTAGGGTGCATAGGATATCTGTATCGTTCTAGTATTGGAGTCCTTAAAGGTATGCACCCATGGTTCCTCCACAGGGGTTTCAGGTTGATGAACACCTAACTTTCTTCGCCACTGGACCAGATGGCATTCAGTGGTAAAATTCATACTTCCATGAGTTTGTGATATATTTCGATGACTATCGATTGTCACTGATGATAAGTGTTTCACTTCCGACAAGTCTGAACTCCACTAGTCACGACTTCTCACTAGAACTTTAGGAATATCCTGAAGTTAGTTACTAGTGATGTGATTACTGATTAGCGTTTTTTTTAGCATGCTTTTGTTTTCCGAGATGAAAATGCTTCATGCCCCACCGTCCTCCTTTACCCGAACTTGGGACCGGCAGTAACTCTAGAAGAGCTACAGGTAGAGTATGTGATATAATTGCTGTGACTGAATTCAGGTGGTTTTGTGTAGGTTGGTATTAAGTTTAGTTGATTGAATTTGTCACAGACTGATGTCTGTAGAATCAAGAGTGCACACTACTGACGAGTCCCATACTGAGATGAAACAGTCGTCCACTGCTCCCTAGTTTTCAACTAGCAGAAGAAAACTTGTTGAATAGTAAATTGCTGTGATTTAAACGATACATTTGGATCCCACTATCAACTTGATTTAGTTAAAATAGAATATACAATGAGTTATGAATATGATGAAATATTCACCATGAATTTAGTTCAGTCACTACCAAATACAAAATGAGTGATCAGTATTTTCTTGGTTGCACTCTGTAAAACTACTATCGCATTACGATGCATCAACCTGACATCTACATATAACACGTTATGTTGCGAATAAAAGAAACTTATAATTGTACAGTAATATAATCTAAATAGGGGGTTTATTCTTCATACAACGAAGAATCAGTGTTCTATTAAGAACAACATTATGATGATTATCTGCATAAAACACTCTTCTCAGTAGGAATCTACCTTTGAAAATAATTGTAAGTAATACTTAAATTAGACAACAAAACTATCACTATATGTCCTCTTTATGAATGTTATGCAAAATACTCCTATTAAAATATCATATAAATCATGTCTCAAATCACTGTTATCAAGTGGGTGTGCATGTATGATAAGCCAAGCGTTTATCTTTATTTTGTAGATCATGTGATGTATACGATCACGTGACATGAACCAAACTCTGAGACAAAATCTAGAATAGGAGCTCAAAGAAAGTTATTCATCTTTCAAAATCGTTTTATATTAGTCTAGTTACTATGGTCACAGTAACTTGTTCAATAAGATATATATATGTGTATATATATAGTAGTCTACTGAAAAAGTTTGGGCCACCTACATCTCAACTACTCAAGTTATGCAAAATGACCATTCTGTTTTTAATTTATTTAAACTGAATAATAATGAATGTAATCCTGATTAGTAGCAATCTCAGATAAAATCAGTGCAGTTGCTAACCTCTTTACCATCTAATCTAGTCTTAGAATGGAACTCAAGTTAAACACAAATGAATGCATTCACGTTATATATGATAAACAATAAATGAGTAGTTGTAACAAATGATTCAGTGGAGCATATTCCTAACTGAAAATGTAGAATAGAAGGTATTTATTAATAAAAAGCAATGTAGTTTTTGCATACTAATTATTTGACTGTATATTACATAGAAATCTATTGTAATGTTGTATAACCGGTGCTAACGAGTTCTTACTGTAACAGACTGTTTCTATGTCATTCTACATATACTGTCTAAAGTCTAATTCATTTTAACTTAATATTTTCTTTACGCATAAGTATATACTATATTCGTGTTTTTTGTGTATTCTTGTTTTCATTACTATCATGAGTATAATGTATAACCGTATAGTAAAACTAATAAACAGTTGTTTACGCCCATAGACATTATTCAAGTGAACTATACAACACCCATATGGAAAATACCAATATAATACGCTCATACTACTAAAAAATACTTGTGCATATAGTAGTCCATATATATATATATATATATATATATATATATATATATATATACTTAAATTGTGTATTACTAATCTTGTTTACATTTCAATAGTAGTAGAATATATTCACGTAAATATCGCTTTTTTAAATTGTTTCTTGCAAAAAAAATAATAACAATGACCTTCAGAAAGTTGGAATTGCTTTTAGCTGTGTTAGATGACATCCTACCGTTTGGACAAAAGTTCAGTTAATACACATGAATATACCGTCTTCAATTCAAAAAATACACATCAACTAGTATAATGAATACAGGTTAACAATGATGTATGTGCTACGTAGATTATTCTTTGATGGATAATACTCAGTTAGATAAATCAATTTTTTTATAAAAAGAGAATTGAATAAGTTAATTATTATACCTTCATTACATCTACTTTACTGCTTTTCTGAGATGATATAAAACTAAGGTAATATAAGTCAAACTTCATCGTCATTTGAAGAACTGATGAAAACCAGGAGGAAGAGAGCTATTCGTGTAGTTAGTTTGCAAATCTTGAGGAGTAAATCGGATTTTTGTGATTGTAAATCTTCATTGATCAAAGCGGTTGAAACTAGTAACTCCTATTTCACTTGTTGAACAATATCAACTGATGTAGATTAATGCTATCTGGTTGGAATAAAGTCGATAACTATGATCCATGATTGGAGATGCTGTGTGTGACATAGGGTCATCATTGGTTGAAAATGGTACATACAAATTCAGCTATTTGCAAGTTTAAACATTATTGCATATTTTCTCATTTTTCAGTTTCTTTTTCTTGAATCACCTTTAGAACTGGTCATTTTTAATAACGCTTATACTACTTACTTTTCTCTTCTGATACTTCTCTTGATAATTCAGTCTTGTCATGTTGATGTAGTACGGTAACCAATATTTGTGTAGAACAGTGAATCCCACTTAACTTGTAATGTAAACTGCTAATTATTTTAATGTCGTCCCTAGGTGTCCTGTCTTATTTTAATGTTGTTGATAACATTTCAAAGCTTTTAATAATCGATTCTGATAATAAACTTTTAGTGATAACAGCGCACTAATTATTATATACTGTGGCATTTTGTCTAGAGATGTTTTGATTATACCAATTAACGTTGTCACAGTAACATCATTAATTATACCAGTCACATGATACGAGGATGTCAATACTGTATGTTTAAATCTCTCTGGTTTGGTTGGTAATGTATGCTAATCTACACTGATGATATTTTAGACAGTAATGAGTCAGGCAAGTGTTAAGTTACCCTAGTTCACAATATTTAGTGTCAGAGAGCAAAAATTGTTATATTAGTTTTCTGTTGTGACATTATTAACACTATTTAATCGATTGTTTTATTACAGTTAGATTGTAGTTGATAGGTTGAATCCATTAGGTGCGTTTCGTTGTGTGTGTGACTCATCATTTAGAATCCACTTGCCAATGAAAATAAAATCTTAGGAAATTTATGACTTAACAATATATCTAAACAATCACTGAGTATGTACACAGTGAAACAGTGAAACACAAATTCTTGTAAATTGAATTATAGTCTACTGGTTGAAAAACCATTTAGCTGTAAGAAATCGTTTAAGCATCTATTATTTTTAAGAAATGTGTAGATAAAACTCTCAGTTGACGAATAACAACCAAGAAGATACTGAAATATGAAAAGTGCTTACTGAATGATATCCATAACTAGTTCGTAATACCTACTCACTGTTATATTGTGTTACGAATGGATCTTATCAGGCTATTCAATAATCTGTTTACATCACTTTCTAATAATTATATGTAGTAATTTAAACGATATATATTTATTGCTCACAATGTCACTACTGTGTTATTATTGATATATTTTATGAGCTGCGTTCTACGTGCTAGAGGCTCTAAATGTACATCATTTATTCCTACATAATTTAGAGTAGAAGTACTCATTTACTTTGTAAGAGCTTAAAAGATCTGTTTGAATGATCTATCTATGATCAGTCAAGAACATCCAAGAACAACAAGTAAATCATCTAGTTTAAAGGACACAGTACAATTAAAACCATCTCCTTGGGCTACATATTTTTATCCTTATCCTTATCCTCCTCCTCCTCCTCCTCCTCATCATCATCATCATCATCATCAGCAGCAGCAGCAGCAGCAGTAGTAGTGCCAGCAAGAACAGCAGTATTGAGAGCACCATCGTTTTATTTAAATTTTAAACATCATTGAATGCTGATATCACGAATTGATCTGAACCAGACAACCATTGATCACCTGGAAGCACTGGACAGCTGTTTCGTCCTAGTATGGGACTCCTCAGCAGTGCGCATCCACGACCCTGGTGGGGATCGAACCCAGGACCCTCTGGCTCCGCGACGAGCGCTTTACCATTGGACCACTGAGCCGGCTCCTAATGGTTGATATTTCTAATTCAGTCAATTCGTGTTACGTTTGCGCGACCTCATCCATTGTCATCGGTGAGTTACTGTCTCACACCCGACACGATTGAACTCCACCGGTCACGTCTTCACACTAGAACTCCAGGAATTACCTCAAGGAGCTAGTCACTAGTGAGCTGATAATTAGTTACATTTAAGGGGTTGTTGTGGAGATAGTTAATTTATTAATGCTGATATCACGAATTGATCTGAACCAGACAACCATCGATCCCCACCAGGGTCGTGGATGCACACTGCTGAGGAGTCCCATACAAGGACGAAACAGCTGTCCAGTGCTTCCAGGTGATCAGTGGTTGTCTGGTTCAGATCAATTCGTGATATCAGCATTAATAAATTAACTATCTCCACAACAACCCCTTAAATGTAACATCATTAAATGTTTATTCTGTTATTAATAAGTTCAAAGAATTTGTTTTAGATCAATAATAATCACCTAATATCGAGTTATTATTTAACAAATCTATATCTCAAATAAATTGTCATTATCAGATAGTTTATCTTCTCTACTAGCTGAACTGAACTACGATTGTTATACTGCTCACTTTTGATAGTTGAGCATCAATTTCCTCAATCTTTATTCTCTCACTGTCTACTTTTTAACCAATCGAAAAGTTTTTCATTCATAAGTGATTGTCGGGCCAAAACTAACTAATATAAATGCACTGTATATTTTAGTTCATTGATATTTAAAAACCGAAGAAAATGCAATAATCTATTCATTTCATATCTGTACAGATACAGATATATGAGAGCCGAATCTGTTGATTAAACTCTGTTATTTATGTATAATGAAATGTCTCTGTATACACGTTGTAAACGTACTGTAATAACATTAACATGCTCTTATATTGATGTGTGTATGTAGGAGGGGGGACGAGGAGGAATACTAAGTTCATTCATATGAAATCTAAATGTACTTACTTACCTATAAATGCACTCATATAACCATGCAATATACAAGTTAAATACCCAAAATGTATGTTATGCGCTTGTATGTATTTGTAGACATGGAATACCACTTTGTTGTTAAAGATAGTTTTTGTCTGATAAATTTTCTCTCAATCTTTTCAGTTACATTTCTTTGTCTCGTCTTCAGTCATTTAAAATATGATGGTAATTTCTTTTTTTTTTTCTGTGAAGAGTGAAATATTTTTTTTTAATATTTATTTTTCGATTAGGAACAAAATTTTTCAATTTTATTACTGCTATTGTTCCCAATAGTGTATCATTGTTCTCATTTACGTATCTATGCATTTTTGTCATATTAATAATTAGATAGATGTATGACTCACTAATACATTTCAGAAATTGAAAGTATCTTATCAGAATATATATGAAAAGTAGGTAGACAACCACTGAAAACCAAGAAGTACTATACAATCTTTTTAGTCTAGTATGGAATACTGTAGCAGTGGTGCATAACAATGACACTTTTACTAGTTATTTTGAAACAACTGATATTTCCCATGAAAAGCACGGCTATACCATCCAATAACACAATCGACAGTTTACTGTCCAAGTATCTAAAAATGTGAATTCGCGTTACATGAGTTGGAATCTAATGAAAAACATCGTTTTGTTTAAAATCTCAAGTATGCCCTCTTGATATGTTCCAACTAGCATGCAAGCTCGGTTCAGAGGTTTCTACTAAACTTTCAAGCGATATTTATTAAGAACTCTAAGGTGGCAGAGGAGATTTGTATTCTAGAGGAATGAAGTTATAAATATTCAGATCAGAGAGCTCAACTTCACTATGATAAAATTGTGTTTGTTATAATACGAACCCAGAGCAATCTCATACAATGTGTTACATCTCTCTTACTAATTCGTCACACAGAGACTTCATAAAGCTTTGCATCACTATCTATATCATCGTATTCTTATTTTTGTGTTGTTTTTGTTAGATTATATCTTAAAATCTATTCGATATTCAATTGATTCATTATAATCCCTTTTCTACTTAATCTTCTCATACATTTACAATGTATAATAAATTGTTCCTCATAGCATGTATGTTAAGCAGTTGAAATGGCATGTTATCCATGAATGTAATGTAGTCGTATTGTAGGTAAACTTGAAAAGAATAAACAGTTGTTTACAGTGACAACTGAAAGACACTCTGAACGGTGTTAGACTTTAAATTCATAAATGTTAATGTTACTGACAGGAGTTTTCATATAACAATTTGGAAAAGTTACAAATTAAATCAATATATTACTAATTATTATTTGGGGTCAAAAGTATACAATCGTGATTGTGTAGAGCTTTAAAAAGGATTAGGTCAAAAAGAGAACACTTTACTCAATAATAACTCTTTAATGTTTTTGTGTTTCAACATGTGAATCTCGTTTATTCACGTATTTTTGATGTGACGTTCAGTGATGAAAGCTAGTTAGCAGGAGATCATTTTTGGCACAGTCTTCATGATAAATGGCATACGTTGGCAACTAACTGAAAACAAACCATACATTATTGAATCTTTAGTGATCACATCTCTAAGTGTCTATGAACAATTTGATCATCAGGGAACACAGATAGATAACCATGACACTGATCCCTACACATTGATCAGAAGCGGAAATTTCTGAAACAATAATAATAATAATAATAAATTGTAGGATTCATAGTATACAATATCCAACAAGTTCTTCATTTTTCTACATACCTGTCAGGAAAAACTGCACTTATTTATTGGAAGCGTTTTATAAGAACAGGATCTTATTAAGAGGGAATAACCTAAGGTTCAGTTATCGAGTATGTTATAAAACATGCCATGATAATGAGTCGAGTGAGTTAAAAATCTAGTTTGACTGTATTCTTATTATATTAAAAACGACTTCAAAACATACTGGATATCTGCAGCATTCGACATCAGCCTTAAGACCATAGACTTGTGGTCACACCAGCTATTACAAGTATATTATCCCACAGTATCAGTACCAAATGCAGAACAATAGAACTTTCATGCCTTTCTTTAAATACATGTATTTTAATGTGTTTGTATTTCAATTTACCAGAATATTTACAAGGACGTGAAGGTTAATGAAATAGGTAATGGTTTACGTCTAACGGAATAATGTTTTTTTGGTTGTTTGCAGGATTTCAGATGTCTATCCTCAACTGTATTCATAAAGACACCGAGTATTTCACTCACCGTATATGATTCAGCATTCTGTGCAACACCATGTAGCGGTTTTTTGCAAAAATCTGAGTAAAATTAATGTCAACCAGTATAGAATGAGAGGTAATATACGAGAATTTCTAAAGCTTGAAAATTGTTACCTAGTAATGTGAGAAATACATCGACTCTTTAATCAGTTATGTTAATGATACATTTTCTTTGATATTAAGAAAATATGTGAAGAATAACATATAGTTAAAGGTTTACTAAGATCAGTGATATTTAACATGATCTTCATTATGTAATCACGAATAGTACGGATATCATGTGATTTCACAAGGATGTTCAAGTCCATTCCACACCTTAGACTAGAATTAACAGTTTGATGTCAAGAAAAATTGTTTACGAAACCATTCACAACAGACTACTAGTCACTATTCTCTGTTGAGAAACCACTCATTTGAATAGTCGGAAACAAGCATATTTAACGAAGTTTTAATTTTGTTGAAGATGGAAGGTAGCGCAATAAGAATGATTGAACAGAGGATGAAGAAACTGCACTATGAGGGATATCAACTCCTGTTAACAGGTGAGTGAAACAATTTTATGCATACACACCATCATGTTCTTTTCCATAGAAATAATTATACGGCCATTTGGTTATGTAGTTTTGGATGTTAATACTAAGATTTGTGCTTAGTA
Organism: Schistosoma japonicum; assembly: GCA_025215515.1. Lineage (NCBI taxonomy): Eukaryota > Metazoa > Platyhelminthes > Trematoda > Strigeidida > Schistosomatidae > Schistosoma > Schistosoma japonicum. Next base: position 26,441,586 of record CM046069.1, on the reverse strand, counting down.
ATATAGGTCTTGGAAGTGACTGAGAAAAGTAACCGTAGTGGAGGAACGTACTTCACACATACTTATCACTAAGGTGTTTCCCTCGGACAACCAGCATCTGCAGCGATGCTGCCTTCTCACAAGGAAGGAGGGGTTAGAAAAGGTCGGCCCTAAAAATGTCACACCTCACCCTACCTCACGGATTTCCGTCTCCGGCGGTAAGGGTGCCCACTAAGGGCTTTTAAGTGCGGAGCTAATACTCAAAAACTTTTCATAAAAAGGCCGTGCGTGACAGGCCTCAAGCAGTTGTCCCTTGGGCTCTGCGGTCACGCTCTCAGGTCTCTGAGACCGACACTAATCTGCCTTCTTTTTCAGGTTCCTCAAGAAACACCCTTCCACGGTGTGGGCAGCCGGGAAGTGACAACCGCCCTCATACCCGCAAAAGCACGAGAGTCCAAATTGGTCAAAATCAAATCCTTTCTACACCCCATAATATCTCTCTTATCTCTACGACTAACTCTACTCACATTCCTTCATCTCACTGCACCGCTAATGCAAACGATGCGAGCTCACGAAAAGTCATTCCTGGTCTCTTGAAACCCCGTTCTAGACTATATGTTGGAGCTTTTAATGTACGGACATTAAGTCAAATAGGGCAACAGGCTTCCTTAGCTAAGACTTTAGAATCTCACTCAATCGATGTATGCTGCGTCTCGGAAACGCGCATACAGGATCCTAGTAAAATCATTAACCTGATTTCACCGTATCAAAACAAAGAAGCAGCCCGATTTACTCTTCGTGTATCCGGTAGCCCGGATGCTGCTTCCCGGGGTCTCGCTGGTGTAGGTATAGCATTGAGTCGTAGGGCAGAACTAGCTCTCCTAGACTGGATCCCTGTAGATAGTCGCTTGTGCGCTGTCCGACTGAACGGGACAGTTAGGACTCGGAAAGATAGGGACACTCGTCGTTGCCTCTTTGTCGTATCTGCCTATGCCCCCACTGACTGCAGTTCAGACGAGGTGAAAGATGAGTTTTACAGCAAGCTTACGGACCTCCTCCGAAAAGCTAGGCGCTCTGATATAGTTATAATGACCTCTATGCAAACGGCCTTTTTTACATATGTGTAAGAACCAATACCATATATATATATATATATAGGCATACATACATGACTGTTTACATTCAACTGTATGTTAATGTCTGATTGTCTATACTTTATGACATAGTCTTTGTTCTAACTAACCCTCCTCCTCAGTTTACAGTTATACGGAAGCCGTGGATTTCAGTAGCATCCACCGAACTGATGGATGCTCGTAAACTCATCCCACCTGGCTCTGAACATAATAAAGAGCGAAGTGAGCTTAAGCGCAGGCTGATAAAAAGCCTACGCAACGACCGTGAACAGTGGTGGGTGGCGAAAGCAAAAACGATGGAAAAGGCAGCGGCGATAGGCAACAGTAGGCAACTTTTTCGACTTATTAAGGAAACTGGTATTAGGAATCCAAACGTGAGTGAGACTATCTCGGAAAAGGATGGGATTATTATTCATTCTCAGTCCAGGAGATTGGACCGATGGGCAGAACACTTTAGGGATCAGTTCAACTGGCCTTCAGCCACACTTCGGTTGCCCACGATCCCCATTCATCCTGAATGGCAAATCGACTCAACTCCTCCTAGTCTTTATGAAGTTGAGAAGGCTATAGGAAATCTAAAGCGAGGTAGAGCAGCAGGTCCTGATAGGCTTACCCCTGAAATTTTTAAGGATGGTGGTCCAGTTTTAGCAGCTAGATTGACTGAAATCTTAGGTAGAATCTGGGAACTGGGCGTAATACCATCTGACTGGTCTCAATCCCTGATTGTCCCAATTTATAAGAAAGGACAAAAGTCTTCTTGTGACAATCACAGGGGAATCAGTCTGACTAATTTAGTTTCTAAATTGTTAGCCTCGATTATACTTAGACGCTTAACTAGAGCTCGTGAAGAGCAGACTAGAGAAAACCAGGCTGGATTCAGACCTGGACGTGGCTGTATAGACCACATCTTCACACTGCGACAGGTCCTGGAACACAGACACACATTTAGGCGTCCTACAATAGTTGTCTTCCTGGACCTAAAGGCGGCATTCGACTCTGTTGATCGTGAGGTTCTGTGGCAGTGTCTGTCATTGAAAGGTGTACCAAAGAAGTACATTAACCTTATACAAGCTCTCTACTCTAAAACTACAGGTCGAGTGAGAGCTTATGGCAGATTGTCTTCGGAATTGACCACTTCAAGTGGTGTCCGTCAGGGATGTCCACTTTCCCCATTCTTGTTTAATTTTGTCATAGACATGCTCCTAGATATAACCATGTCTTCGTCTGACTTTTCAGGAGTTGACTTACTACCAGGAGCCTCGCTTACTGACTTAGAGTATGCTGATGACATAGTCCTATTTGGTGAAGACGCTGACAAAATGCAGAGTCTTCTGACTACCCTGAGCAACAATGCAAGCATGTTCGGGATGCGGTTTTCCCCCTCGAAATGCAAAATGTTGCTTCAGGATTGGGTTGCATCGGCACGTGAACTAGCGATAGGGAGTGAAGTAGTCGAGGGTGTAGACCGCTTCACGTATCTGGGGAGTCTCATCAGTGCTGATGGCCTGGTGACTGACGAAATCTCAGCACGGATACAGAAAGCTCGATTGGCTTTTGCCAAGTTGCGTCACTTATGGCGCAGGCGAGATATCCGCTTGCTAACCAAAGGACGAGTGTACCATGCAGCAGTTCGCTCTGTCCTACTATACGGGAGCGAAACATGGCCGTTAAGAGTAGAGGACATTCGTAGGTTACTGGTCTTCGACCATAGGTGTCTCCGAAGCATTGCTCGAGTATCGTGGGACAACCATGTGAGCAATGCTGTCGTTAGGAAACGGGTTCTAGGAAAAGATGGCAAATCAATAGATGAGGTATTGAAACTTCATCAGTTGAGGTGGTTGGGACATGTGTTACGCATGTCTAACTACCGACTGCCTCGACGAGCTATGTTTGGCGGTGTAGGAATAGGTTGGAAGAAAGCTAGGGGCGGCCAAACCAAAACATGGCAGAAATCGATGAAGTCACTGACAAGTGGACTGAGTCATGTTGGTAGATGTAGGCTGCGTGGTTGGGGTCCGCGAGACGAAAGTCACCAATGGTTAGAGACCTTGAACGACATGGCTCAGAATCGTTCGCAATGGCGCAGGTGCATCCACTCTTTGTGTTCTCTCAAAATCTAACCTTCCGAATTCTCTATCTTTCTCCTTCCAAATTTATCTCACTGAATTATACTTTTCGAATCATATCTTCGCTCCCTAATTTTCTGCATTACTGCTAATACTTCCTATTATCGTTATCACTCTTGGATTTGAACTGACAGTTGCGTCTCTGTGCTGATGTGGTATGGCTGGCGACCTGAACTGATGTACGTACGTACGAAGTTCTGCGTTGTATCTGTCTGTCTGTCTGTCTTACAGTTATACGAGCTATGTATATAGTAACTTCAGACATTTCCAAACATCAATTACGATGGAACACATTATACTCTGAAACCTGGAGGAACAGATATCATTAAATCAGATCCTTGGATTGTAGAATACTTGTTCGACGTCCAATCACTACAGTGTGCTTCATTAAAAGTCAGTTTTACACTGATGAAACCTCTACATGATTTTTAAATTTTTGAGGAAATTTAACATGATAACTATTTTTGAATGTTAAACTCCTATGTTCCCAAACTTTTACCTGTAGAAATTTCAACAGGTATCTCCATTTGGAGTCCTTCCCTTGCTCTCTTCAGTCTTTTGATTTGTGGAGTGATTAGTTAATCCGATATGTGTACAAATAATTTTAAAGTGAAATTTTACAGGTAGCCGATTAATTCATTGTCTGGCTGATATCAGAACATTAATATTAATGATATGAAACCGATATCTACCAGAAACAATCTATAAGAGAGAAATCAATCGGTTTTCAGTCAAACGGCCAATATTTTTATTAAAACTCTATGAAACTGTTTCATATGTGTAGACCAATACCATATATATATATATGGCATACATACATGACTGTTTATATTCAACTGTATGTTAATGTCTGATTGTCTTTACTTTATGACATAATCTTTGTTCTAACTAACCCTCCTCCTCAGTTTACAGTTATACGAGTGTAGCTAAAGATGAGGCTTGAAAAGTTAATTTATGCGTAAATACGCTGAGAGAGAATACAATTTTTGATATTAATTTTCTGATCAACAGTTAATAGACTTTATCCGTAAGACATAATGAAAACTGATAGTCATGAATGTTGGTACTGATAAATTATAAATTATGTAGATAATCGCCTTCATATATCTCAGTTGATATTGTTTAACAAAAGATGTGTTTTACAAAATGATTAAGTGACGGTGTTTAGAGGCTATCAGATGTGTACCAATATGGCTTCAAATAACTTACATTAATGGTACCATAGAGTTGTTGAACATTCTCCAACAAATAACTAATGCAGAAAGTATAATAATGTTTTCCTCCTGTGTACAGATGTTTTCGATTTCCAAACGTTACCTTAACAATACGACAAATTGCTTTTGTATATGAAATATGTTAAGGATATTCCCATTGTAATGAATGGGTGATACCGTCTAAACTATCACTTCAAGACACTTCCATTTCGATAATTGTGGTTGAGCGTTGATAAAGATATGAGCTGAAATTAAAGGCAAACGATTATATCAGAAGATTATGTTTATGTTACTAACGCCAGCCAAGTAATCAATTAATTAATTGTGATAACTTTTACATATAAAAGGGGGAACCTCATCTGTCGTGTTGTTTCCTGTCAAACACTACTTTCAGAAGCAATGGTCCTCCATACACTCATCTTAAGAACCATTTTATTGAACATAAAATATAAAGTGATTGTATTTCAACCTACTTCAGTGCCTATTTGATAGTTTATTTATTCCTCGAATGGAACGAATATTAATCTAACATAGAATTTCCACTTCCATTAATTTGTGGTGTAGTTCGAAGATCATCCATTGTCATCGGTGATAACGCTCTCACTCCCGACAACACAAAACTCCACCAGTTACAACTTTTTACTCCTGAAGTTAGTCACAAGTGACGTGATTATTGTAACTGAATAGAGATGATCTTTTATAGATTGGCATTAAGTTTTAGCTGATTGAATTCGTCACAGATTGATGTAGGACGAAATTACTATCCAGTGTCTTGCTGGTGTTTAATGGTATCCTAGCAAACATTAATCTGTGACGAATTCAGTCAATTAAAATTTAATACCAATCACCACAATGTATTTCAATTAAAATATTACTTTACAAATTTCCTAACTATAATAGTCTTGATTGGTTTCCGTTGAATATAAACTTCATTGTTTAACATTAAAAACAATTATCTCTCTAATCTCCATATCGTGTCGTTGGGTTGGTCAGACACTGAGGATATAGGTAATATATTCGTTGGGTAAGGTATAAGTAACTATGTATGATGTAATAACATTCTGAAGTGTACATTTTTCTTTTATGAGTTCTAAATTTATATAGTGCTTTTCTATTAGATAATAAGCTCGAAAATACAGATACAACATGGAAATAACATTGAATCTATGTACGTATTGAAATAAAATCCAACTGGTTCAAAGACCTATCTTAGTATAACTGAATTAATCACTTTATAAGCTTCATAAAGTTCACTTGATCATTTCGTTTATTTATTTATTTAAATTTTATACAACTTGAAACATTGAATGTTATAGTTATACATCATCTCTTGTATTACAGATTGTTACATTATTGTACGTTTTAATTAATTAACTAACTGGAAAACATTCATTCTGAAAGAAAACATACATTCTGTGAGTATTTCTCTTTTCTTTAACTTATGAAAATCTACTTTACAGAGATTATTATTCAATCAAGTATTCACGAATTTCTAAGTTCTATGCAAAATAAAACTGGGTTAATAGTTGAGTTGACGATTAAGAAGCGTAATTATAAAGTCTTAAGAATCATTGTTTGAAAAAGTTGTAAATGAATATTCTATGAGTAAATTTTGTATTGATATTTTAAGACTTTATCAGTGGTACTGGAAGTCTGCTAGCTAGTATAACGTACGTTGTTTTTTTATAGCCAACCTATTCCAATTTCTCCTTATGTTATAAAATGGTAGCTTCACCGAAGATGTTGATTACATGTCGGAAAATCTTTATTGGCATCCAATCTGAGTAAAATTGAAAATATAACTTTCCTCGCTTTAGCTCTATCAAACCTCATATTTATTGCGTTCTGAACTTACCATTGTAAAGTCACATAGCCTATAGTGGAAGAACAAAAAAAACTAGCGTTTCTGCTAATACGGATAGGCTGAGTCATCAAGAAATAAAAGCGGAGCCAAAACACTAAGGTGTCAGCTACAATCGGGATGGCGTGAACGTGTGTGTTCCAAAATCGGTATTATGAACTTTAGTTAATATCTTTCGATTACCGTAGTATGTTTAAACCAATAATAACTCTTTTGTTGAAGAGTCAGAATTTTATTTTTGTGAAGATTCGGTGTCAACAATAGCAAAAACAACAATGTAGAAAAACTTGTAAGTTCTAGTAAAAGAGACTAATCAACAATCCAAAACACTGATTGAAACAAAGTTTCAAACGATGCATATTGTTCTAGGTCAAATCAAAAACTGTGGATCAAGTTTCTGTGAGTTCATCTGGCATTGATTACTATTCAGTGATTTGTTAATATTAGCTTCTCAGTTCTACAGAAGCCCGTTTGTATCCCGAATATCTCCGCATCAATGTTTCTGACTGAAACATTTTGTGATGAAATTTTGAATCCTACAAGGACAACAGCTTTCTCAAAGTTACAGGTTTACTTTGCTGACGATCTCAAACTGTCAAGATACCTAAATGGTAGGTTACCTGCTGATATCGCCTAATCTATAAAACTGTATCCCACCCCCCAGGCAATCACCTTAATTTTTTGATATAAGTATTGTTCTACACTCAGTCGTGGGTTCGAATCAATGATTATTAATTGAAAAACTAAGTGAAAGAAATAAGATGACTGATGATAAATTGTAAACGATTGTTTTATTGCTATTTATTTACATGAACAGTTTACAATGATGCTTCATTCACTTGTCAGTTAGATAAGATAGTTGTCTATTGTTGTCTTTTTTCTATTAATTCATTCAGATCACTTTCAATTGAAATGACAAACTTGTCAAACAATTCTAATCTAACTACTTACACCAGTCGATTTTGTTTACATTAGAATTAATGTTAAATAATTCAATTTGAAAATAATGAATTTTACACAATAAATTGATTGTTTTCATGATAAGGCTAATTGATATGGTTACATAACTGTATGACAATTTCGATTCACATGAGAAAAACAAATCACTGAATGCCAACTGAATAGTCTTCAATTTTGATACTTCTTATCAATTTTGATGGTCCTGGTTTTGTTTGCTGGTAGGATGACGTGTACTTACTTCTGAAGGCTCTCATACTAGGAGAAATCAGCTATCCAGTGTTTACTTGTCTTTCATGATTGTCTAATTTGGGTCACCTACAATGTAATGTAATTTCAACGTAATTTCAATTTATATGACTACAGTAGATGATATGTATTATCTAGTGAAGGATGTTTATTTAGCTTTAGTGTATAGTTATTAATATACAACTATGCATGATAAATACGCATATAAACATTTGATTTCTTGCATTGTGAATAACCAGTGGTTCGTACCTCTTTAATAAGAATAATATAAACTAAAATTTGTTGATATATAGAACTGCGCACCTATTGAAACGAAGATGAAGTGTTGATACTTCTCCCAAGAGAGTCACAATAAAACATAAAAGTAGGCTATAAATAATTAATAACATTTAAATAAGATCTTTAGTTTAACCATGATAAACAATTTGGAAATACTTAATAGCACATCCCTATCACTTGTGAAATAAACCAAGTTATTAGCATACCAATAAGATTACATAAGAACTGTGCTAAGATAAACTGTGTTCCTAAAGCCGAAAACACTACTGGATTTTCACTCTAAGGTACCACTATGATCTAAGGTATGCTTCTCATTCATACATTGGTTGAACATAGTATCCATCGAGTGGCATGATACTTTGAGCTATTTCTAAAATTACATCACGAACCACTTTTCACTTTAGCACATATTTGATGCAATAATTGATTATCTAGCAAGCTACAAGGTATTTGAATGTAACATTGAATCAACAGACTCAAGTTTTCTGTTCAGTGTTTGGAGTGGTTCTCAACTACTAGTGACAGTCAGCAGTAAGTCATGTCGAAACTTAATTTTGCATAAAGATAAATCATTACTAACACAAAGGTATACATTTATAACAGCTGTAAGTAGGCAGTTCTTAACACGCTAATCAAATTGAAGCTGGCACTTGATGAAAAATGTAGAGGATTAAATTGTAACTCATTTGTATGATTCCCCCCTCCATTTATAGTACTTATTTCAGAGTGTCCTTGGTTCGTTCGATTATAATGTCACTTGTTAACAATACTTAAGAGTATGGAAACTGGAGTCAAATAGATACCCATGCTTACTTGATTTCAACTGTCCTGTGGCTGATTTCAATTTTCAGTAAATGCATCTTCGTAAGTAGTCATAATGGATTAATCCTGTTTAGCCTATTATAAAGACTAAATTGTGACTACGGTTGAATTGTGGCTGGTAAAGGGAAATCACGATTCTCTTTGTGTCCTATCTTTTATTCGCTTGCCGGACATACCTACCACAACCAAGTGTTAATACTCATATTGGGATTCAAACTGAATTTATTCGTGTTAAATTATATAGCGGTAACCACTGAGCGATTGAGTCTGAACTACTACACCTTTTAAACAGATATGTATAAATGATTACAATGTCCTTAAATTTTTTCACTGGGTAACGTGGATGTATTTGACATGAATGAATTGAGCTAGAGCCCCGGTATCAACATCAACACTGGGATGTTGCAGATACATTCAGTTGACGAGTCCCAAGTAGAACTGGACGCTTGTTGTGAATTTCACTTGCTAGCCACAATCCAACCTTAAGTGTACCTGTAAATTACCTTAACATCACAGTAATCTGTTCGGAGGCATCTTTTGCAGCACAAACTGTTCACTTTCATCCTTTAGTATCAATTAAAAAAATACAAACACAATATAAGACTAGTTTATTGTTAACACGAAAATGTTCGATTTTCTTTCTTCATTTTTAATAAAATTTTAGTCATCTAACCAAAATTAACATATTCGATTATATACCACATCTTGGAACAAAGAAATTTTTCAAAGCAAACATAAAGGAAAGAGGTCAAATGAGTTTATGTAATGAACATCCTGAATGGATGCATGAGGTATCTAAGTTCTGGTTCATGTACAGGTTTTAACATGTGTTTTATTAAAGGTCAACAAAATTATTGCTAATTCTTAGCCAATCAAATTGTAAAGTCACTTGCTTAGGTCAAGGTTAGATAGACACTTGCCATCATACTACATTTACTATGTTTGTTTCACAAATGTTTAAGCTTGTAACACTACTTAGGTATTTGTTAGCTATATATGAGAGTTAGATTAAAGAACTTTGATTACGAGTTGCTTTTGATACTTTTTCTTGGAAGCTGGTTTGAGGGTAGACACTAATGAAACTCTAAACCTAGATTATGTGCTATTTGACACTCGTCAACAAGGCGTATCTACAGTCATAGAGCAAACATGTTCTACTCTGCAGATTCGATCCCTAGTCAACCAATTTTACAGTTTATCATTGTTATTACTGAGCTATTAGGGTCACCACTGAAGCCCATCCTGCGGAACTTAGATTTATACACTAGTTGACGACCATGTAGGGACGAATTCGATGTTCATTAAATCCTTTATACTGCTGATCGAGTTCTATCGATCAGGTTGTAATGTGGTCACTAGTCTAAGTGACTCGATATCACTGACACTATATAGAAATAGAAAGTGGTTTGAAGAGTAGTCGGTAGGATACCTTGGACAAAGATATCGTTCTATTTACCACTTGTCAGTAAGAATTACCTGCCGACTACCCTCTAAACAGTGTTTCGTCTTTATATTGTGCCAGTGAAATGGAGTTACTAAGATCAGTGGCGACGTCATTGCTCAGTAGGTAGGATTCTGTCAGCACCATAATGGATTTGAGGAACACCAAATTGGTCACTACACAATGATCAGCCAATGTAACTTTTTCTGAAATTGATTATATATTGATTTGAAGAATTGCTGAACGTTTAGCAATATTCATTGTAATGAAGCAAATCAGTTTACACAGTCAGGAGCCTTCATTACAAACTATTAGTCAAATTTATTAAATCATTCAATTAAAAGATAACTTACATATAGTGCCACACCACGGACTGACTCTAAAAAAGCTAATGAAAATTAGTAAACACTGAACATTAAGGAGTGTGCATCCGTGAAACCGACATAAACTCTCAAGCCTCTAGGCAAGCTAATTAACCTTCAGGCCATTGTACGAATGTTTGGTAGTGTAAAGTTCTGACTCAGCAGATGTGTCATTGTTTGTCGATATCTAGTTATGTACATATCTTAATATTTCGCCTAATAAGGATAACTCTTATGTAGCATGTATCAAAAAACAGGAAAGCCTGGTTATTACTGTCAGCGTAGGCCTAGTTACGGGGTCAATGAATAGTGTAGCTCCAGCTTCAGTTCACAGCTCCACTATCCCAATCGAATCAAGTATGGGTGGACAATTTATCGACGTCAGTACGGCACCTGACATATGTTTAGTCATTATTACCAGTTATTTTAATTTGTTAATATGTAAAGATTAATCCAATTTGAAAATAGGAATAGTCAATGGAGCGACGTCGGTTGATGAATCACGCTCAATCAAGTAGCATTAACTTAAATATTATAATGATCTCAGCATGAGAGTGAATTCCTGGGTTCTCTACTGTATTCGATAGTATACACACCTCATTTTAACATAAAGTATTGGTCTGGTGCTCATTATACTTTTATTTTATTACATAACTTTTATTATCATGTCGTTTTGCATCACAGATTGCCCAAATTATTATTATTGTACTGAAACAGTTTATTTATTTAGTCATTCGTACTCATCACAGATTGATGCCCATTGGTTACTACTGAAGGTTAGGAAGGTTTGAACAAATTTTTAGTTCTAGCGTTAGACTACTCAAGAGTATGCAACATCCACTCCACAAGTAAACTACACGCAGGACATTTAGGTTACACGGCGAAGCCTTAACCACCAACATAACTGGACAAGAGTTCAACTATAGAATTTTCACTTCCATCACCTTGTGACATTGCGTAATGATCCGTCACCATCGTTAGTGATAACTGTCTCACTTTTAACATGCCTAGTTTTCAGTGGTACCCAACCAATCTATAATGGATATAACCAACTAAACTAAATTCCAATCGACACAAAACCACTTCAACTACTTTCTTGTCGATGAATAGTATCCTTCAAAATCATTCAGATTAGTTCTATTCAATTTATTGATCTCGATTAACGTCACATTTTTAAAAAATTGTGCCACTTTAACTAAATTTTATTAAAGAAAGAACAACGAATGCAACAGAATAAGATGTATTCACCTTAAGTTTATGGTTTCTCTGCAAGTGCTTTACAGCCACGTAACAATAACAATAATTATTATTTAAAGTCATTGTATACACTACATATAGTGTGCATGAATAATTAGGAGGAAAGAATGGGAATAGTTATAGGAAAACACTGAGCTATGCTGAAAAACGCAATTAGAAATTAAAAAAGTGAATTAAAATGTCAGTCAACCAAACATTTAAAACTAAAGTTACCATGACATTACTCAACTAACCACTCTATTCTTTTCAGAAGAATAAGTTCACTTTCAGCCTCATTATAACGAGGACATCAATGAACCATAATAAATTTGATGTTTTCAAGTGTTAATTATTTTGAAAGGATTTCCAGTTGTCAACCATATGTCCAATCTCTATAACATGATAAACAATTGTACTATTGACAATGTATTGGTTGTCTAATTATAACTGATTTGATACATGCTCAGAAAGGTGGACAACTCCGCCCATAGCTCTTCTAGGGTTGCTGCCGGTCCCAAGCCGGGTAAAGGAGGAGGGTTGAGCTAAGGGCTAGCATTTCTATCCCGTAAAACACAAACCTGCTAAAATAACGCTAACCAGATTAAACAAACTTAACCATTTAAACTCTGCCCTGGGAGTGGAAGGAATCTATATGACGCTTCATGATGAAAGCCGAGATTCTTCGGAAGTCATGAGGCCAATGCCACTCCTTCTAACGAGCAGAGCAAAATTTTTTATAGGTACATGGAATGTTTGGACAATGTGGGTGACAGGGAAGATCACCCAGATAGCAGCAGAAATGAAGAGATACAATTTAACTGTGCTCAGGATCAGTGAAACGTATTGGACTCAAACTGGACAGAAAACATTAGCTACTGGAAAGGTGCTACTATACTCCGGGAACGAAGAGAAAAATGCCCCACACACCCGAGGAGTTGCTCTGATGCTGACCAAGAAAGCGCGCACTGCACTAATAGGATGGGAACCACATGAACCCAGCATCATCAAAGCATATTTCAAGACAATGAAGAAGGGGATTACAATGAACATCATCCAATGTTATGCACCTACCAACGACGGCAACGACGAGGACAAAGATCAGTTTAATGATAGGCTGCAGTCAATAATAGCGAAATGTTCAGAAAAAGATCTGGCAATCCTAATGAGGGACCTATAAGCCAAAATCGAAATGGACAACACCGAATACGAAGACATCATGAGACAACAGGGACTCGGAGAAAGAAATGAGAATGGTCAAAGATTTACAAATCTATGCCCTCTCAACGAAATGGTTATAGATGGTTCAATATACCCTCACAAACGCATACACAAGGTTACATGGGTCTCACCGGATCATACTACACAGAATCAAATTGATCATATATGCATCAATAAAAATATTCAGAAGATCAATTGAAGATGTGAGAACCAGGAAAGGAGCTGATATAGCTTCAGATCACCACCTATTAGTTGTCAAAATGAAACTGAAACTAAGGAAGTAATGGAAAACTGGAGTAATAACATTACAACGGTTCGATACAGCCTCTCTTCGAGATACTGACAAACTCAAGGAATTCAAAATAACTCTCAACAACAGGTTCCAAGCCTCACGAGATCTGCTGAACGAGGAAGAAACCATTATGGAGGACAACTGGTAAGAAATCAAAGAGGCACTAATTTCAACTTGTCAATAGGCTCTGGGCCGCAAGAAACACCATCATAAGGAACGGATCCTCACTAAGATCCTGAGCAAAACTCAAGAAAGGAGAAACAAGAAGGCAGAAATCAACAACAGCCGAACTAGAGCAAAGAAAATCAAGGCACAAACTAAATACACAGAAGCAAGTAAACAAGTAAAGAAGAGCATTACAGCCGACAAACGGAAGTATATCGAAGGCCTTGCAACGACAGCGGAAAAAGCTGGAAGGGAAGGAAATATCAAACAGCTATACGACACAACAAAGAAACTGGCAGGCGAATCTAGTAAATCAGAGCGACCGGTCAGGAACAAAGATGGCAAGCCAATCACCGAGATTCAAGAACAAAGAGACAGATGGGTAGAACATTTTGAGGAACTCTTGAATAGACCAGTTACACCGAACCCACCAGACATCGAAGCAGCATCTACGGACCTCCCGATAGATGTCGATCCACCAACGATGATAGAAATCAAGATAGCCATCAGACAGATCAAAAGTGGGAAAGCAGCAGCACCTGACAATATATATACCAGCCGAAGCACTCAAGTCAGACATAGACATAACGGCGAAGATGCTCCACGTTTTATTCAAGAAAATCTGGGAGGAAGAACAGGTGCCGGCAGACTGGAAAGAAGGATACCTTATCAACATACCAAAGAAAGGAGATTTGAGCAAATGTGAAAACTACAGAGGGATCACACTATTGTCAGTACCAGGGAAAGTCTTCAACAGAGTGTTGTTGAACAAAATGAAAGATTCAGTGGATGCTCAACTTCGAGATCAACAGGCTGGTTTCTTCAAGGATCAGTCATGCACAGACCAAATCGCAACACTACGGATCATCGTTGAACAATCAATTGAATGGAACTCGTCACTGTATATCAACTTCATTGACTATGAGAAGGCGTTTGACAGCGAAGACAGGAGATCACTATGGAAACTTCTACGACATTACGGTGTACCAGAGAAGCTCGTCAACATCATCCGGAATTCTTACGACGGACTACGGTGCAAAATCGTGCATGGAGGACAGCTGACAGACGCTTTCCCAGTGACAACCGGTGTCAGACAAGGCTGTTTGCTCTTGCCTTTCCTCTTCCTTCTAGTGGTTGATTGGATCATGAAGACCTACACATCTGAGGGAAAGCAAGAAATTTAGTGGACAAGTAAGATGTGACTTGATGATCTGAACTTCATGGATGATCATTCTCTTCTAGCCCATACTCACCAGCAAATGCAAGTGAAGACATCAACAACAGCAGCAACAACCTCAGCATCAATAGGCCTGAACATACGTAAGGGAAAGAGCGAGATCTTCAAATTCAACACAGAGAGCACCGACCCAATTGAACTTGATGGTGAGACTCTGGAACAAGTGGATACCTTTACATACCTGGGGAGCATCATCGATGAACAAGGAGGATCCGATGCAGATGTAGAGGGAAGGATTAGCAAAGCAAAGGCAGCATTCCTACAGCTGAAAAATATATGGGAGTCCAAACAACTGTCTACCAACCTCAAATTCAGACTCTTCAATTCGAACGTCAAGACAGTTCTTCTATATGGAGCTGAAACGTAGAGAACTACTGAAAACATCCTCAGGAGAGTACAGGTATTTATAAACAACTGTTTACGCAGAATATTGAATGTCTGTTGGCCGGAAACCATCAGCGACAGCCTACTATGGGAGAGAACAAACCAACTTCCAGCTGAAGAGGAAATCAGGAAACGACGTTCGAAATGGATATGACATACATTGTGGAAATCATCAGACTGCATCACGAGACAAGCACTAACTTGGAATCCTGTTGGTAAACGGAAAAGAGGAAGGCCAAAGAACACACTGCGTTGAGGGCTGAAGCATACATAAAAAGGATGAACAGTAACTGGAGACAGCTGGAAAGGATTGGTCAGGACAGAGTTGAATGGAGATTACTGGTAAGCGGTCTATGCTATTCCGAGAGGGGTAACAGGCGTAAGTAAGTAAGTCAGTAATGTGGACGCTAACTGTTCTTCCTCTTCTTCTAATCTAAATGTTTCAACACGAACATGTAAACTGGTAGACATAACTGTGGGTAACATGATATGGGAATTCGTTGTTTCACACTAATTAACGTGTAAATATGCAATTGGCATGATGAAGACATTTTATGATACTTCTATAACTATTCTTGTTTCTTTCCTTTCTAATTATTCATGCATAACACCATGTGAAGTAGGTACAATGATTTCAAATATAATGATTATTGTTATTGTTTCTAGGTTATAAAGTAGACGAAGAGAAACTATGAACTACAGGTGGATTCATCTTATTCTACTTTATATTCGTTGTTTTTTCTTGACTCAAATGGGTAAAATTGTATAAAGTTTCATTTAAATTGTTTAGTTAATCTTTATAATGTTCTTATTAAAATGTTGATTACCATATGAAATGATACAAAAGTAAGAGATCGATAGAGTTCATTTCATCTGTGATTGCTTATTGATTAAATTTATCCATTTACTTATTATTATTATTATTATTATTATTATTATTATTATTATTATTATTATTATTATTATTATTATTATTATTATTATTATTATTATTATTATCATTTAATGACTTGTATTTAAGTAGATGACTTTCCTTTTGTTGTTGGTCTCATTTAGATCGTATTATTTTATATTTCTCTATTTTTACTCTGTTGTACGTACACATGAATACATGTACATATTGACCTTAAATTATCACTAACAGAGGTGCCGTTTCTTTCATTGATGTGCTACTATGTCCTCCGAGGAGAGGGGTTAACAGTCGTAAGTGTAATAAGTAGGTAAGTATGTAGTAGTAAGTCAGTAAGGAAGTAGTTAAGTAAGTAAGTAAGTAAGTAAGTAGGGTAGAGTAAGTAAAGTAAGTAAAGTAAGTAAAGTAAGTAAAGTAAGTAAAGTAAGTTAAGTAAGTAAGTAAGTAAAGTAAGTAAAGTAAGTAAAGTAAGTAAAGTAAGTAAAGTAAGTAAGTAAGTAAGTAAGTAAAGTAAGTAAGTAAGTAAGTAAGTAAGTAGTAAGTAAGTAAGTAAGTAAGTAAGTAAGTAAGTAAGTAAGTAAGTAAGTAAGTAAGTAAGTAAGTAAGTAAGTAAGTAAGTAAGTAAAGTAAGTAAGTAAGTAAGTAAGTAGTAAGTAAGTAAGTAAGTAAGTAAGTAAGTAAGTAAGTAAGAAGTAAGTAAGTAAGTAAGTAAGTAAGTAAGTAAGTAAGAAGTAAGTAAGTAAGTAAGTAAGTAAGTAAGTAAGTAAGTAAAAGTAAGTAAAGTAAGTAAGTAAGTAAGTAAGTAAGTAAGTAAGTAAGTAAGTAAGTAAGTAAGTAAGTAAGTAAGTAAGTAAGTAAGTAAGTAGTAGTAAGAAGTAAGTAAGTAAGTAAGTAAGTAAGTAAGTAAGTAAGTAAGTAAGTAGAAAAGTAAGTAAGTAAGTAAGTAAGTAAGTAAGTAAGTACGTAAGTCAGTAAGTAAGTAAGTAAGTAAGTAAGTAAGTAAGTAAGTAAGTAAGTAAGTAAGTAGTAAGTAATTAAGTAAGTAAGTAAGTAAGTAAGTAAGTAAGTACGTAAGTAAGTAAGTAAGAAGTGAGTAAGTAAGTAAGTAGTAAGTAAGTAAGTAAGTAAGTAGTAAGTAAGTAAGTAAGTAAGTAAGTAAGTAAGTAAGTAAGTAAGTAAGTAAGTAAGTAAGTAAGTAAGTAAGTAAGTAAGTAAGTAAGTAAGTAAGTAAGTAAGTAAGTAAGTAAGTAAGTAAGTAAGTAAGTAAGTAAGTAATTAAGTAAGTAAGTAAGCAAGCAAGTAATGTTGACAGATGTGTATGTTTTGTATATTAAGTAGATACTAAATGAGATTGTTTTATACATTCATTCATATTATTTAACTAGTTAGTCCATTAATTTATAATAGGTTCATTGTAATTTGGCAGACTAACGTCAGAATGTTTGTGATGTTCCAGTGAGATGTTATGTCTGCGAGTTCGAAAGAATCTTTTAATGTATAGTTGGTTAGTCATTGATGAATTGGTTTTAATCAATGCGCGACATTTTGGTATGGTGAATTAATCAATGATAAAATAGATCTTTTTGAGGTCTTTTATCTGTGTATTTTTGAGAAAAAATTATGTTATTACATTACTGATTGCATCACTTTGATTCTTACAGTTTTATAATTTTGTTGTTAACTAACCTCAACTCATGTTTGTACACTTGCTTGTAATTCAATTCACTCAGTGTTTTCTCTCCATTACGTAATCTCTTAACTACATGATTCTTCGTTTGAAAGCCCGATGTTTCTGAATTCATTAGCATCATTTCTCGAAGCCATACCAATTCCACTCGAATCTCTTACTCCATCATGTCTTAACATTTTTGATCTGAAACCAGTATGGAAATCTTTTATCGAAACAAATGTGTTCAAAATATTATAGTTTGTACGCAACTGATGAGAGGCAGACGAAATAAAATGAATTCATCTTATTCTCCCCACTTCATTGTTCTAGCCCTCTTCAAGGGTATTGATCAATTTCTGTCTATAAAACTATCAACAGTAAAACTGTAAACACTTTCCAGAGATGATAGTAGTTCTGTAGACACTGTATCTTATTCTATAGGATGGTATTCGTTACAAAGTGATCTCTGCTGGGATATTGTTGAATGATAGTGAGCACTGGGCATCTTTGTTATCATAGTATGAGAATCTTCAGAATCCACGGATCTGCTAAGAGTTTTTCAATAACATCGCTACTGAGATAAATTTATGATGAATACCATCAACAGTGATGACAATTCTACTGTGGATTGTTAGGGATTTATAATCCCCTAAAAATACAATGGTTGATTAATTAGATGAAAGAAGTTGTATTGATTTTTTTATAAGACTGATTTGTAGAATTTCATCAAATATTTCTATTTCCATGTGAGTTCTACTCCTAAATACAGTTTGATAGTATTTCATTGTATTAATTAAATGTTAATGATTTCACTTGATGAATAATCATTGTAAATTGATTGATATAAAAATCGATGTTTTATGTAAATACAATCGGCTAATTCTCTGGTTCGCTGGTTCACTAGTCTCGTCTCAGTTTTGCTCCATAATACAATCTTCCTACAAGCCTAGTCTTTTGTAATAGCTGTGGGCTGGAAAGGGAACAAGTTGCGGTATACGTCTGAGGTACAAGTATCAGAGATAGCGTTCGCTCACGCACTCCTCAAAATTCTAGCGACACAACAGCTCAAAAAGGATCATAAGGGTATTGCCGAAATTTAGAAGGAGTGAACTAAAACAAATAAATAAATTAATTAATTAAGATGGCTTGTGGAGATTGGTACTAAGTTTAGTTGACCGAATTTGTCACAGATTGATGTTAGCAGGCTACTAATGAAAACCATGGGGGACTGAACAGCTGTTTCGTTTCAGTGTGTAATTCCTCAGCAACATGCACTATAGATTCCACCCTAAAGGATTCAAGTTGGCGAACGCATAACTCTCTGCATCACTGGGCCGGCTGGTATTTAATGGTAGAATTTCCAATTCCATTAATTTATGGTGTAGTTCGAAGATCATCCAATTTCATAAGTGATAACTGTATCACTCGTGACAAGTTCGAACTGCAACAGTTAACACTTTTAACTCGAACATCTACAAAATCCTGAGCTTACACTAGTGACGTGATGATTGTAATTGAATTGATGTGGTTAATGGAGATCGATATTAAGTTTAGTTTGTTGAGTTCGTTGCAATGGATGATCTTCGAACTACACCACAAATTAATGATAGTGGAAATTCTACCATTTGATATCGACCAGCCGAGTGGTGCAGAGGGTCCTGCGTTAGTCAACCTGAAGCCTATGTGACTGAATGAAGAGTCCGCTCTGCTGAGGGGTTCCCATACTAACGGATGAAACAGTTGTCCAGTGCTTTCCTGCTTTTCAGCGGTATCTTGTCAACACCAATCTGTGGTGAATTCAACAAACTAAATAAGTAAACAAATAAAATGGTCAGATTGTATCAATAAATTCAGAAATATCGATCATTGAATCACAATTTCATCTGTTCACTAACAGTTTTGCCTATTTTTTCTACAATAATAAGTGATTCTAACTTCACTTTTACTGACGTTATGAGAGAACATCAGTGAATATTTAGAAACTAGAGTTAAGAAAACTATTCAGTGTTTTGGTTGTCTTCAATCACTTTGAATATGACGTAAATGTTTAATGGGAACTAGAGTTATTTTTCAATAATGAGAACCGAAAATCATCTGTCCACATTGGTGCATGAACATTTGTAGTGGTTTACCTAGATATTGTCACTTGGATTGTGACCATTGTTGGAATTTACAGTTTACGTTTCTTCTTAATTAAAAACATTGTTTGAGCAATGAGAAATTCTAAACTCATATTAATACTTTTAAATTGCATACACTTAACTGCCTTCATTAATTCGAGAATAGTAAGAACGAATGATTGAGCGGAATAGAATGAATTCATATGATTTAAAGTGGTTTTACATCAAATGCACCCACCCTACAATTCATCAAAATCAAAACTACAAATGAAAGGTGATAATACTTATGAAGGGAGGTGGTTTCGATGTCTTCTGACAATCGTATTATCACTAATCGGTCAAGTTTCAGGTGATGAACTGAGAGAACATTGTAAATTGATACTATGTGCAAAGGTAACTTGTAGATGTGAAGAGAACAAATGAATATAAATCACTGGTTATATAATTAGAAAATGCATTAATGATAAGTGAAACAAAAATTGTCAACTGCTCAACTCGAATCGTATCAAAAGTAATGGCATGTAAAGGTGATCAGATGAGAAGGAGAGGTAATAAATGACAGTGTCATTGAAAACCTTATGAAAGAGTCAAATAAAAGAAAGAGTCACAGGGAATATCATGATGTCAGTAGAACAAAATGCCTGTTACAACAGTAAACAAAGACGAATGGAAATGATCATTTCCTGGATATATAATTTAGGCTTTTCTTTTTGATAGTAAACATCAACAGAATAGATTTTATGTCTTTATTGATCAGGTTAAAGGAGTTAAATATGTGAAGTGTACCTAGGTATATGATTAACTAACCTTTATTGTATAACCTATAACAGCTTCTCACGATTAAACTCACACGTACTAATAAGTACAAATCAGAAGGCAGAGAGGGATGGAGGAGAAGTTATTTTTGATTGTGATTAGAGCGTCAATGGGATAACAACCTTAGGCTAACTAAAGAAATTTACTTGCCACGTCATCTCGTGATTCTGTTGGTGATGCATGACCGAGAGCCTTCAACTAGTCGTGTCCACTAAAACAAACATGCTGAGCATCAGTGTCGAGAGACTATGTAACTATTTATTTATGGGATTATTTATCACTACTAGATGTCTATTTACTATTTTTTATTCATGAAGTTTCTTGAAACTGAATATCTATCGAATAAGTTAACGGCTACCTGGACTGAAGAACTCAGTAGATAACTTGTTGACGTTTGATGCAATAGGTACTGTATTCATGTTTCAATCTGATGAGTTTTACAAGAATGACAAATCTCATATAGAACGAAATGTACCTCTTCGTTTCCATGATAAACAGCATAACCCAACTTTTTATTAAAGCTATTAACTTTAGGTCAAATTTCAGTTATAGGCATAACAATAATCTATTTGAATGAGTCATATTCACCTAACATAATACATGACCTTGACAATTGCTTTGTCAATAAATTTCTTATTAAAGTAACTAAAACAACTGAAATATTTTGGGTGTTAACCTAAAATGAAGCATCACAAACAAAAAAAACGAAGGTGAAACCATTTTATGGTTGACTTCTCTAAGTGATTGAAACGAAAAGCAAACAGAAAAACAAAACTTCAGATTAACGAAAAAATTTCACACAGTTTTCTTATTCATCTATTGAAACATGTTAACACATGGTTTCAAGTGTTTGTTTTGTTAGAACCGGTCTGATTTCTTTATATACTTGTGTTAATTTAATGTTTCCATATAAAAACCCTAGGTGTATGTGTGTGTATTTGGGTGAGATGTGTGTGTGAGTGTAGGGAAGGTAGGGGAATTCATTACAAATCTAAGGTTAACGTAGTAACTACACTATTCTTTTCTGTGTAGGTGTCAGTCATGTGACTTTATTATGTGTAATTTCAATAGTAGTTTGGCGTTGGGACGATTATTGTATGCGAAGTTTTACATCATTGATTAACTTTAAATCTTAGACAGCTATTGAAAACACGAAATTACTAGATAGCTGCTTGATACTAGTAAAACCATATAAGGGGGGGGGGGGAGGAGGAAGGAATCCAAGGCTTTCAGGGTTCATAGTTAGCGTTATTTTTTTCATTAGACCACTGGACCTGAATCTGTTAGCTTACATTTCTAACTTCGATTAGATTTCCATTGGGAGGATGCGGTTATAAAGTATAGCGGCCGCAGACTGAAGTTGAACATTTAATAGTGATAGATGTTAGTTCAGAGCTTTGAATGCTCTTTATTGTTGATGAAACTTTATTAAGATGGTATCTAGTGAAGTTAATTTACAGTCATTATTTCATTAATATCATAACGTTTTTGAAGAGAATCTTCAGATACGGAATTATCTGTAATGGTTTGTATTTTTCCGATGTTAGTATTATATAGTGCATTCGACCAGTTTCTCTTGGAATATGAACATTTTAATTAGATCACATTGACTTCACTATGACGTTGCAAGGTCTGTAGTAATGATGGACCGTAGGTAGTAGTAAAATCCAGGCTGAGCATTTAATCTTGATATGTGATAAGTACATCCAAATGACTAATTCCAAATAGGTCTTAGATCCTATTGTTATCCACAGAACAAATTCACCAAATAACCAGAAACGAATGTTTAGAATTCGCTTGTGTAAAATATGTACAAATAACTTGAGGATTTTACCTAGTATATAACAAAAATAATTTCCATATCATAGATCAATCAGTCATTAATAATAAAGAAGTTGGTACATCATAGTACGAGTGATGACACTCAGACTAGCGGCCACATTACAACTCAATCAATAGAATCCGATCAGTAAAATAACGATATGATGAACATTAAATAGTGGTCACTACACAATAATTAGCTAATGTATGCCACGCAATTCTATAGAGGGTCAGTCTTGACCCTAATATCCTTAGCGGTAACTGTGAAACTAGTGTGACCTAGGATTAAATCTGCAGGGTAGAATAAGACCACAGGCATCTGTTGTTGACGTTTACCAAATAGCACGAAACCTAAGTTTACAGTTTTCATGCGATTTATCCTCAAACCACCTTTCATAATTCAGATATGTTAACACTTTTATTGCATGTTACAATCCTTCTGTTAGAATACTTCGAAAAGGCCCACTGTAACCTTAGTTTTGCATAAGAATCAAGAAAAAAAACATTACAGACAGCAGATGGTCCTGTTCAGCGTTCGACCTATCAGAAAAGTGCATGGAGTGGTTTATAACTAAGTTCTGTTAGTTTTTACCAAGTTAGTTGTAAGGAAGCATTAAACAGAACATTGTTTTACAGATTGCGAAGGACACGTAACACTGATAAATTGAAGGAGAGATAATGAGCTATGAAAAGTGACTATGAAAAAACAGTTCCTTGGAAAGTTCACTGATAGGCATAAAATAAGTACTTCTTGTGACCTTTTGTTACTAACACTATTCTGGGGTGTTCTACTACGTGTGACTTTGTTTACATCATAGACACATTTTACTTGAATCTTCAACTTTTTAGGGTGACGGTGTACATTGAGGTTTCAAACCTACTTCATTACATCCAAATGTTAAATTTTCAAGCAGCAGATGAGAACCGAGCTAAACGTAGTACTATTCTGATAGAATGTTTGTATTCACTTGTTTAAATGAGTAGAGTGAACCAAGTGAATGTGGTTTAAGATTGTTAGTAGGTATTAATAATGATCCCTGCAGCTTTTAAATAAACCTTAATAAAATGTTTAAAAGCATTTTTGAACATTGTATGCAATCAGTACTGTGAAAAAGCATTCCAACTTACCAGGCGGGTTTTCTGGAAGACGACAATTAGACTAATTGTTGTCGTAAGATCATATGATAGTTAGAATGAAAATGTTAATGGGCTGTTATGAGCAAGTGAACTATTCTCTTATTCAAAGTTACCACAAATTTGTTTGTCTTTGTTGCAAATTTTAGTACCTGGCTTATGGTCATTATCTATTCTTGGTTGATTGAATATTTGTTTGCGAAAACATTTTAAAGTGCATACAGAATGAAAAAATCCCAACGACTGAAGTAAAATTTTTAAATCAGTTGTCTGCACTGATCTTTGGAAAGAAAATAATCATAATTCACAATAATATACAAATATACGTTGATTCACTAGTAGAATATGCGGTTACAAATTCAAATGAACTAAAACTCATTAAAATTTTTTACTTGGTTATAATATCAACGTCATCACTCGTTATTGATTGTGTATGTTCTACTACTTCATCTACTGGAACTGGACACAGCAACCTTTCTTGTACAAACTTAATACTATTTTAGTTCCACACTACTTATAAGTAGTTAAATGTTTAATAATGCATTTCATTACTGAAGTTAGTTATGCAGATTATCTTCACTCGGATTAGGATAAAGTGAATCCAAGTAATGGGAATTGAAGTTGAAATAGACTAACTTAACGACTCCATTAACTCACACTAAAGTAGTGATTTTAATAATTTGATTATGGCTTTTATTTGATTAGAAGCAAATTTTAGCATGACTGTTAATCAATATTACATAGTAACAGGAAAATGAATACATCCAGAAATTATTAGACATAGAAACTAACCTCTATAACTTCAGTTATGTTTACCAGTTTATAATGGCAAGTGTGTGCAGTGTTTTGACCAGTTATCTACATTACTAACTTCAAAGTTATAAGTATCCTACATACAGAAATATTCTGATGAAGATGACCCTTTCCCCTCCTATTTTCTAATAATTGAATATCAAAACTGTTGTTCATAAAATCAAGCGAAAGGAGTTGTATTGATTTTTTGCAAGCTCCATTTATAAACCTCCATCGCATTAAGGTAAATTATACTCACTAGAGCATATTTTACTAATATTTCATTTGTAATTATAAAATGTTTATAAATTCAATTTGATAAATAGTCGACCATAAAGATATATAACTGACTCTCTCTATCTTCCTGGAATAAAGATTCTATTAATCTTCTGTCTTCCGAATTTGCTACAAGGAGGGATCAAGGCGTTCGGGTGATAAAGTTGTCTGCGGCTACTTAAGCTATCAAGCACGAGTTATAACAAAAACACACTAGAGATATATACACTAATCCATCATTAAGTCGTGATCAGTAGATGCATGCATCTCAATTCTATAGATAGTCAATCGAAGCCTAGAATAACTTAGTAGTAATAGTCATAAGTAAACCTGTCGCCAAATCTATCAGATTGTGTCGATTTCCCCGACCCTATTACCAAAAGTATTAGAATGATCCTGTTAATCATACCTTCCAACTCGACCATCATGCATACTGTTAAATCTGAATCCGTAGAAAATCACAGATTTATAGCAGTTAACACCAGTTTACAAATTATATGGCCTATCATGGAAGAGTATATGCTTATATAAGATTATGATACTAACTGGGTCGCAAGCAGCTTTTTTTTCATGTTTTCCTCCACTTTCAACAGTATAGCCGGATTATTCATACCTGTATATGCATATTCACATTTATATGTAAACTGGTAAACACGATCTGATGTCGATGTCTATTCATAATCACTGGTTTTGTAGTTTCAAACAGACAACGGTCAATCAGTCACAACGAAGAACTTGGTATGAGTGTGCATCGGTTCTAGATGCGACGCCTTAGCAGATAGTATTGTCTGATCAAATCCTAGAGTAGTGGGGGTGGTAACACTGTTAGCATCAGTGGAGCGGATTCGAGATCAAAGAAAAATATAATTCAGTAAAAAATTATAATGGATTCAGAAACTTAGGAAATAAAACAGGATAAAGAATAGATCCACGTGCACCATTACGAATGATTTTGAGCCATGTTACCCAGAGTCTGTAACTATTAGTTGCTATCATGCCGACCCCGAGCAGTTAGTCTACACCTATTAACATGGCTTAGTCTAATTGTCAGTGACTTCATAGACTGGTGTCATGTTTTTGTTTTTCCACCCGTAGCCTTTTTCCAGTCTACTCCTACACCAGACAGCATTGCTCGTCAAGATAGGCAGTTGTTGGGCACATATAACACGTCTTAACCACCTCAGATGATGAAGATTCACTATATCATCAATTAATTTACCATCTTTACCGATTACCCTATTCCTAGCCCAAGTATTGATTACTCGGTGGTCCTTGAAAACCCGAGCAATGCTTCGAAGATATTTATAATCGAGTGCTAGTAACCTAAAAATATCCTTTTTCTTTAATGGCTATGTTTTATACCCATAAACGGGAACAGTTCGGACTGCTGTGAAGTAAATCTATCCTTTAATCGGTAAATGTATGCCTCATCTAAGATACAATCGACGTAAATTGGCAAAAGCCAAACATGTTTGCGTTTATTCATGCTTTCTTCTCACGCTTACTTGTAGTATACACAAAGTATCGATTAAACGTGTAGACTTCAAGTAACCAGGAGAAGAAAGTATGTAAAATTTTCACCATACTTGAATTTTTGATAGTGATTAAACAAATATCGGATCATAGTGTAAAACTATGCTCTAATTTACATGAAAATATATTTACTGTGTCAAATTAAAAACATCTAAAATAATTGAATCATGTCTGATCAATCTAAATGTATCAATTATCAAAATATGTTTGCATCACATGAAATGTCTTAATGAACACATGTTTAACCTAATGCTTAGGTTGACTGAATGAAATCATCTCCTGTAAGTTGAACTACTTTACATGTCCTGTTGTTTAGTCTAAACTAAAATGAATAAAAAAGACTATAGTTGATTTAAAATGGTTTTGTGGAGATTAGTATTCAATTTTGTTATTTGTATACGTTGCACCATGACACCCGATGGGTACAGCTGAAAACTAGAGAATACTGAACAGATACTTTGTCTTAATTATAGGACTCCTCAAAAGCGCTTACCATTGATTCTGCAGATTAATTGAAGTGGGAACTCTACGCCAATCGATAGTGCCGATGGTCAGGTGTCCGCTCAGATATGTCAGGTTCTTGGGTTCGTTTCTGTGGTGGAATAAAGTCATCATACTGCTAAGAAGTCCCATACTAGGACACAACAGCCTTTTTTATATTCCATAGTTTCAGTGGTACCCAACCAACTACAGTCTGTGACGAATACAAATATTAAAATTAGAAAAAAGCCATCCACAGCTTAGATTATTTTGAATGTCACTGTAGAGTAACGATATTCGGTGTTAGTATATAGTCTGTGAAAGTTTCTGTTTACCTTCCAATTTTCGTTGATTTCTCTCCCTAACGTAGCATTTAAATGCATCAATGTTACAATGTTACTTTGTTTTATCATACAGAGTTATCCTTCCACATTAATCACCAGCAGAATATTTCAACTAGCTAAAAGAATCATTTTTCTTGGATTCTGTTAGTCAAATTTTATTGGTGAGTGTGTTTCAGTTTCATGCGTCATATCTACTCTCTTTGTTTTCTTTCTTCTAGTTTCTAATTCAAATTAGTGTATAATGTGAAATTAGACTAATGATAGATTATGACATTATTCAGTTCTTCTACACAGTATGGAATCACTTAATTTCATTCCAAATTATAACAGATCAAATTGTTTGATTATTTCAATTTCACTATTGTCATATTATTGTTACAGTCATTTGTCTAGAAGATTATAATACTATGATGTATTGTACAGTATGAAATCATACAAATTATTATGTTAGTAAGCATTGTAGTCATATATCTAGAACATTTTGATGCCTGGTGTGAACAGTGTTGATGGCCATCACATTAAAATAAAACGACTTCCAAGTACAGGAAAGTTATTAATGGTTGCCCATTGAAAGTCAGTTCATAATGAAGAAATGATATTATTAACCTGTAGTAATTTTTAATAATTGTTAACAGTTGTAATGTAAGCATAACGAAGTGAAAAGAATATGTTACAAAATGACTGTATTGAAATAAATAGTAATATTGTTCACCCGGATACTCTAACAAGCACTTCATGAATATACTGTACGGAATTAGAATGTCAGACTACATTAAGAATTGGTAAAAATAATCACTTTAGAATCGAAATGGAGATTTATTAGAATAGTCATCAGTCATAATAGGAACATATTACTCGGACATCTAATTGTGTAGTAATGGAGTAGCCAAGAATTATAATAGTAACACTGGATTGTCCTAAATAGTAACGAATAAGTAATCGTGAGTTCCAACAAGTGACACCAGGATAATCCCAAATGTCAATGTTTTTACTAATATCCACCATAATTACAGTTCACTGGATTTATTTAATGGTTAGTCAGAGGAACAAGCAAGTGATCACATGTATTAAAAAAGTACACCAATAAAAGTAAAGAAGTAGTCGTACAAAAGGATACACATAACTAATCATGATAAGTGAAAAGTGTAAATTGGTGGTAGGATGGCAGATGTATTAGTAGTAATAATAAGTAGAATAAATGCACAGTTCAACATAAGATATGAGTAATGATAATTTGGATAACCATTACAATACAGGGTGTAGGTCAAAAACTGTTAACTTAATAATAATAGTAATGATCGTTAGTAAAACAAATTTTCACAGTTGTAAACCTGAAATAATTGAAATCAGATGTATACAGAAATGTGACAGATACATACATTTCGATGTCAGCAGTGTTGTCTTAGAAAATTGATAAGAACAGATAACTTGATTTTGATACTTTTTTTTATCGGGAACACCAGTACATATAGATGACTGAAAATCATATAAATGCCTTCACCTCCATAGATCTAAACATCATGTAGTCGCTTATCAACTTTATTTCGATGAGCCTATGAACAAAGTCAGTACGAACAGTTTTGAAGAGATGTCCAGTAGCCCAGAAAAGTATCTTAGAACCTACTGAGGATCACGACTAAAAGTGTTATGAAGTCATATCGTTCATTCTTTAGATTTAAAAATATAAGACCACTCATTC
The DNA here is from genome assembly GCA_025215515.1 of Schistosoma japonicum. NCBI lineage: Eukaryota > Metazoa > Platyhelminthes > Trematoda > Strigeidida > Schistosomatidae > Schistosoma > Schistosoma japonicum. The sequence goes on along the minus strand of CM046069.1, from coordinate 26,413,037 downwards.
ACCCTAAAAGACTCATTAATTATGCAGATTTTATTTTTTTACATATCACATTATTGATTTGACGTATTGTAAATTAAACCGATGTTTGATGTTGCTTGTGACTAACGCATTAACTGAAATCTTCAGTCGAAAGGTGTTGTCAATAAGAACTTATTTTAGTTACGATAAAACTGTCTTTCGTAGGAATGTAAACATAATGAATATTATCTTTGCTGCAATTTGTCGAGATATTTTGAATTCTGTAATATCTATAACATTCAATCTCACATCCAACTTTTATTATAGTCTGCCAGTCTGATTTAATATGTGAACGAATAACGTCGCCAACGTTACAAACCACTTACTGCAAAAGATTGAGACGACTATTCAGACGAGTAAGAAATTTTATTGGTAGAACCCGAGTGAATATACATTTGTAATATATTTACACTTATAACGTAGTCTGCTTCAGCTAAGAGGCTGAGAAGTTGATTAGTATGCCTCAGACTGTTAAATGCTGTATAAATCATTAGGCTGAGACACTTGGTAGTGAAACTACCTCAGGTGTGTTGGTGTAGATAAGATTTGTGGTAACAGAAATAGGTAAACATTGACGTAGAGTTCAAGCGGACCAATGCGACTTATAATATAACTGTGACCTGACTAGGGGGTTGCTAGTTAGTTACCACGGTGTAACAATGACCGGACTCCTTCAATGTCCTGTTATAACAAGTAAGCTATCTGTTACAATAGCATTTGACACAATGTTTTGTACTTCGCAGTAAAACTGTGACCTAGCATATATCTGCCAGGATTATCAATTAATTTCACCAGCATTTTATTGCCATTCGAGGGTTTATCAATTAATTTATGCTGATAATTTGTTTGGTGGAACAATAGTGGCAGATTATACAACTAACAACTTCCATTGAGTATTTGTTGCCTATTTAGCTTTAATTAGCTTCGATCTGTGTTGATTTAACATACAATACTAACGCTTCTCAGTTTCAAAATGAGAGATACAATACAGCAGAGATGCGTCAAGTCTTGTCGTATAATTATGGGTTTATAACAGCCTATTTTAGTAGAATATTATAAGAGGGATAGAGAAAAAAGCCTAGATATCTTCGTCTTCAACAATAACATTGCATTCTAACTTCACTAACGTCAAAACTATTATTTATATTTGTATATTACTTATAAGTAGCTTAAAGTATTCAATGAATATTTGTAGAAACTTCCTTTTATTATTGAAATATTATCCCATAATTAACGTAATATTGAATGTTCGCTGAATAATGACTATTGTCATATTCATTTAGTTCTTTTAGTTCTAGTTGCATTCTGTTGATCAGATTCCACAAAATGAAGCTGTTTTATAAGATAAAACTCTGGCATGTTCTATATTTTGTAAAATTAATTTTTATGATCATTCTTACTTATTAGTGAAAAAAAACTGTAAGATACAAGGTAATTCAGACTTATATCATTCAGAATATCTCTATTCTTGGAAGTAGTTCCATAGAAATCATTTAACAAAATAAAGTCTACACATACATAACGTTGGCTATTACTTAAAGATTAGTACGTATAAATATGCCAGTCACAAAAATAATTAATCGCGGTGCAAAATAGTTCATTCGTAATGTTTATAGATTATGAAGCCAGATAAGACAGATACGAAGCTTACAGAAACCACCAGTTTATTCACGAATGTAGGTACACATTATTAACAAGAGTCAACTAAAATGAAACGTTATTTAGATAGAGTTTACTGCTGCTTATCTCCAACCGTACTGTATTCATAGAAATATAATTATCCTAACTTTGTTTGTATTATTTTAAATATCGGTGAAAATTGTCAGAAGTCATGTTCTTCATTGTTTCACGTTTATCATGGAATTTGTATTACTGTATACCATAAATAATACTGAAATAATAAAAGAATAAATCTTCACTTCTACATTAATAGTTTATTACAACAACCTGTTGTAAAGTCAAAGTGATGAAATAACACTTCATACATCTTTGATATATGACATTCCTCGTTTGCATACTGGGAACCAATCATATTTCTTCGTTAGGTATACATGTTGACACATTCTATAAATTGAAATCGAGTGAAACTAAATTGGCGATAATTACTCAATAAAATCTGACACTACTGTTTATTGCCATCTTTAGTAATTTACAGAAACTATTATTGTCTGATGAAGAGATTTATTGGCAATTATAGTGATCCATAGTTAATTCTATCAATATGATGTAAAAGTCACACCACTCATGTGTTTGATTTATATTAGGAATTCCCACTGTTTTTGGTTATTTTTCATGTTGTAAAACTATTGAAAGGAGTTTAGTCGAAAATCTCTGAATTGTAGTTCGAGTAGTTGCCAATTATATTAGATTGTGATTACATTAAATTCTTTGTTAACAGGACAGTTTTCAAAAGTCAAATTTCAATTTATGTGAACTGGATGCAACATTTTTCGGTTATCATGTGACAGTGAATTACGCAATAGAAAACATTTTTGGTTAGTCTGTCCTACTGTGTATGGTTGATTCTATATTCGCATTAGCATACCGTCTTCATGGATGTTACTTGTTGCCTGTGTGCCATATTTTTGGTGATTCTACGAATTAACTCTTAGCTATATATGTTCTCATACTCAGTTTCATTACATTGTACGTGGTCATGAAAATTCCAGGGATTCCATTTCTAGTCATTCAGTTTGTGTTTGGATCTATGTTCTGATCATTTTTTTCCTGGTTGTTACATTCCATTTCAGTTAATTCCTATTCTTATTGATTATCAAATGCTTATGTGTGGAATTTGTGATTAAGAAACAAATTCAGTAAAATCACCAATCATGTTTGAATGTTATAGGCAAAAGATAAATATATTTACAAACTGGAAATAAATTCTTCACTAAAGTATTACATTTATCTTCATTGTCTACATACGTTTAGGTGTTCTGTAATACTGTTAATGATGTCGTTATAAACGGCCTGTAGGAATCTCGATTAGGCCTCTAGCAGCTGTGAAGGAACTGATGGCATTTCATTCATTCACCCTTTGACAACATTTTTAGAAGCTTTGACGTGATAAATTTCAGTTGATCAATACCGTAACTTGACTCGTACTGGAATGCGAATTCTTTTTCCTTTTCTATCTTTTAATTTGCAGTTTGGAAGGTTTATGGTTTAGAGGTCAGAAGTTAATATGCTCTATTTTAAGCTCCCAACAACACAACATGTAAGATGGAAGTACCTATATCATAAATCTTTCTAAATAAATGATTTACATGTTGATTTCATGGGAAACAGAAGTATATTATTTTTAATTAGGTATCATGAATTGGTCTGAGTTTGATAACTATTAAAAACCAAGAAGCACTGGATAGGTATTTCGTTCTAGTATGAGGCATTTCAGGTGTGTATCCACGACTACACCAGGGAATCCAGCAGAGCATCTTTAGGCTTCCATGCAAGTTCTTAACCATTAGACTAATGAGCAGATTTCCTTGGCTGATATTTTTGATACATCTGACATGTTTGTACTCAACTGGTCACATCTTTTTACTAGGACTCCTAAACTTACCCTCAGTAAGCTGATATTAACTGTAATTTCAATAAAACATTTAACATTATCCACAACACTCAATTGCTTTAACGAATCTTCTAAAGTACACCAGACATTACTGATCTAATTCAAATGTACTTGAACTGCATATTAGATAAGCCTATCTGTATGGCACTGAATAACTCAGACAAAAATTCATTTATTTAACAAATTTCCCAGTTTTTACTCATCATTATATAACCAATTCCAGTTTTGATTTGTTTTCTTTATAGTTTAGTATCTAAAAGTTTAGTTTATTTTCATAAAATTATTAAAAGGAAAGATGGTTATTTGAAAAAAGAGTAAACATGTGATGTTAGTTGCCTAGATCTACGGTGAAAACATTTTCGTGTAGAATTTTCTTCAAAAACATTCGATCAAGACTAGTGACATTGTTTTTTTTCTTTTATATATTTAGTTCATAGATTGAACTTCAACATTATCATTATTATGTTTATAAATTCAACTTTATAGTATGAAGTAGCAAAGATAATCATAGAGCAGTATAGTAGGAATCCATCTTATTTCGCTGTTTCTTATCAGCTACTTCATAAATTAATTTCAGTAGTATTGATTATCTAATAGATACGAAATATTTGATTGAATTCGTCACAGGTTAATATGTTGGTGGATCACTATTGGGAATCAGGGAGAATTGAACAGATACTTCGTCCTAGTTTAGGACTCCTCCTAAATGCACACACGCTATATTTCGTCTCAGGGGCTACAACTTCAACTCATCAATCAATCAATGCCTGTTACCCCATGTGCAGCATAGGCCGCGGATCAGCCTTCTACAACCAACTCTGTTCTGAGCGACCCTTTCCAGCTCTTCTTAAGTGTTCTTCATTCTCTTCATGTTTGTCTCCAATTTTCGACGCAATGCGTTCTTAGGTCTTCCTCTTTTCCTTTGACCTTCAGAATTCCATGGTAATGCTTGTATTGTGACACAGTTTGATGATTTACTCAATGTATGTCCTGTCCACCTTCAGCGTCTTTTCCTATTTTCTTCTTTGGATGAATATTGGTTGATTTGTTCTCTACCATAGAAAGTTGTTGTTAATGGTATCCGGTCAACGGATCCAAATTATCTTACGTAGACAGTTGTTTATAAATACTAGTGGCTACTAGTTAGCGATCAAATAACGCATCTACACAAATCTTCTTCAATTCAAATACAAAATAATTTTTGCATAATTCATATTCATCATAATCGAGATCAGAAGAAGAAGCATTAACTATAGAAAGATTATAAAAGGCGGTCATATGACTGAATATTTTTGTACTATGTACTGTGAATAACTTTAATGAGAAAAGAATTATTCTATAAAAAGAAAAATGAGGAGACATGTGATAAAATTTGAAGTAGGATCTTGAGACCTGCCAAATCAATACAAGGTTAACAATGAAATTCCTTTTGAATACATAAGTCAAGTTTAAACCATCTTGATGAAAGTGATTACAAACAGAAAAGTAATAAGTTCGAAGTTATTTGTTGATTAAAAATTTTAGAATGATTTTAAAATATCCATGTCATGTTCACTGTTGAGTAGATGATAAGTGATTATACTACTGAAAGTTAATTTATATCTTCATCTTAATTTCTTAGGCATTAAATCATATACGAATTCAATGATTCATTCACTAATACATAACCTATTAAAGTAATTCAAACTTCTTCAGGGAAAATTAAAGTTATAAATGATGCATAAAATATTTTGAGTAAAGTAAGAACAACGAATATAAAGTAGTATAAGATGAATCCACCTGTAGTTCATGGTTTCTCTTCATCTACTTTATAACCTAGAAACAATAACTTACTTGCTTACTTACGCCTGTTACCCCTCTCGGAGGAGCATAGGCCGCTCACCAGTATTCTCCATTCAACTCTGTCCTGACCAATCCTTTCCAACTGTCTCCAGTTACTGTTCATCCTTTTTATGTATGCTTCCAGCTCTCAACGCAGTGTGTTCTTTGGCCTTCCTCTATTCCGTTTACCAACAGGATTCCAAGTTAGTGCTTGTCTCGTGATGCAGTCTGATGATTTCCACAATGTATGTCATATCCATTTCGAACGTCGTTTCCTGATTTCCTCTTCAGCTGGAAGTTGGTTTGTTCTCCTCCAAAGTAGGCTGTTGCTGATGGTTTCCGGCCAACAAACATTCAATATTCTGCGTAGACAGTTGTTTATAAATACCTGTACTCTCCTGAGGATGTTTTCAGTAGTTCTCTACGTTTCAGCTCCATATAGAAGAACTGTCTTGATGTTCTAATTGAAGAGTCTGAGTTTGAGGTTGGTAGACAGTTGTTTGGACTCCCATATATTTCAACTGTAGGAATGCTGCGTTGCTTTGGACGATCTTGCCCTCACATCTGAATCGGATCCTCCTTGTTCATTGATGATGCTCCCAGGTATGTAAAGTATCCATTTCTTCCAGAGTTTCACCATCAAGTTCAATGGTTCGTGCTCTCTGTGTTGAATTTGAGGATCCTTGCTCTTCCCTTACGTATGTTCAAGCCTATGTGTGAGGGTGCTGCTACATTGGTGGTCTTTACTTGCATTTGCTATTGTGTATGGGATAGAAGTGCTAGATCATCCGCGAAGTCCAATCCAATTGCATATTTACACATTAATTAGTGTGAAACAACGAATTCCCATATCATGTTACCCACAGTTATGTCTACCAGTTTACATGTTCGTGTTGAAACATTTTCAATAGAAGAAGAGGATGAACAGTTAGCGTCCAAATTACTGAGCATGTATCAAAACAATTGTCATTAGACAACCAATACATTTTCAATAGTATGATTGTCTGTCATTTTATCGAGATTGGGCATATGGTTGACAACTAGAAATCATTTAAAATAATTAACACTTGAAAACATCAAATTTATTAAGGCTCATCGATGTCATTGTTATAATGAGGCTGAAAGTGAACTTATTCTTCTGTAAAAGAATACAGTGGTTAGTTGAGTAATCTCGTGGTAACCTTAGTTTTAATGTTTAGTTGACTGACATTTTAAGTCACTTTTCTAGTTTCTAATTACGCTTTTCAGTATTATTCAGTGTCATTCTAATAATCTATTCATTTTACAATTAATCTTATTTCACTGATCTTTTGTGTGTGCTATTCATCTTTAATCAATGAATCAACCTACTTAACAATTTTGATTGCATAACTTTTAACCGTAACCTTCATTATCTTGGAACATTGTTTCCATATGGCTTAAAGAAGTTCCTTCTAGAATTGCTATATTAATTGACGTATAAATATGCAATTGATGTGATGGAGACATTTTATGATATTTCTATAACTATTCCCATTCCTTCCTTTCGAATTACTCATGCATAACACTATATGACGTAGGTACAATGATTTCAACTAATGATTATTATTATTGTTCCTAGGTTATAAAGTAGATAAATAGAAACCACGAACTACAGATGGAATCATCTTATTCTAATGTATTTGATATTTTTTCTTTGCTGATATTCATAAATGTCGGAAATTGCATGAAGCATAAAAGATTAACTAGTCAAAACTTCGTCCAATCATGTTTTGCATGGTAAACTTTATATAATGTAAAAATATATAAATCAGTTGATTATAAACGAACTTTTCTAGAAAACATGATTGAAAGAGGACATAACAATTGTGTAAAAACTAGCATCTTTTGAAAATCAAAGCTTTTTGGAAGATACTTCGATTACGAACTGGGACATCCTTTCTCGAAGAAGATGAATTTTACGAGAAATTTAATCATCAGCAGTGATCGACTTATTACAGAGTATATAGGGTGTTAATTTGCGCCGTTTAAACAATTAATACTACTATATTCTGACTGTTAAGTAGCTAATGAAAGAAGATGAAATACAGGGGATTCACAGTATGCTGCTATGATCATTGTTGTAACTTCCATCTAGTAACGTTCCTAGATTTTCAAATATATTATTATTATATAATTTAATATTATCATAAAATTATCAAAAAAATTTGTTTCCTATGACTTTCATTATTCAAGGATTCATATGAGTACTTCAAGTGTTTTATTGTCTTTCAATAAGCGATGGGTTAGTCATAGTCCGAATAACTAATTGGTGTTGATTGAAGACCGTAAAAATAGGTGACCCATGAATGATTACTATTAAAGATATCTGTCAATCCTGATATCATCAATTGATCTGAATCAGACAACCATTGATCACCTGAAAGCAATGGACAGCTATTTCGTCCCAGCATGGAACTATTCAACAGTGCGCGTCCACGACCCCATTGGTCGAGTTATCCAAAACCCAGTCTTACAGGAAGGGAAGTTTTCAATGGCAAGTGTATTTGGGATAAAAATTAGAACCACATTTAACGAAATGTTGCTACTCAAACAGATAGACAGACCTGAGAATGAGATATCTACACGTAGCTTCAAGATCGGTTAAAAAGTATTTATCACATTTTATCACGGTAACAACAGTTGGAAGCCTGGAAATGTTAAACACAAGATTCGAGGAGCTTTTTAACATAAGCACTAGATACGTCAATTAGATAGGCAAGATGAAGGAACGGTAATCACACGATACCAGTAGACGTGGCTCCCATTAAATACACTTAGACACTTTCGAAATCAACCGTAGGAATGCAGCAATTTAAAAGCACAGGACAAAAGCAGTTCAACTGTTACAAGTGATGGACCACCGATGTAGTACGCTAAGTAATAAGTGGATTCAAAAGAACAGTCGTACTTAAGGAATTTAATAAAATGTAGGTTCTGAAACTTCCCAGCAGTGATCGTGATAAAGCCTGTAAAAGAGTTAAAGGAACTAACGATATTTCATCTAATCACCTTTCAGTGAAATTTCCAGAAGTTCTGGAGTGATAGCCTCCCCGAGGAAGCCAATTTCCTAACTTACTATCGCTCAAATAGGAGAATTCTACTAATGATTTATGTTTTACTCAGAACTGGAAATACACTTGATTTATGATACTTATTTGACAATTACTAGACAACAATATTCCTTCTAATCCTTCTAGCTTCATGATTGAAGCTATACGAGGTTTCGCCCATGTAAGTTCAGAATTTGGTATGAAGCATTATCAGTTCTCAAATACAAAATATATCAGTAATAATTAAGTTTACGTTAGCATAGATTTAAAATTAAATGATTCATAAGAACCCTGTCTATTTATAATGCTCCGTTAATATACAGTAAGGTAATTTTTCAGAATCTATTGACGAAAACGTTGATGCCATATATATGAATGGTTAAATTAACAAATAATTGTCTATAGTAAAACACTTATGGAAAATGGATTCTGCCCCCTACCCTCAGATTCATTGACAAGAACATAAAACCAAAAATAGCAAACCGAAAGCATCAACATTGTACCGAAGAATATTCATGAACATCGACTTAATAAGAGACATATCGGGAAACACCTAAAAACCGATTTTCAAGATATTTACTGGGAATGTTTCATTTAGAACGTCAAATCATCTTTTGTAGTAGAAATTTCACACGAGGAAGTGTGAAATACCGCTTTAGCCCAATTCAATATGTGTTTGTCAGTTTGCTTGTTCCTTTAAGATAAGCTATATCGGTAGCAATTTCCAGACGAATAACCGAATATTAGCCCGGATGGCTAACCTAAGAATGCTGCAAATCAGTCTTCAGCTCAATTCTAGAACATTTAGTCACTGTAGGCTATATGCCACCCTGGAAATTAACTGTCAAAACTATTTGCATGATTAGAAGAACTGGTTCAAAGAGAGTTCAAGTCATAAATTTATTTACAGCAGAGGTGTTGACAAATTAACAGTTCCAGCCAGATCATTTTATTCAAAAATAGGATGTCCAGTCCTTGATTTTACCATATTCTTAATGTACCCATTTTATTATTTGTTTTTTTTCATCCCTGTTTTCTAACTGTTGCACAAATTATTATCATTACGTATTCTTTATGTTCTTGATCTCCGTCAACTCGATCTTATACATTTCTTCTATTACATTTTGAAGATTGTTATTTTGACTAGTTAAAACCGATGCTTGGGAATATTTAATTTAATTTTGACAATTCCATTACATGACGTAACACCACCTTAGATATCTACTTGAAGAAATCAGTTATAAACCTTCTACTTCACTGGATATTTGAGAATGCAAATATTTTTGGATTTCTCTGGTAAATGATGTAATGCCACTCTATTTTATTACAGAAAACTATATGCCAAATTTACTGTAAATACAAATGCATGGCTCTCGTGAATGACTTTGTCGACAAACAACTTCTCTTCGCTAAATTGTCTTAATTTCGTAATTGGATACTGTGAAGATTGTTAGTTATGAGATAGTTAATCAACTATGGTAACAGATGAAGTTACGTAAATCTATTGCCAATTAACTAAGTTAGAAATATCAACCATCGGAAGCTAGTTCAGTGGTCTAACTGTTAAATGTTTACCTTGAAGCCTAAGAGTCCTGTGCTAGATTCTTTGACTTCATGAATGTGCACTGCTAAAGAGTCCCATACTAGAACTAAAAAGTTGTTCAGTACTTCCTGGTTTTTATTGATTATCTTCTTCATCTCGATTTCACAATGTTTATTTAATTAACATCATTTGTTCTTCTTCAAATTAATGCTTTCATCAAACTATTAAATAATCAGTCAGTGTAATCAATATCATTACGTAATAATCTTATAAATATACGTAATTTATTAATTTTTTTGGAAATGTTGGTTGAGAGGGGAGATGGATTATTAAAGGAACTGTTCACATTGATTTTCTAGTAAATAAAACATCGAATTAGTTAATAACTCATGTGAAATTATTGCACTCAATCTATTTTATATTACTTTACATAACAATAAAAATTTTATTCATTTGTACTATTTCATTAGTATTATACACACATTACTACTTATTTATTTATTTAATTCATTTCAATTATTATTGTAAAGTCGAATTGATTCATTGACAGTTGAATACATTCAGAACTTCTTAATAGTTACAACAGCCACAGAAGAAAACTACACTTGAAAGTATCATGTTCAGTTATATTCGTCTATTATGTCTATTGTTGCATGGAATAACAGCATTAAATTATCCAATGAATGATTATGTACCATCAAATATGTGGACTCCTGATTGTATTCCATTAAATTTACCAGTATTCACTAGTGAAGAAGCAAAAAATCCATTGAATAATAAAGAATATGCATTACCAAATGAAATGAAAGATAAAAGTTTACAAGAATATGGATTAGATATGGATGATGAATATTCTATTCCAGAGTTGACTAATTTAGCTGTGATACAAGAAGAAAACAATTATGGTTATTCGTATCATAATGATAATCAGAATTATCAACAAGTTAATGATTATAATGATAATAACAGTAAGGGTAATGATAATGATGAAGATGATGTCGTAATACATTTTGATAGTGAACATGGCAATAACAATAATGATAAAAAACGTAGATATTATTATTATAAACAGAGAAAACAAACTGATAATTCAATGAGATATAACAGTAAATCATATAAGAAATCTAAGCTTCTGTATGGAACAGGTTTTATGCCAACACTTTCTGTACCAGTTTCAATACCGGTACAAGCACAAGTTCCAGTTTCAGTACCAGTAGCACAACCATACAGTATAGGTGGACATGCCTACATGCCTGGTCATTTTCATTATGGTTTTCCTGTTCAACCTATTCAACCAATAATGCCACCTCAGCAACCACCTCCAATGATGCCACCTCAAGTTCCTCCAATGGTACCACCACAACAACCTCCAATGGTGCCACCTCAACAACCTCCAGTGATACCACCTCAACAACCACCTGCTGTAACCCCACAACAACCACCTGCTGAAACACCACAACAACCACCAACTTCAGTAACACCACAGCAACCACCTGCTGTAACTCCACAACAACCACCTGTAATACCAACGTCAACTCAACCTGTAGCACCAACACTACCATTATCACCAACTCAACCAGTTTTACAAAGTCAAACACAAACTCAATTAAGTATCCAACCACAAATACCACAGGTACCACAAATTCCTCAATTACCATTGACTCCACAACATCAATTAATACAATTACAACAACCAAAAGCACTTACAGTTAAACATGTTATATTGCCTCAACAAATCTATTTAACAGTTAAAAGTACAAGAGTTAAACCCAGGTTCATTAAACGAATTTATTATTAATGTTGTATAGATGACAATAATAGTAATGATAATAATAATAATAATGATAATAATAATAATATGAATATTAGGTAAACTTTAATAATTTACTTTCACTTTATTTTTGTTTTTATTAAAGTCGGCATTAACAATTAATTGACAAATCAATCAGAATTGTGAAAGTTACTTTTAGATGTTTGAATAAAAGAAGGAAAACATAATAACTTTATTGTTTCATTATAAGAAATTCATGCTAGAAGTACATTGTCTGGGGTAGAGTGTAAGAATAGATTTAAATGATTCAAAAATTACCCGCTTTGAAAAAAGGATTCCAACCAATCCGCATAGACTTTAAAGCAGGTGTAAGCGCAGCGACGTTAACTGCATCTAACTTCAATCCATAACATAACATAAGTCCATGAAATCCTTGACTGTTGATCTAAGCCATGTTGGTGGGGCTAGCGTGATAGTCACAATAAATGGCTGAGGACACCTGGAGACATGGATTAGTATCGGTTACAGTGGCACAAGTGTATTTACTCTTTAACTTCATCTAAATCTGGAATCCTTTTATTAATTTCTGCACACCTTTACTTCACTTTCACCTTTTGTATTCTGTAATTATGTTATCTCTGTTATCTCGTAGTGCTAATGTGGTATGATAACTTGAACCTATGGGCGTATGTGCTCGGTTCTACATTGCTGATGATGATGATAGACTTTAAGAATTAAAGTTTGTGAATGAACAAATTAACCTCTTAAACATATTACTGTCTTTAGTTAGTCAGTTAGTCAGTAATAACATTCCTATTTTAAAACATTTTACATGAAATCTAATAGATTTCTATGAAGGTATAATCATATTCTACTCAGTATTTAAGATGAGGATCTGTTTGAAGTTAAGGATTTTAGTTTTGACTTATTATTGATCTATGCATCATATAAAATTTGTTTAGGATGATCTTAGTGTTTAATACGTTTTAGTATTAAGATTTCTATCCTTGTAAAGTAAAATTGAGTTTTACTGTATACATATTTATTATTTAAATGTTAAACAAACGATTGTTATTTATTGTCTACAATGGCTATTCTTTATAGAAAGTTTAAGAATCGTTAAAGCCTCCTCTTATACTATGCTGTCGTCAGTGACTTCGCATAGTAGTTAATCTTACTATGCTTTAAAGGTATGACTACTTGGGCCGATGTAAACATTAGCTAGGTTCTATGTTGATCATACATACATACCACATACATCGTAGTTAGAATATTCAAAGTTCTTAGTGGTGGGGGTGAGAGAGGGAACGAACTTTTTCTGTTACTAACGAGCAAAAATGATGGTATAAAATGAACTAGATGTTTATCTTTTTTTAAATAGAATTTGTAAATAATGTATAAATCATTCAGTTTTTGTTACCATTTACTAGCTTTCTATAAACTCATAATGAAATCAATTTGTTTTACTGGTTCCCTGTATAATTAACAAGTTAAGCTAAGTAAAGAATTCTGAAATTGATTAAAATGACTTCAGTGCATAGCTCCTGAATATCAACATGACGACAGTAAGATTTTCTTTTGTATCTTCATCTATCCAACACTTCAAAGAGTTCAATAATAAGAACTTTTTCTCCAGTCTTTTTCTGTTTTTACTTATGAATTTTGAATACAAAAAGAACAATGAAGGAGTAATCTAATAAGATAAATTCATTCAATTCACAGATTCACTTTAGATGCTTTACAACCTAGAGGCCATTTATCTTAATCAACAACAAAAAGACAAACAGAAGTATGCATACTTATATCATGAGAATTTTCAAAGTTGAGACACATACGTGGATTAATGAAAAATGAGCGCATTTGGTGAATCAAAAGTAATTTTGTATGTTGCTTATTTACAGTAGAAATATACGAATGTACTGAGACGAGAAAAAAACCCAAAGGAGTATAGATACAAAAGGTTTTGGTAAAAAGAAAACACTTAATAGTTACGTAACACTTATGAGAACAATCGATAGGTGATTAAAGCTCAGATAAGTAAAGAAAAACAGAACTTGTTGGACTTATTAAGATCATAGAATGGTACTCACTTAGTAGAATTCTTGAAAAGAGATTAACATGGTAGAGAAAGATTTGTAACAGAGTTATTTTGTATACAATGGTTTGGTCTAAACAGTCTAATTGAAGTTCCTATTGAAAATCATAACAAATTGTCCTTCCTTTGCTTATTGATTATCTTAAAAGATTCTGATATATCGACTTAATATTCACTATCCTACAAATGTTTATGTGTTGCACTGCTGTAAACCTATTTGGTTTTTAAGTTTAAGTTTTTTTGTAAATGTGTTCAGAGATGTGGGTACTCATTCTCCTATCTATTCTCTCAATGTGCTTTAGTATATACTTATAAATTGGTTGTTGTAGATACAAACAACAAAAGGTGAGAATATTTCCACAGTTCATTGTCTTAATCAGTAATTAGTTGAGTAGACTGAGATTTATTTAGCAGATTGTCAGGTCATTTGCAGCATGGACTTTAATCTGAAGTCAGTCGTTCTTGATCTTTCGTCACTTTTATATCCGAATTTTAAAAAAAACAGGCTTCTTCCCCCAGTGGCGTAATCTGTTTGTAACCAGTGATAAGTTGTTTTGGAAAACCCTTTATGGTTATAGTGAAGATCCTGAAAGAAATCATTCGTGTAAATGTTTTCGCGTTCGGATAAATAGATTTACTGAATGTGATGTTTCTAGAATATCCTCATCTGGAAAATGATACTTAACCTTGAAAACTTAAAGAGTGAATGAATTTATTTTTAAGTCGATTTATTAGTAACTAACTTTAGAATGTTCCTGAAGCTCTACTAAAATGTAGTGGCTGATAGAGTTCCGAGTTGTCAGGAATGAGGCAGTTATCACCAGTGGAAATAAATGATCATCGTGATATATCACAAACTAATGAAAGCAGGAAATCTACGATTGAACACCGGCCGGTTCAGTGGTTCAGAGGGTTACGGATTTGCCAAAATGAAGGCCATGGGGAGGAATACTAGGGCAAATAGCTGTGCAGTGTTCCCTGGTTTTCAGTGGTACCCTACCAAAATCAATCTGTGACGAATTTGACCAACTAAAAAATTTAATACCAATCTTCACAAACAGCCTCGATTCGATATTTTATTTATGTTATCTTCTTGGTTTCGTTGTTTTATTAGCAAACTTTTATAATCGATCAGAATCACATCATCTATTTGACCAATAGATCAGTTGTTCATGTCTGTACGATTAGTAGATAGGGTCTGTTACGGTGTATCTATAGAATGCTAACTGTTCTAAATACTATGCAGGATATTTATGTAAATTTTTGAGTCTGCTTTACTTGGAATTTCGATATGAACACATGTGTAGTTCTACTACTAGTTTGTTTTCTTGTTTGTGTCGGTGAAGAAGCTTTGGAGTTAGCGGAATTCATATTGTAGATAATATTGGATTTATATTCTGTCACTGTTTTTACACAAGATGGAATAATGTCTAATCGATGGTTTGTTAGCCATGATACTGTCCAGGATGACAATGAAAACTTTCCGTTTAAACTAATAAACTCAGAAAATCACAACATAACTAAGGTGCCAATTTTATGTCACCAGTTGGTCCGAATCAGAAAACCAATGACCACTAGGGAACACTGAACAGCTGTTCAGTCGTAATACGGGACTCAGTAGTGCATACCCTTGACCCCACCAGGGATCAAACTCAGGACCCTCCTACCCTCAGTGAACTCTTTACCATTAGTGTACTGAGCCATCTCCCGAAGGTTGATATTTCTAATCCATCCAATTCGTGATGCGTTAGCGCAATCTCATCCCTTTGGGAGCCGACTCAGTGGTATAATGGTGAGGTGTTCGTCGCGAAGCCAGGAAGTCCTGGATGAGGTCCTCGATTAGGTCGTGGATAGACACTGCCTAAGGATCCCATACTAGAAAGAAACAGCTGTCTGATACTTCCTGGTGATCAATTATTGTCTAATTCAGACCGATTTGTTGCATCAAATTAACATTCAACAATCTCTACAATACCCATTTATAAGTAAGATTAATTAATTGAGCTACAATTCTTCTCAAGTATATCAGAATTAAATGTATGTGGTGTAAGTTGACTGTGATAAAACTTTTATTTTGGTAATTTGTACAATTTGATTCTTGATAGTCTAGTTATTTCTTTAGTAAATTCTTGGAATAAAAATAGATCAACTTGTTCGAATCCTTTTTATCTTCAATGATTATTCATCAGTTAATATTAACTTCACGTTATAAAATTGATATATTTTCATACAGTTTTCTAGTAGTAATTAAGATACATGACTCTTTGGGTCATTACCAGATTTCTAAGATGTATATTCAGTTGATAGTGTTTGAATTCCATATAGAATGAATCAAGACTATAGTTAACCTACCTATCAATATATTGAATATCCAAAGTCTACAGATGATGTAACAGAATTTATTGAACAGTAGTTTTAAACGAAATAACAACAATATAACATAAGAAACAGTCAAATTTGTATACACACTATGTAATACTTCATGAAGAGATGTTAATAATATTTTTGAAGATTGAATAATGCCAGTCGACAATAGCATCATTCTAACATAACTAAGTTATTCACTTAAGAATGGATTAGTGACTTGGTAATTACATTGCTCGATTTGCAACTACTATAGGAAAATTCAAATCGTGTTTCACTGACATTGATTCAAGTAGCCAATTAGTATCAGTATTCCACACAGTAGAATGTACTGTCCTACTATGAGTATATAAACATATACTTAGTGACTGAGCCATACTTATTATTAATATAGTTAGATTGCGTTCTTTAAATTAAATGATTTGCTTATTGAGCTTTCATCTTCCTAATTGATGACATCATTTATGTAAACTTCTGAAAGAAGTGAGTGATGAGATCAATAAACTAAACCTTTTTCTAATCATGTTTGATAGATGAACTTTATGTAATTAAATCAGTTGACTACTCAAAAGCTTCTCTTGAATGATTAATTGAAAGAGGACGTAGCACTCGTGTAAAACTTAGCACTATCAGAACATCAAAGCATTTTAGACAATACTTTGACTATAAATCTAGACAATCACTCTCTACGAAGTTAACGCTACGGTCAATTTGATAAACAGAAGTAACTGTCTTGTCAGAGAGACGGAAGACTAGTATACTATGAGAAAGTAAACTTTGATGGCGGACTTCATCTGCTCCATTCGGCCTACCGAATTTATCTACCAAACAGAATACAAATGGTGTTGATAAATTATTAATCACAAAATGTGCAAAAAATTACGAAATTTATAAACCTTTTATATGACCAGTCAACTTATAAAATAGGGTAATACTAAATGTATTGCTCTCCTCCATAGAGATTCCTTATGAACTGACAAAAGTCACCAGAAATCGAAGAAACAGTCGAGTTGTATGATCAGAGTTAGGATTATGAATTGATTCAGAGATTAAGGTGAAGATCATACCTAATTTATTTTTAGGTTAGCCCCAATGCTTATCATAACTGACAATTCAGATATTTCTTCATGAAAGGACATTTCATTTTTGACCCCATCTTAGGCCCCGGGTGAGAGGCAGTTGACCCACAATTCTATGGAATAGGCATCCAATTAGAAAGTTATGCATTTCGCTTAGGATTCCTAGAGCAATGCATAGTAGAATAAACCTTATCTCACTTCTCTAAGGATAGAGAAGCAATACGTTTTTAATAATCAGTCTATGATGCAATTTCTGTAACTCCATGATAATGTAAACTGTTTGAAAAACGCAGTTAAAGAATCGTACTAGCTTGTCAGTATTATTGGTTCCTATCATATTTATCAATTATATACGTCTTAGTAAGTGAATATTAGAACATTTCACTTAAGTAGAAAAAAAGTATAAATCACCTGTCACCCCATTTGAATACTGTCCAACCATCTTGAAATTATTATCTTCACTCTGGTTGACTTACTTAAGTTCTCCAGTGAAATTATGAAATACTATGAATAATTTCAATGAAGAAAGAATCGTTCTTACAAAGTACTAAAACAAGTAAGAAAATCAATATTGAAAAATTGCAATATAGGATTACAGAATTAAAATTATTAAAAGACTGAAGTAAGTAACATTCAGAAAAGACAAAAGTTGAAAATGCATCTTATAATTGTCAACACAAAATGTATTATTACGTAAGTAAGTATTAAAGAACTTGAGGTCGACAAGCCAATACAAGATTAACACTGATTTCCTTTTTGAATACACAAGTCAGGTTTAAGCTTCTTGATAGCAATTGCTTCAGCAAAACATACTGAATGCGAAGGTATTTGTTGACTGAAAATTTTAATTGATTTTAAAATCTCTATGTCATATTCAGTGTCTTACTGTTGTAAGTAAATTGACCTCTTAGTTTCAGTTGCGGAGATATGCCCTATTAACTAAGGACAGTAGCGTTCTTTGCAAATCTTCTAATGTATGCAGTTTTATGTCTAGATGTGAACTGGTAAACACTGTTCGAGTATCACGAATCGTGTATTCGTCTATTTTTGATTAAGTGTTGATAAACTAAGATTGAACATCTTTAGGAAAGCTGTTTGAAAATATCGTTTTGGTTGGAGAAAAGGGTCAGTTTGTTCTCTTGTATAATTTTGTCCAATGATATTATAACAAACAATGATAACACAAAAAAAAATCGTGATTTTATTCTTAATGACGATATTTTCAAGGATTTGAATAAATTTAAGGTATCTTTCAAACTATGAGCAGATATCCTCAGGTGAGTCGGTTCTTAGTCTGTCGCTAAACACAAAGGTAGTTTATAAAACGGGGAGTTAAGAAGTGATTGTCTACTTCACCTTTGATAATCAAATAAATAAGGTGACCAAAATCTACTAACATTTCTATCCTACAAACGAAACAAATTTGGGTGAAACTTCAATAGAGACAAAGGGAAAAGCAAGATCCTTAGATATAACACAACACAATGAACACCAACCAAGTTACACTTAATGGAGAAACTCTGGAAGATGTAGAAACTTCCACACACCTGGACAACAGTATCATCGATAAACAATGAGGATCTGATGCAGATGTGAAGGCATGAATTGGCAAGGTAAGACTAAATACAAGGGCAACATTTCCACAATTGCAAAAAATCTGAAACTCAAACCAGCTGTCAAACAACATCAAAGTCACAATTCTCAATGCAAACACGTAAAGGCAGTTCTATCATGTGGAATGGAAACTTGGAGAAATATGGAAAGAATCATTCAAAAGATACAATTATTTATAAACAGCTATTTCTGCACATGATCCTCCATATCCGTTGACCAGATATCATCGGCAACAACGACAACAACAACCCCAGTAAGTGGCAGAGAACAAACTAACGGAAATTCAGGAGAGGAAGAGATTGAGGAAAGACACTGGAGGTGAATAGGATACATATTGAAAAAATCACCAACCTGCATCACAAGACAAGCACTAACTTGGAATGCTGAGAGCCATAGGAAAGAGGAATACGAATGGACAGATTGGGTGTGGAATTGGATGCATGGACGAAATGAATGAATATCAGTGGGGAAGAACTGGAAAGGGATACCCAGTACGGGACCAAAGAGTAATAGGCATTAATTGATTGACTCACTAGGTTTGAGTTGATTCTATATGATGTTGTCAGTTAATTCCCCGTTTTGGAAAATTTTTTATCATCTTTGTGATATATCACTCTGACATATCATTTATAGATCTGTTAAAGCGACCAACTAAGAACTTTAATGAATCAAGTCATCTTTGTTTATATAAATATATATATATCTTTATTTAGTCTTTTGGCTTTAACACATAAAACCTATTACGTAACATCGTCACGTTTTGTTGCATAACTATAAAACAATTAAAAAATATATAATAATAAGCTGTAGACATTTGGTAAAATTGTTCCAAAAATCTTACTGATCATTGAGGTAACAAATGAAATAAGTGAACTAGTCAATTCGTTTTATTTGATACATGTCACACATTGACATATGAGTGATCATAGTGGAACATTAGAGATCATTACATAACACTGATTAGTTTTAACACATATACAGGATATCTTTCTATTCATTATGATAAACTTAAACTTACGTGAAGTGTTTAATCTGATATCATTCAACTAATACATAGGATGATCTGATTTGCCAGTAATCAGATTATTGTTATTTAGATTCACTAATTTATATTGTGATAGTTTTATTCAATCAGTTAATAAACTAACATTTCAGGTTATTTATCTTGAGTAGATTGTGGAAATTAGTTAATATTGTGACGTAATCATTGTTATTATTAGGTTGACGATTGTTGACTAGTTATTTGAAACCATGAATTACATAGTAACTAAATGAAATAGGAATTATACACAATATTCGTTATTGTTCCATTCGGTCAAATGTACTGATCTAAACACAGAAGTTGACAAACTTCTATTCTTTAGTTGTCTGTATTCATTACAGATTGGTGTTAGTTGGGCAACACTAGAAACCAGGGGAGTAGTGGATAACTGTTTTGTTTCGGTATTGGACTCCTCTTCAATCCTAATCCTCAACGCATTTTAAGACGAATTATCTGTCCTGTGATTCCTGTTTTTTGAGTGGTACTCAGCCAACATCAAGTTGTGATGGATACATTCAACTAAACTTAATATCTATCTCCAGAAAACCACAACAATTCAAGATAGTTGGAGTGACTCAACACTAAATCCTCCCTTACTTATAATTTATGCCAGTTATCATATTTTGGCAATACAACCACTGTCTAGCTGATTTAATATCTAAACATAATTCACTGATGCCAAGTTTTCTAAAGAATAATGGCCAAACACCGACTTTCTCGACTGGATTCGGTCTTACTTGAGGACATGACAAGCATGTTGCTAGTCACTTTACATAAAATGAAGTTCAGAGTTCATCTCTAGTTACAATACCTTGATTTAAAAACAATAATAACATCAAACAATAATAACCGAACAAAAACAGAGAAAGTCAAGACACAGGCCAAATAAGCGGAAACTAACAGGCAAGTGGAGAGGAGTACTAGATCTGATAAACGGAAATATGTGAAAGATCTAGTGATGACAGTAGAAATGGCTGCAAGAGAAAGAAGTATGAGATACCTATATGATACAATGAAGCTAGCTAGGAAATACAGTAAACTGGCATGACTAGTCATGAACAAAGATGCCAAACCAATCACTGAGACCCAAGAATAACAAAACAAGTGAGTGGGACACTTCAAAGAATTCTTGAATAGACCGAACCAACTGAACCCATCGGCAGTCGAAACTGCATCTACGGATCTCTCCACAAATATCGACACACCAACAGTCGTAGAAGTGAAGATGGCCATCCGACAAATCATCATATCAGCTGAGGCAGTAAAATCCACATTCCAGTTAGAAAGATTAAGGAGGAAGAATAAGTAGTAACCGACTGGAAAGAAGGGTACTTCATAAAGATACCAGACAAAGGAGATCTTAGCAAGTGTGAGAACTATAAAGGCATCACTCTACCTTCAGTACCAAAAACAGTTTTCAGCAGAGTATTGCTGAATTGAATGAAAGATCTAGTCGACACAAAACTTTGTGATCAACAGGCTGGATTCCTTAGGGATCGGTCGTGTACCGACAAATGTGAGACTCTACGGATCATTGTTGAATAAAACCCACCACTTTACATCAATTTTCTCGACTACAAGATAGCATTTGACAGCGTTGACAGGTGAACACTATAGTGTACCCGATAAAATAGTGAATATAATAAGGAATTCTCGCAACGGACTACACTGTAAAACGTGCATAGAGCTCAACTCATAGGTTTATTCAAAATCGAAACCGGCGTCAGACAGGGCTGCATATTCACGCCATTTCTCTTTTCTCTAGTGGTTGACTGGATCATGAAGGCCTCAATTTCCTAATGGAAAGCACGGAATACAGTGGACAACATGACTACAACTAGACGATTAGTGTTTTGTAGATGACCTGGTTTTTCTATCCCATATACGGTTGCAAATGCAGGTGAAGACAAACAGTGTAGCAACAGCATCTACAGAAATAGGCCTCAACAGACACTAAGGAAAAAGCAAGATACTTAGATATAACACAACACAATGAACACCAACCAAGTTACACTTAATGGAGAAACTCTGGAAGATGTAGAAACTTCCACACACCTGGACAACAGTATCATCGATAAACAATGAGGATCTGATGCAGATGTGAAGGCATGAATTGGCAAGGTAAGACTAAATACAAGGGCAACATTTCCACAATTGCAAAAAATCTGAAACTCAAACCAGCTGTCAAACAACATCAAAGTCACAATTCTCAATGCAAACATGTAAATACAGTTCTATCATGTGGAATGGAAACTTGGAGAAATATGGAAAGAATCATTCAAAAGATACAATTATTTATAAACAGCTATTTCTGCACATGATCCTCCATATCCGTTGACCAGATATCATCGGCAACAACGACAACAACAACCCCAGTAAGTGGCAGAGAACAAACTAACGGAAATTCAGGAGAGGAAGAGATTGAGGAAAGACACTGGAGGTGAATAGGATACATATTGAAAAAATCACCAACCTGCATCACAAGACAAGCACTAACTTGGAATGCTGAGAGCCATAGGAAAGAGGAATACGAATGGACAGATTGGGTGTGGAATTGGATGCATGAATGAAATGAATGAATATCAGTGGGAAGGAACTGGAATGGTGATTTCAGGTTAGGATAGAATTTGATGGGGAATGCTGATTAGAGGGTTATACTCTGTGAGGAGCTTTAGGCCTAATGGATGAATTCGGTGATAACAATTTATTTTACTGTATATTCGCATGTTTTTTCTTGTTTATGATTTAAACCGAACTTTACCCTCTGCTTATATTATATTTTCAGAATAATGTATAGCCGTTTTTCTACATTCAGTAGTCCAAATTCTACTGTAGTAGAATACCTGGTAGTGTCAACATACATTTTAATGATTTTATTTGATAGTCTTTAAACTATTTTAGGATCCTGTGAGATTAATGTTTTTTTCAAAAATAGATTGCCGTCAACTGTTAAATGTTTTCCATTCATATAATACTACTTATTTAAGTTTAGTAGAATAATTTGGTAAAACTGAATTAACATTTGATTGTACTTATCGGTAATAACCAATGACACTAGCATTAAAATCTGCTAATTAATTCCACTCTGGATTCCATGTTGACAATATTCCCTACCAGTGAAAGTGATGGGTAACAAGATATAAATCATGTTTGAAACTAATAAATAGACTTAACGTTGCATTAATAGTACTTCATTACTTTCGCATCAGAAGTATTATAGCTGATATATCAGGTTCTTGAATCCTTAATATTGATTGTAAAAACACTTCTCTGTGTCTATGGAATTCTCCTATACATGGCAGAATGTATAAAAGATTCTTCACCTCCTAAAATGCAATCAAATTACTGGATACTTTGTGATTTGTGTGCATTCATGTACGTGAAACACACTCCATATTGCCACATATCACTAGTATAGTAAGATGAGCATCATAGTAATAGAAGTAGTCGTTACGTCAGTGGTAGTAAAAAGGGTAGAGATATAAAACATTATATACATAGAAAGAATTAGTTCGTAGAATGAGTCAAACTTAACAATGATAAGCTTACGAATCAGGAGACAAAATATGAATGTAGTTGGATTACTATAACCAGTTCTCAGACATGTCACTCAATCTCCAAACATCGGTTACGACAGTAACGAAGATTCCGGCTAGGTAGTTCGCATCTGCTAGCACTATTTAGATCAGTAGTTACTGACTTCATAGAATGACAGCTCCTAGCTTACTTTCGTCCTACTCCAATATCAGTTAGCATTGCGCATCGAGGTAGGGGATGGTTAGACATATGTAACACAAGTCCCAACCACATCAGTCGATTAATATTAAAACTAAATAATCCTATTTGCCATCTTTCCTCAGTACCCTACGTTTAGTTTCGTTATATCTTACCCGGTGGTTTGCACTAAAGCCAGCTGTTTCTCGAAGACCTCGGTGATCAAGTACTAATGATCTACGAGTGTCATTTATGAGCAATTCGTCACGTTTTACGTCGATATAATAAGATAGGATGGACATCTTCAAAGTATACTTATCCTTTAATTACTTAAACGGATATCTCACCTACACCATTGGTAACGTAAGTTGACAAGAGCAAAATGAGATTATGTTAGACTACGTACGTATCTATGCTGGTCAGACTTTCAAGATAATTGAAGTGGTCAATGCACTCAACTGCTCCGATGTCTGTCTTTATTTTAAGAGTTGACGTAGAGCAGGTTCTGAAGCAGCTGATCCAGTATCTGGAGATGGAGAAACGGATATCGAACGTGTATGAAATGCCTCTCATCGTTATCAAAATGCTCTGAAAATTGTCAGAATCTGTACCGAGACATGAAAATGCTGTCTGCGTATTATAAGTCAATTAGTGGACCTCCAGGTAGGAGATCAATTACTTATTTGGGAGCGTGACTGCAATGCCTAATAAACAACTGCTCAAGGCCTGGTTATATACCTTATTTTGATGAAGGTTTTTTTGTTCTTCTAGCTCTATGCTTGTAACGACCTTACAAACAGGGACGGCTAATCCATGAAGTAAGGTGTGGTATGCATATTTAGGGTCAGATCTTTTTCAATTCCACCTCTGCCTTTATAGAATAGAAGTATTGCTGTCATACAGGTTGTATGAAAGAAAACACACTACTACCTTCAGGCCTCTGTACAGTTGGCAGTAAAACTTCACCTCGAAACTTTACGTTTAGTACTTTTAATCTTACGGCTCTTCAAACGACTTATCCTATATGGTAGGGCCTTAAGGAACGGTTGTTCCAGCCAGTATAACCCTATCTGATTTACCACGATATGCAGAACCGATTCGCAGCATTAAAGTAATAGTCACTGTCGGAATGATGCTTATAGTTGCTATGTGATTCTTATAGTCTCAGAGCATTGTGAATAAACCTCCTAGTATTAGTATTATATCGAGTGATGATATATAATGCTTTTTTGAAAGGAATCGTCGTGGCATTTTCTAGCAAAACATTTATTCACAGGTTATGAAGATTATTTTTCACAAGATATTCAAGAACTTCAAATGAAAATCATTTTTGAGGACTATTAATAATAAATACGACGAGAAGATCGTTTGAAATGTAAGTTGAATTATACATTGAAAAAACTTCTAATAGAAAATTTATAAATATTTGCTTATACTACTAATGTGTGAATTACTCTTCAATTAATTCATACACATAGTTCCCTTTATCAGTTTAGAAACATCAAGAATGAGTAGTTTATTATCAAGATAAAATGAATCATTCGATGCAGTTCAGCAGCTTACACCTTAGAATACTTAAAATTATAAAAAGGTTTGACTGTAACTACCAGAATGGATTAGATTAGAGAATGTTGTTTGACTGACATCCACTAATATTGTACAACAAAAATCTCAAGAAAGTTGATAGTGACGAAATATAACACTGAAAATACATATCACATATTGAAGAAGACTGTTAGTAACGAAACACGAAAGGACTTGTAATAAGTGATTTTATAATGAATAAACAGTAATAGGGGAGTAAGAATCGAAATCAAATCAAATAAGTAAAAGTCAAAACAAGCGGAGAAAGTGACTGTAGTCATGTAATGAAATAAAGTTTATGTTATCAGGGCAAAAAAAGGCATACAATTGTTTCATTTTAGATGGTTAAATCAAGTTTCTGACGCTTAATAATAATGGCTACAACATACTTAATAGTACTGGTGCTCTACATTTAATTAATCACTTTGAGAGATTTTTAAGTTTTTACCTAATATCCTGGGTGATTCGTAAATTTAGTCAACTGCTGTTTGAAGTGTGTTCAAAAAGTCTGAGAGAGGTCTCCACTTACATTCTAGCAATTTAGTTGCTTTGGTAGTTAAATGGAAATGTGTAGATAGTGTTGTCAGTAACATGAATGACGTGGGGTGCATGGCTGAGTGATATTAATGGTTTGGCTGTTGGATAAGTTCTGGTTATCTCTCCAACATCTTCCTCTGTAGAAATGAACTTGGTAAAAATTTGCTTCTTGTTGACTGCAGCCACTTCGTAATATTAGTAGCTTTCTAATATTTATACATGAATTTCCATGGGTAGTAAAAGTTACAGGCATTTGTCGATTATTCTCTCCAGTTTGTCAGTTGGACACATTATTTTAACTCTAAAATAGTGTTCTGACGAGTACATTCTTTCAACCGGCAGGACAAAAACTATTAAAATAAGAACGAGACTGTCTTACATACTTTTTTTAATAAACTAAATGTTTGACTGTGCAGTCTACTACCTTGAGTTTGATGACGTCATGAAAATGGAAATCAGTCATTGTTTACGTATTCCAAACCAAAATTGGATATTATAATGTTTCTTATAATGGCTGAGCTCCTTGTAAATCGGATCCTACTGCCGCTATCATTGTTTCTCCTTCTTCATCTCAGAGCCTCATTTTGTTTACATTCTAATCATTTTTGTTCATACAGGCTTTGTTCTGTCAGATATCTTCCTACTATTACTACTACAACTACAACTACAATAACAATAACAATAACAATAACAACAACAACAACAACAACAACAACAACAACTACTACTACTACTACTACTACTACTACTACTACTACTACTACTACTACTACTACTACTACTAATACTAATACTAATGTTGTTCACAGTACTACTCAAATGAAATATCACAGTTGCATTTACCTTATAATAAAACGTCCAATTTTTTAATCTACGTGCAAACTGTGCAATGTACATTGTTACCTTAAACTTTGTTTTTTTGAAATGAGTTTAAAATGATTAATTAAAGTTGACGAAATTAGTAAAATGTCATGTTTACAATACAAGGACACAAAAACCCAAAAATAGAGATTATACAAACGAATGAAATATCTACAATGTAACTGATAATACTCATAATTCCAGAAGAAGTTGAGATTAATACTACTATGGGTAGATTAAGCCCATAAATATACACATACATACACACACTTAAAGAGTGACAGTATAACACATTTTACCTCTCTATCAGAGGAAACCACTAAACACTTACTAATACTGACTACATAATTAAAACGGATTACTTTCTATGTAATTCTTACAAATTGACTAATGAATAAGTATGTATAATGAAAAGAAAAGAAAGTAATTAGTATGAATAAGCATACAGTAATGAAATGATTTCTTTATCCGATCCAATTGAACTTTAATTAATCAGTTCAAACAATAAAATACTAACAATAAGAATAGTATATAAATACCAACAATTCATAGTGTCAATTGTACTGTATAATCGAAGTTTGATAATACATGTACTGATTATCAACAAAAAGCTTTGATTAAATTAATCTAATCAAGCTTCATCAATTCATCATGTCAATGATCACAATGTTGAAATTATGCTTCTATTTAATGTTATCATTCATTTTTACAAATGGACAATTGAATGAACAATCTGATTTAAATACAAATAATGCAATAAAACAAGCATTACAAATATTAAATCAAATTAACATAACTGATGATGTACGAAAGCAAATAGATAATATTGTGAATCAACAAGACAATTCAACATTTACACTTGAAAAACCTTTTAACTATCCATTAATAAACATATCCAATATTCAAATATCGATTCCAAGACAGATAGATGAGGATACAAACGATGACTGGCAAACACAAGTTCAGTTAAATAGTAATAATGGAGATGAGAAATCACAATCCCAACAAACACAAATTATAGTCGACAACACAGGAGTTAATACCAATAGAATAGCCATACAAAACCAGAAAGCTAATGAAAAAAAGTACCAGAAGCAATCACAGTGGATGAAAACCGATAAAAAAGAGAAACAAAACAGAATGGGATACGAAACAGCAACAAGAAAACATACCATACACAGGATGTCGAATCACGCGAGGGTAAAAAATCCAACAAAAATTGTGTAACAAAACAAAAAACAACTGAAGCATTAACAACAATATGTCAACCAACACAACAAAAAACAACACAAAATACGATGAGTACCACTTGTCAGACTGAAAAGATGACAACACAATCCACATTAAGTTCATCAACAGACACTTCAACAACAACAAGCACCACAACTACTACATCCACTACTCAACCTCCTCCAACTACTACAACACCATTCATACCACCAACAACCACACAACCTACCACAATTCCCACCACTCCCACAACCACAGAAGAAGAGACGACAACAACATCCACATCCACTACATCGACAACAACCACGACCACTACTACTACTACTGAACCACCACCAACTACTACCACCACCACCACTACAACATCCACATTGCCACCTACCACAACTACCACTTCCACTACTCAACCTCCTCCGACTACTACAACATCATTCATACCACCAACAACCACACAACCTACCACAATTCCCACCACTCCCACAACCACAGAAGAAGAGACGACAACAACATCCACATCCACTACATCGACAACAACCACGACCACTACTACTACTACTGAACCACCACCAACTACTACCACCACCACCACTACAACATCCACATTGCCACCTACCACAACTACCACTTCCACTACTCAACCTCCTCCAACTACTACAACACCATTCATACCACCAACAACCACACAACCTACCACAATTCCCACCACTCCCACAACCACAGAAGAAGAGACGACAACAACATCCACATCCACTACATCGACAACAACCACGACCACTACTACTACTACTGAACCACCACCAACTACTACCACCACCACCACTACAACATCCACATTGCCACCTACCACAACTACCACTTCCACTACTCAACCTCCTCCAACTACTACAACACCATTCATACCACCAACAACCACACAACCTACCACAATTCCCACCACTCCCACAACCACAGAAGAAGAGACGACAACAACATCCACATCCACTACATCGACAACAACCACGACCACTACTACTACTACTGAACCACCACCAACTACTACCACCACCACCACTACAACATCCACATTGCCACCTACCACAACTACCACTTCCACTACTCAACCTCCTCCAACTACTACAACACCATTCATACCACCAACAACCACACAACCTACCACAATTCCCACCACTCCCACAACCACAGAAGAAGAGACGACAACAACATCCACATCCACTACATCGACAACAACCACGACCACTACTACTACTACTGAACCACCACCAACTACTACCACCACCACCACTACAACATCACATTGCCACCTACCACAACTACCACTTCCACTACTCAACCTCCTCCAACTACTACAACACCATTCATACCACCAACAACCACACAACCTACCACAATTCCCACCACTCCCACAACCACAGAAGAAGAGACGACAACAACATCCACATCCACTACATCGACAACAACCACGACCACTACTACTACTACTGAACCACCACCAACTACTACCACCACCACCACTACAACATCCACATTGCCACCTACCACAACTACCACTTCCACTACTCAACCTCCTCCAAACTACTACAACACCATTCATACCACCAACAACCACACAACCTACCACAATTCCCACCACTCCCACAACCCACAGAAGAAGAGACGACAACAACATCCACATCCACTACATCGACAACAACCACGACCACTACTACTACTACTGAACCACCACCAACTACTACCACCACCATCACTACAACATCCACATTGCCACCTACCACAACTACCACTTCCACTACTCAACCTCCTCCGACTACTACAACACCATTCATACCACCAACAACCGCACAACCTACCACAATTCCCACCACTCCCACAACCACAGAAGAAGAGACGACAACACATCCACATCCACTACATCGACAACAACCACGACCACTACTACTACTACTGAACCACCACCAACTACTACCACCACCACCACTACAACATCCACATTGCCACCTACCACTAACTACCACTTCCACTACTCAACCTCCTCCAACTACTACAACACCATTCATACCACCAACAACCACACAACCTACCACAATTCCCACCACTCCCACAACCACAGAAGAAGAGACGACAACAACATCCACATCCACTACATCGACAACAACCACGACCACTACTACTACTACTGAACCACCACCAACTACTACCACCACCACCACTACAACATCCACATTGCCACCTACCACAACTACCACTTCCACTACTCAACCTCCTCCGACTACTACAACACCATTCATACCACCAACAACCACACAACCTACCACAATTCCCACCACTCCCACAACCACAGAAGAAGAGACGACAACAACATCCACATCCACTACATCGACAACAACCACGACCACTACTACTACTACTGAACCACCACCAACTACTACCACCACCACCACTACAACATCCACATTGCCACCTACCACAACTACCACTTCCACTACTCAACCTCCTCCAACTACTACAACACCATTCATACCACCAACAACCACACAACCTACCACAATTCCCACCACTCCCACAACCACAGAAGAAGAGACGACAACAACATCCACATCCACTACATCGACAACAACCACGACCACTACTACTACTACTGAACCACCACCAACTACTACCACCACCACCACTACAACATCCACATTGCCACCTACCACAACTACCACTTCCACTACTCAACCTCCTCCAACTACTACAACACCATTCATACCACCAACAACCACACAACCTACCACAATTCCCACCACTCCCACAACCACAGAAGAAGAGACGACAACAACATCCACATCCACTACATCGACAACAACCACGACCACTACTACTACTACTGAACCACCACCAACTACTACCACCACCACCACTACAACATCCACATTGCCACCTACCACAACTACCACTTCCACTACTCAACCTCCTCCGACTACTACAACACCATTCATACCACCAACAACCACACAACCTACCACAATTCCCACCACTCCCACAACCACAGAAGAAATGACGACAACAACATCCACATCCACTACATCGACAACAACCACGACCACTACTACTACTACTGAACCACCACCAACTACTACCACCACCACCACTACAACATCCACATTGCCACCTACCACAACTACCACTTCCACTACTCAACCTCCTCCGACTACTACAACACCATTCATACCACCAACAACCACACAACCTACCACAATTCCCACCACTCCCACAACCACAGAAGAAGAGACGACAACAACATCCACATCCACTACATCGACAACAACCACGACCACTACTACTACTACTGAACCACCACCAACTACTACCACCACCACCACTACAACATCCACATTGCCACCTACCACAACTACCACTTCCACTACTCAACCTCCTCCAACTACTACAACACCATTCATACCACCAACAACCACACAACCTACCACAATTCCCACCACTCCCACAACCACAGAAGAAGAGACGACAACAACATCCACATCCACTACATCGACAACAACCACGACCACTACTACTACTACTGAACCACCACCAACTACTACCACCACCACCACTACAACATCAACATTGCCACCTACCACTACTACCACTTCCACTACTCAACCTCCTCCAACTACTACAACACCATTCATACCACCAACAACCACACAACCTACCACAATTCCCACCACTCCCACAACCACAGAAGAAGAGACGACAACAACATCCACATCCACTACATCGACAACAACCACGACCACTACTACTACTACTGAACCACCACCAACTACTACCACCACCACCACTACAACATCCACATTGCCACCTACCACAACTACCACTTCCACTACTCAACCTCCTCCAACTACTACAACACCATTCATACCACCAGCAACCACAGAATCTACCACGAATTCCCACTACTCCAATAACTGTAAATGAGTCAACTACTTTTCCGCCTTTTTCACCTATTATTCTTGTGCCTTCTGTAAACTTTTCGTTTACTAATTTTTCGTCCTTTTCCGCGTTCTTTAGTTGTTCCTATTGGATCGTTTAATATTTCTTATCTGTATAATCTTATTTTTCAATTCTATTTCCAATGTATCTACACAATATTCTTTACCATCATTTTCAAATCTGTCGTCTTATTTTGACGTTATATTATCTAATCAATCAACAACTACTGTCGCAACATCCTTCTGTTCCTTCTGACTCATCTAATCTCTCTACTGTTTTACGAGTGTTGTCTTTATTGAATACTGTTAATAATTCTAATTATTTCAATCTTTCATCATTTTCACGTAGTGCATTATATGATTTATTCAATGTAACAGATTATTCTGATGAAACTGCATCAACTGAGAAAACAGTAATGCCTAATAATGTACCTAGTGTTTATAATAATTTACGAAATTCTGCATTAAATTACAATTTATTATCAAATAATAATGTAATTAATAGATTAATTCAAAATAATGTCTATGTTCATACTGTTAACGGGAATCGAATCCAAGCATCGAATGATAAGAACGTATTCGATGGTTATTGTGAATTGTTTGAATATTTATTACCATATTATGGAAATAATAAAATATTCAAAATGGAATTATTTAAATTTTGTCAACGTTATTCAATTTATAAAAAGAAAACACATAATTCATTTCCTAGAATGAATGAATTTTGTTATAAAAACTTTCGTCAATAATTTTTGTTTAAATGAATTAATCAAAGTTAATTAATTTTAGTAACATTTGATTGAACTTCCTCTCTTTGTTTTATTTTTCTCTTCTATTTTCTTTTAATATATTTTTTTTAATGTTAGTAATTTAATTGCTTAATTGTTAGTTCGAATTTCGCTTTATTCTTTTAATTAATTTAACATTGAATATTCAATATTCAATGTTGAATTTAGTTAATTGATTTGCTTGATAACTCTTGCTTAATTTCAATTAAAAATAAATAAATAAATAAATAATGTTTATTCAAAAGTTTTCATTTATCTTTTTAATTAATACATCACGTTAGAATAATATTTTATCTGTTATTAAATGCTTTGAATAAATATACACGTTGACAATATACTACTTAGATGTTGATCTGTAGTCTTTTGCTTAAAATGTTGATATAGATAAGGAAATGAAATGTTTACTATTGACTGTTTAACAGTTAATTGCATAAAATGAATGAAGAACTGTTTTGTTTTTAGTTAACTCTTCAGCGTAACTTTATAATGATTTATAGTTTAACGTTTGAGTATGAAATCAACACTAGTTAAGTGATTATTAGCTTATTATAATAACAAAAGGCTTAGTTGATAAGTAAAACTGATTATGTAATATTATTTTAGTCGAATTGTGATTAGCAAGCGGATTCCAGGAAGTGCTTATTGTCTCGTTTTGAACTTGTCAGCTGAATGTACCTGCATCTCAGTGTTGATGTTGACTCCAGGATTCAAACTTAGTTCATTTCGTGCAAAATGCCATCACGCTTGTCACTAGGCTACTGAATCCAGGTGGTTACACTTGTATAGCGAGTAGGTATACGTATTCTATATGTATTTAAACGTTAGGGTTTGCCAATTACGATAACGCCAGCTAACGAACGTATGACCAGAGAGAAAATAACACATAGAACTAGCTATTCCTCTGCTTCCCAGCCAACCTAACCAGAGGAAGAAGTCCAATGTCAGCAAGAAGCATTTATTCTACAGATAACCTGTCAGATGAATTGCAAGCACTCAACTTATGCGTATATAAACAAAAAAGAAAACGTCCCTGGAAGTGTCACAAATAGCGTAGTAAAATAAACAAAATTTAACGCTCTACCAAGTGGAAAACTCAAACTGAAGGTAAAAATGGTGCATTTCGTCGTGAAAACGAGAAATATAAATTTCCCCTAATAAATCACAAAAATAATAAGTTTACCGAAAGAATTATGGGGATCTAGCATCCCCAACAATAAATCATCATGTTGAAGTGTCATGGACTGAAACTAACTAGGTTTGAGGGAACATCAACACTGAGATGTAGGTACATTCAACTAACGGGTCTCAAACAAGACGAAACGCATATCCTTAATCAAACTGAAATCGTACTTGTTGACTATCACTGTATCAAAGTAATCCGCTTAGAATGCACTTATGGCAACATAGACTGGTCAATTTCAATCCGTAACAAATCAGTAAAAAGAATCAAATGCATTCAAATTATGATTATATAATAATTAAGTTAAAAAACGTGAGAGAAAGTATCTTTAAGTTTGAGTACCATTTAACTGGTTTCATTAACTACGTCATAATATAGAAGTTGAAATATGTGACAGGTATTTTAAAAACCCATTTAGAAAATATGAAATTCGATCCAAAGTGGAAGCTTATCATAGAGTCACTAACGAATATAAGACTTTCTAAAAAAAGAAAAAAAAACTTGAGTAGATGTCATTTTTTTTAGGTTTTCTAGAGTGACCATACTTTAAAATCTCAGCAGATATCTCTCCTCAGAATTCATTATTCCTAAAAAGATTTTTCTTTAGGGCTGTACGAAATTATCCACTGCATAGTTCTGGCATTTAGTTTCTATCAATGAACTGTGGATAGAAACAATTGTTGACATTTATCTGCCTCAGTTTATTAATTTCATTCTCACTTCTGTTATTACTACTCTCAGCTTGTTGACCACCGAACTATTCAAGTTATTCTGTATACTTAAAGAGATCTAATTATGAAATTTATATAGTGATCACTTTAGCTAGGCTACATAATCAGGCATCTTGCATCTTTTCAGTAAACGTTCAAGAAATGCGATTCTGAGTTCGATTTCGATTAGAATGTGAAATAAAATAAATGCCGTCAACTGTCTAACTTCTACAGTATTCCTTTGAGTTCTGTGTTTCAAATTATGAAAGTAACATCAAAATATCTCCTGTAAAAAAATAAAGACTTTCAGTTATGAGTTCAAAAATAGTGTTTCCCAGATTGATAAGGAAACTATCAGTTAGAAGAGGGCTACGTTTTGATCGCAGTGTTACTTCGTTAGTTTACTTACTAAACTCATTATGGAATTTAAATAGCACATTTGAATGCATTCCAAAATTATAATAGAAGTATTACGTTAGTCATTGACAAAAGCACGTAATCTCCATGACAATCTTCCATTTAGAATTTAAATGTTTATTTCGATATGTTGAATTCTATGGAATGAATTCAGTAGTTAGTACATTTGTAACTTATCTAAAAAACAGTTTCTTACAAAGACATAACTTAATTACTACAGTGGTAACATTCGTAAATGTCATGATTTTACTTCGATTATAGACTTTGAACTAAATGTAACCTATTTATTACTATTGATTACATAAGGTGATATGATGGTTTAGTCCAAATTCATATTACTTACTTCATAAGAAATAAGTTAATATACATAAAAAGCTGATTAAGTGATGGCGAAAATTGTAATAGAGGTGAAATAAGGGTTTATTTACAGTGTGAATAAATGAATTGACGATTAGTAGTAGAAACTATTTAAGGTGACAAAGCAGTGTTATACAAGTTTAACAACCTGAAGAGATAAAGGATCAGTTATGTATTGTTAATCACTAAAATATTAGTAATTGGGTTACGTAATGATTACGATCTATTAAGGTGAATAGATTAATTTTAATTATTGGAATGATAGGTGTAAAATGTATAGCGATTAATCTACATTATGAAACAATAAAGTAATAAAGTTACAAGGGCCATATTACGAAGTCACTGGTTGGTGTAACTTCACCTTAAGTTCATGTAAATTAGGCAGTTGTATTATCCCAATCGAATTGAGTAGACTTGAACTACTAATCGACATCGCCCCAGTGTCCTGCAACTTTTTAATAACGATGAACATGTTTTGTGTTCAGACGACTGATTGGTATATTCCTCATGAATCCTTTAAAAGGAATTGGGCTGAAAGAGCATATAATTCCTCAAAATATTTAGTACACTAGGTATTCAGCATATAAACTAACCTCGTTAGTTTCAGTGAACCTGATTTATTAAAAATATGTGGTTAGACATCCTACACTACATCTACATAGGAGTTTATCCATGGGAAACACTACGCCTATTAATACAATAGCTTGTGTCGGGATCATGGCTGACATTAAGTACATGGCGTATCAATTTCATTGTCGTATAAATTTAGTGATTGGTCGAAGTGTACACAAATTTGCCCGATAGGTAGAGACTTTCCTAGCTGCAAAAAATTATCTTTACGAAACCAAAAGTCTCTGAATTCGATTTTCTGGTGGAATCTAAGGTACGCACTACCATAGAGGAATTCCATACTTGGATGAATCGGTAGTCCAATGCTCGCTAGTTTTCAACTATACCCAACCAACATTAATATATGACGAACATCAACAACTAAAACTGTTATTTATTATCTTTTCCTGAAATATACTGTTTTCATGTGATATACATACAGTTTCTAATTGTTATGATGATATATAATTTGAATGTATATCGAGCTGGCGAGTCCCAAGTAGGGTTAAACGTGCATCCTGGATTTCACTTGTCAGTCCCAATCCAACGCAAACAATACTTGTTTTGATGATAATTTAATAATTTCTGCAATACTTGATGCACTCACAACTGATTAATTTCAAACAGTCCTATTATTCAGAAATTCGCTGTAAATTATATGATGCATATTTTAATATTGTTAACATGTAAATAACATAGATTATCTGAAGATAACTATATTTTATCCTACATAGTTATCCCCATCTGTAGTAGAAGTATGTTAATGGATGTCAGTAACCATGATGTTTCTGTATTATCAATGCAATAGAAATGTCCTAATAATACTTAATATATAACATAATTATTGATCAGGGAAGTTTTTTTATTCTGCATTCACATATTATTTCTTTCTTGCAATCTAGACTTATTTCAATAACACATTATATCATTTTAATGAACGTTTATACATTTTAACTGTCTAAACATTCCCATTTGTAGCTAAACAAAGGCATTATGAACGAAGAATATTCTTTTTGATGTTTTCACCAGCTTCTACATTTATAAATCCAAATTAATAATCCAAAATGAATAACAGAAATATCTTTTAAATTAGACAATGGTCTATGAATCTGGCGTCGTTATTGTCAAAATGAACAGTTTCTGCGTCATTTATAATTGTCTCGGTGATCATGATCCTCCTCAGGATAAGTTCATATCAGGGTGAAATATTCATAAACACATGTCAACACAAATCAGAACAAAATAAATGTGGAGACAAAGACTAAGTGTAATGTATAAAATGATGTGAAGTAATAAAATGGAGTATCATAACGGAAGGAATAATAATAATGCAAAGGTGTGAGCTGTAAGAAGATCAATGAGATTCAACCACGTATGGTGTAGGGCAGTTATCCACCAATGACAAGTGATGAGGTCGATCAAATATATCGCGAATTGACTGGGTTAACAAAATCACTGGCCTGAACCCAGCTCAATGATCCAGTGGCAAGGCTTTCGCAGGGAGGGCAGAATAACCTGGGTTCGGTTTTTGATGGGGTTATAGATGCACACTGTTGAACAGTCTCGTACTAAGATGAAGCAGCTATCTGATGCACCCTGGTGATCAATGGTTGTCTAAGTAACTTCATGAGACCAAGTCAATGACAATAATATTTGAAAAAGAAAAAGAAAGCAAAACTTAAAAAGATACAAAGGGGAGGAAATGGAAATCAATATAAACATTAAGTAAATGTAATTAGCTTACGATTACTGATTTCTTTGGTTTGATGTTGTCTAAGGTAGAAGAAGCGGCTAAGGTTACTTTTACGCAGTAGTTGTTTTATTACAATTTTATTTTTCTAATTATTATGAAGTTAAATATTGTTGATTTCACAGAAGTTATCTTAACTTTCAACTGAACTGTTCCTTCTGGTAAATAATTGCTTTCAATGTCTTACTTCATAAATTGATGAAACTTTAAGTAAATAATGAATAAAAATTGCAACAGAGTAACATAACTTCATTTACATATCGTTGGTTTTCATCAATTACATTTCCAACTGTAGTCATGTACATTGGTAATGATAAATAAAGAATATGAAGTAAAATGGTGTATCAGTTTACGGATTCAATTGTAAATGTATAAGATGTAAGGTCATTTAAAAAGATTGACGTCAAAGAACTTCAAAGGTAACGAAAGTGTGATTGATTCACAATTCGAAAATTATTATGATGAAGTGGACGAATAGCAAAATGATTATAAAAAGGATAGAAAACATTCAGTGTACATTACGTAACATAACACAATTAACCGTAATACTATGATGAATGACTATAGTAACAATAACTAGTAATTCAGTAATAATAATAATAATAGGATTTGCAGGAATGCTGTTTTCTTGCCGAACTTTGTTCAGCAATGTCATGTTGAGTAACTAAACAAGTATAACCAACTTTCAGAACTATGTCGCAGAAGACTATTTCAATTAGTTAAATTATGTATAACGTAAGCATTTCATTTCTATTATCACTATGTCCCTCATGCCCTATCCTCCTGTTTAGCATATTTACTGTTAGTGAATTATCTGTTATTTATGAACTACAATCATTTAGTTGTGCACATATTAGCTCTATTCATTACCACTATCTCCCTTGTTTTGTATTAATGTTGAATTCCTCAATTGGCTGACTGTGTAATCGGGTTTTGTGTACATATGAAGGAAATATAATATGATTCTATCTGGTGATCAGCTCATTTGTCTTATCTTCTTCATTCCGACTTTGGGGTACAGCAATTACAGGGCAGGCGTGTGTGCGCATACTGATTGATCATACTCTCTTCAATTATCATAACAGCTTTTTCTGACATCATAAAGAGTAACAAACTGAAGAATAAATACCTGTATCTGGTCACTTCTATGTAAGTTACCGTGGTCTTAAACTCACTGATGAAAAGAACAAAAAACATTATTACTTCCTTCTCCCTCCTTATTGATCCGTTACCTTGAACTGTCTCATTTTCAGCGTTGAATACATTTCATCACAATTTTCTACAAATGTTTTATCTTAACATAATACACATTTAACTTCTATGACACTTTAATGAATTTCTCAACTACATTTTTAGATTTATATGAATAACGTTTCTTTTATTGTTGCGATGTTCACTTATTGTCATGAACAAATATTATTGATTATTGTTATGAAAATTATAGATGTATTCAAGATTGTACCTCAAAAGGAGAACTCTTTGTTGATACGTATTTCTATTTTTCATGATACTACAGATAATTTTCATTTAATAATAGGATTAAATCACAGTTACTATTGTAGTGACAAATTTATAATTGTCCCTTTCCGATTTGTTTTCTCAGATGAGACAAACGCGTGGGTTCTTATTGGTTTAGTGAGATTCGTGATACGATACAGATAATAATAAGGTGGACAGATTATATGTCTGATTCCCTCGATAGTCTGTACGGTTAGTACGAATCGTTACCTCTGATATTTGTACTTCAGTCGGATACCACGAGTTTTTCCTTCCCAACTCACACCTACTCCAAAAGACAAGACTTGTAAGGAGATTATATTGTACAGCAAAAATATATCAGACAAGACTAGCAAACAACGTAAACATCATACATCTGAAATTGAATTAACTGGTGAAAGTTTACAAATTATGCTTACAAAAAATCAATACAACGCCAATCACTTGATTTAACGAACGATTGTATTTTTGAAAATTTTGAATCCCCAACACTTTCTGAATACAAAGATTTAGCTTGAGTTCAGTAATTATTATTACTTCAGAGAATCGAAGTGAAATTGTATTGTTTTGTCTACTGATTCTTTTAAATGAATGGGAAATGTTGATAAAGTGACTACTGTCAATTAGATGATGAGATATTGTACTATTCAGGGTTGTGACACCTTTTAGTTTCAAACTTTTTGAAACAGGCTTGGAGATATGAAATATGTACTTTTCTCTCTGTCTTTCTAATGTATGTGCTTTGACATCTAGATGTTTCAGGGAAGTATTTGATATTGCTATCGCTTGTTTTTATTGGATCACGATTTAACTTTGTCCCATAATAAAATAATTCCAGACTGTATATAAATCAGCGTATATTACAGTGATCCATATACACCTACAATTCATAGGATCTGTGTATATATTAAAGGTCAG
Source organism: Schistosoma japonicum (assembly GCA_025215515.1). Classification (NCBI taxonomy): domain Eukaryota; kingdom Metazoa; phylum Platyhelminthes; class Trematoda; order Strigeidida; family Schistosomatidae; genus Schistosoma; species Schistosoma japonicum. The sequence continues at coordinate 26,372,922 of CM046069.1, read as the reverse complement.
TAACGATGAATATAGGAGAATTATATTTGGAATGAACGTGAATCCGACAAGTAAGAAATCAAAACAAGCGGAGAAAAAGTGGTTATATCACTTTCTCCGTCCGATTATACTACAGTATCACAAATCGTAAAATAATAGATGCACAACCAATAAGACTAATTCTTATGCTCGGGATGGGTGGAGAGGGTTATTAGCGACTGCTACAATATGAATTGATATATGCAGTTGAAGGTATTTAGAAAAGAGGACTTTCAGTCTTTGTTTAATTCAAAGAGCAGTTCCTTTCATTTCACAATGAATTCATATTATTCTGCGTCGACTGTTCTTGCTTAATTCAAATTCGTAAAGGGAACTAACTGTAAGATTGGACTTTACTGAAACGAATATTCCATTATGAAATTTAAGCATAATTACTTATTATGTTAGAAGGGTATTGCTGCTGTGAAAATGTACTTACTGAAATATATTCATTATTTTAATGATAATTTTATAAGCTATGTATTCAGTCTATATCAAAACATTCAAACAATGTAAGCTTATACGAAGTACAAAGTAATTATACATGGATACATATAGTATCCAGTATTAGGTAAAGAAATACACTTCCACAGTTTGCATACTCTAATATAATGAGTTAATCGACAAGTGGAATATGTTAAGGGTCATCCGAATTCGATTTCCCGCTTTATGACGTTTTCATGACTTTGAGTAGACAGATCTGTGGCAGGTATTTCACATTTGCACCCTGTCGGATTGGTTGCTATTTGCTAGCTCACATAAATTAAAACAACATTCATATCAGAGTATGTTGTTTATCGTCTAAATAATCCCTAAGTTGTAAAATTCAGTAATACAATTAGTAATCGTGCAGAAGACTTCAACATAATTATGTGCCTAAAATGTTAAATTCAGAGAGTGTGGACTTCAACGGTAGCTGATTCCTTAGGATTTCAAGAAAAATTAGATTACTCATTACTACCTCATGTAAGCAATTTAAATGACTTATAAACAGTCTCATTAATGACATTAGGGAATAATGAAAATAAAAAGATGACTAAAATATAGCCATGGCAAAGAAAGGGATCTAATAGATTGTTTTTGTAAATATAGCTCATTGCAAGCTTTATTGATTGTGAAATGAACCGATGGTATATTATAGATGCAAAATATCCAACTATCAATGTGTTTCTAGACCTTAAAAAAGAATTACGCTTTTATAATTATGGTAATGAAAATATTATGCTCCGATTCGGGCTGAACCATGACCATTTTTCATCTTAAACACCATGAACTGTTTATTGTTCTCTTCAGAAAGCGTGTCAGTTGTATGCTGCCAGTGTTGATAAAGTATAATTTGGATAACGAGTCAGTATATGTCCCTGTAGATGCTGGAATGATGTAGACTACTAGATTCAGTTGAGATGGAGTAGCTACCTAATTTAATTGAACGTAGGCTAATGCTGAACCATCAAATGTCTACGTAGCCTGACCTACACTAACTGTGGTGGCTCAGCTTTGCTGTTCCTTTACTTCCAATATAAGAGGTATATTTAAGAATATGTAGAAGGGGGACTACAGAAAGTTGTTCAGGACCACGCCTCACCAAATGCAGTGTCAGATTTGAATGTTAATGATCTTCGTAAACGATATCAGCTATGAAACCTTGTCATGTTTTAATGTATTCACATTAACCCTCATGCCTATATCACTTTGCAGCTGTTTTAAAAATGTATTTGTTACAAGAAGTTAAGGACTCCGATATGTATCACAGTGGCTGTTTTGTATAAGAAAAAGTTCGTTTCAATGATAAAACTAATGTATGTTAATGATGATATGAAGTTTTGGAAAACTATAGATATCCATTATAGAAGTCGATTGCATCGTCAGCAATGACCAGACTATTGATTTCATATTAGTTACTATAATCTACCTAAATAAAAGTCAGTTATTATCACTGTATAGAAACAGTATTTACATATGGATATAATAATTTATTTACTGAACATTTCAAAGTCAGTATACTTGTTTATGGTGTGACTAAATGAATTTTTGTCCTGTGCACTCACTAATTTGATTGCTTGTTACATTGAGATCAGTTCTAATTCATTTCATTATTAGCATACGGTATTATCCTCAAATGTAGTTTAAATGTCAATACGAGTATATGAAGCACTATCTTAACCGAACTGAATATCATGATAAATTTGATGGTGTCGGAACCATTATAAGTGGTAGTTTACGAGTGATTTGTAAGAGATACTCACTTATTTGATAAGTGCTAAAGTAAATAACTCTAAGATGAATTATTGTCATTAACATACAATCGGTGTGTATGACATAATAATCAAAATAAGTTATGTAATGTGTAAAACAGCTTAACTGAACAAGATACGCTTTATAATTTTGTAATCTCCAACTTACAGTGTGAAATTCATCATACAATTTTGGCTTATCTCTATGTTTAGTTTAAGTAAAGATTAACACCCTCACTCAATCTCTATTAAAGGGATTCATTTGTCAAACATGGTTTAAATCATGAATTATGCAGAGATTAACATTTTCTAGACCAATGAACATTTGAAATTATTATTAAAATTATACTTTATAAAAAGGTTAACTATTCATGATCAACCTGTATAAATAGTATAACAACAGTATAATCCATTCAGTTGACTACAGAACAACACCTTTGATCAATTCGATATGCATCTACATATCATACTTAATTCATTACAACTACTGATTGTAACACATTTAGTGTCTTACATTGATTGCGTGCATTTGTCATTAGCACAGAAAAATATTCCTACCGACATTTTGAACCAATTAAGTAGAACTGGTGGATCATTCCAGTCTCAATCACAAACAAAAGCCCACTCGAATGACAGTGGTGGACAAATTATTTATCAACAAAGTCAAAGCCAGATATCTAACGGTAATCAACAACAAGTACAACAACAACAAAGTTCCAGTCGATCACAAAGTCAACAGCAATCCATGCAACCTAATAATCCACAGTCACCCAATATGCATTCGATATCCAACCAACCTAGTCAATCACGACCTTAATGTTAATACCTCTGTGTCTGAACAAGTACAAGCAATCAGATCAGTCTCAGCAGGCTGCAAGATAATTCGAAACTTCAGAGGCAAGATTCACAGACTAATGACAATCCTGAAGAATTCGATTCATCACAACCATCTGATCAGTCGAAACCTAATGCTGATCAATCGCAACAAGCAGGTGGTTCTCAACAAATAGAAGGAAATCAAGAACAAGAGCCACAAGACAATCAACAACAGCAGTTACTAGGAAACCAACGACAATCGCGAAATGATAAAGATCAACAACAGGATGAAGCCAATAGTGATAAATCTAATTTGCCTCAAATATCTGACATGCCAAGGCAATCAGAAGAATCTCAACAATCAGGGAATTCCGATAGTGAACAAACACAACAGTTACAGCGTGACAATATTGTACAACAATCGAATTTATCTCTAACGTCTGACATATCAACACAATTAGGAGAATCTCAACAATCAGGGAATTCCGACGGTGAACAAACACAACAGTTACAGCGTGACAATAATGTACAACAATCGAATTTATCTCTAACGTCTGACATATCAACACAATTAGGAGAATCTCAACAATCAGTGAATTCCGATGGTGAACAAACACAGCAATTACAGCCTGGCACCATTACACAACAATCTAATTCCTCACAGCAGATACAGATCGACTCTCAATTAATCAATTCATTAGCAGAATTAATTAGGCGACAAAATACAATTCTCGCACAACTATTACGACGTCAATTATCTAATCCATGAAATCCAGTGTAACCATCACAGTTCACGTTAAATGATCAACATTCCAGTCTATAATGATCATCAATATAATACATTCTCAACTATCGAATTCATAATCTGTTATTTTGTTTTAATCACGTTAAATGTGTCAGTTTTTACACAATATGACTATACCAAATGCTATTATAGACTAATAATTAAAGATTCATTTTATTTATCCTATCAATATACACATGAATTAAATCTTAACTGAAATGATACACAGTGAGTTGATGGTTATTCTCAATCTTATATTTTGTAAGTGTTTACATGTGTCCTTCTTCATCATTCTACTTCATATTATGATATAACTGATGCAGGTATTAAACCTACTAGTTTAAATATTTTGTCTAAGAGTTAGTCACGTTAGTAATCATTCATCTGTTAATTGATTTAAAGTGAGTTTGTTACATTTATGATTACTTTGGTTAGATTCATTCTAATGAACTACTCTTTACTATCTCCTTCAAACTAATATATTTTGTCAAAGTTGCTATTATCATTAGTAAGTACAAACATAGATTCATATCTTTAGAATTGTATTGTTATATATCAAATATACAATCAACAAAGCATTTTTCTTCTAATATATTTCTTAATATATGTTATGACGTCAGAAAAGGCTGTCATGATGATTAAAGAAAGTATGACCAATCAGTATACGTACACATGCCTGCCCTGTGATTACTAGTACCCCAAAGTCGGAATGAAGAAGATAAGACAAATGAGCTGATCAGTCAGATAAAATCATTATTATATTTTAGGCATTTATTCATATAAACACAAAATCAGACCAGTAAGACAGCCAATTGAGGAGTTTACATTAATACAAAAGGATGGAGACAGTGGTAATGAATTAAGGTAACGTATACACAATCAGTTAACTGTAGTTCACAAATAAGAGATAATATAGTGACAGGTGGTGTATAAAACGGGAAGATAGGGCACGAGGGACACTGTGGTGATAGAAATAAAATGTCTGCTTTACATGCAGCTAAAGCAACTGAAACAATAATCTAAAATATAGTTTTGACAGTCGGTTGATCCACTGTAATCACCCAACACACCAATATGTAACAGAAAGTAAGATGAAATCAAACAATACTGAGTTGAAGTTGGTTTTGTGGAGATAAATATTTAATTTGTTGGCTAGATACCACTGAGAACTGGGGAGTATTGAACATCTGTTTCATCTTAGTGTTGGACTGCTCAGCGGTGTGCATCCTCGATTCTACCAAGAAATCTAACCCAGTGCCCTCAGATTAAACGATAAACGCTTATGCTTCTGCATTACTGGGCTGAATTTGCTTAATAAGCGATGGAGTTCATAGTTCTATTATTATGAACTGAAGTCCCCAAAGCTAATATTGTCAATTGTTATACACTAAGAATTCATTTTATTTTTGTTTGAGTCTGGAAATTAAGTGCATCAGTAAGTGATCAAACAAGAAATCTTGACTACACAAATATGTTTAATATCAATATTACATAAAGATTCCCATGTTTCTCAATACAAAAATGTCTGAATAAAGAGTATTCTTTCAATAAATACTCATGAAATTGGGATTCTACCAGTGGATGCTTGCCCAGTGGCGCAGAGGGTTGGATATTCGCCATTTTGAAGTCTTCGAGGCGGAATCCAGGATGCGCACTGCTGAGTAGCCACATACTCCCGAGCTTGCAATGGTGTCTTACCAACATCACTCTGTGAAGAATTCAATAGACTAAAACTAAATATTCATCAGGTTCCACGACTATAAATTCAGAATAATATAAAAATGATAACCAATTTTGATGAAAATACATCATTGTAACATGAAGAATTACTGCATATGAAAATCAGGACTGTGTTGTAAAGTACAATTGTTTGTTGATCGAATTCGTCACAGATAGCAGTAGCTATATCACAGATTGATGGAAGTGGTGATTCTACCATTGGATGCCGGCCAAACTGGTATAGAGAGTTAGGCGTTCACCAACCCGAAGCTCCTGACAAAGAATCTATAGCGTACACTGCCGAGGAGTCTCATACTAGGACGGAAAAGCCGTCCAGTGCTCCCTGGCAGTGACAGTGATTACAATTAGATTAAGTGTTTAAACAGTGACTGCATTCTACTTAAAATAATATCGACTTATTAAGAATTTATAAAATCGGGTCAGTGATAATTAAAATTCATTACATTTGTTCAAGTCTAATAATAAAACTATAAAAAGAGAATTACAATGGCATCAAATGCATGATTTAACACTTATATCGTGCATGAAAGGATACGAACTACGTAAGAAATAAAAGGGTGGATTGGCTGATATTCAAACTCACTATGTGTATCACGAATTAATAATAATAATAATAATAATAATAATAATAATAATAATAATAATAATAATAATAATGACATGAAGATTCGAGAATGATAGGAACAGAGAAAGCAGTGTCTACATAAAATAAAGTTAGATTATAGAATTATAAAGAAGGCCACCAGTAACTTACTTCGATTAGGTTATCGCGTAATTAAAGTGAGAATTGACTAACTGGATATCGAGTAGGCCAGGGGCAAAATAAGGGGTATCTGGAGTTCAGGTCGTTTAACCCTTATGATCTTGACAGACAACTATTGACATGGCACATTATAGTGAGTGATTGACTCATACTCGCTGCATGACTTGTTTGAATTAAGTGAGCTAATATCGAACTATTGATGCTTTAACAACGCCCTTAACCAAACTGGATGGAGTTCACGAACACAGAGGAATAAATCCGTAGAGCATCTACTAATGTAACTTGCTTCACATGAGTAGTTGAATTGATAAATACAGAAAAGGTGATAGGCTTAGGTAATTTACGCTTCAATTGAGGCCGTACTAACGGGTAGCTAGAAAATACAGTTGCAGTCTTCTTGCATTGTATATTCTTTTGAGGGCTATGCGTAACTTTAGATTAGCATTTTGCCTGACTTATCACCTTCGTATGTCAGTCGCAAGATGAGCGTTTATATATTTACTGTTTGGATTACTCTTCTATTTACATTCATGGCTTGTTTATAAATTTTACGGAGTAGCCATTCTTCCTTAGGGTTTATATGCACGGCATAAATTCCACATGAGGTATGGCGAACCTTGTAAACAAGTGTACAATACCATAAAACATAGGCTTAGGGTGTGCCTACTTAATGCCACCAACCAAACTGAGTTAAACAACATAGTGAATATGATTTCAAATCACATAGGTTAATGCACACATTGTGAACTAAGTGACAGAATTCTGTACTCACCATATAAGGTGAAATAAACATTACGTATGACACTATTCATAATTAAATCAAAACATGTTCACAGTCTTAAACGAGGTCATACATTGCATAAATAGCTTACTGGTAGCAGTTACATGATTTGAAAATGAAAGATTAGAGTTCGTCATGAAGGTGTATTCTGTTGTGAAATGCCAATTATCACTTGTGACTACCTGCAGAAAATTTTAACTATTCATTATGTTTGTTAGGTAGCGATCAGTCAACTTAAAATCAAAAATGATTGAATATTGGGTATTTTTTTAAGTTATTTCAGCCAAGAATAATCAGTTGGGTAATGTTGATTTGGATTTTTGTTAATTCCTTATTCCTTATAGAACTCTTACCATAGTAATTACTCAGTCGAACTTCAAATGATTCATCCTTAAAAGTGTTGGCGAATTAAAATCTCCCCCCTTCCAATATACAATTCATTGATTAAATCAAGTGAAAGAAGTTGTATTGATTTTTTGTAAGCTTCGATTTGTAAACTATCATCACATTAATTTAATTTCAATGTGAGTTCTACTCCTGAGTACAATTTGACAACATTTCATTATATTAATTAAATGTTGATTTCACTATGATTAATGATTACCGTAAACTAATCGATATAAAACTAGATCTATTCATGTAAATGTTGTTCGTTAGTTTTGTCTTAAGGTTTATTTCACAATACAATCTTCTTACAAGTCTAGTCTTTTGGAGTAACTATGGGTTGGGAAGAAACAAATTGTGGCATTCGACTGAAGTACAAGTATCAGGGACAGCGTTTCTCATTAATCCTATCAACTATCGGGGTGGGAGATCAGACATATAATCTGGCCTGCTTAGATTTATTAACTGTATCGTATCGCGGACAGTGCTAAATCAATAAGAATCCACGCATTGTCCCATCTGAGAAACGTATCAAAAAGTGAGAACGAAATAGTCATGTTATGATTTTTTTTGCATTGTGTTCGGGTTTAATAGGTAATGTCATAGTATTCGACTACTGTCAAATCTAAAGTATTTACTTATACCTAAGCTTTATCCTGGCTACAATTCAATCCATGACCTGTGTAACTAACAGTTAGCAGAAGACTTGAAATCATAAAAGGATTCTTTTTACTACGCGTTTCTTATTGGTATTTTTTGATACAACTTAACTGAATATTAAAATCGTCAGAACAATTCATTCAAAGTCATCGAATTCTTTTCTTCGACTGAATGATGCTTTATTTTGACGTCATTTGTGATGTTCTTTCAAATACTATTTAATTATTCAGTTCATTTTTAATATAAGCCATGTAGTTAAATGTACTCAATAATTCTTACTAATAAATTACTTCCATCATGTATAGTTACCTACTTATTTCCTAACTTTATATACTACTCTTTAATTTATTTCAGCGTAACAAACATTTTCATGAAATTAACATGTGCGTCTTATCGTTTCACTTGCTCCTGTGGAGCTCGTCATATAGGTCGCAAGATGAGGAGTTTATCCAAAAGAGTTTAAGCATACCATCCAGCATGGTTGAGAATTGGTGGCATTAGATCAATAAGAAGCATAATTACTGAACACCTTATAAACACTGGCCACTCGTTCAAAACAGATTCTCAATTTTAGGTTATTTATAAAATCAAAGAAAGCCTATCTAAGACAATAGTCTTTCGTCTACTTTCATTTACTAAAGCCCCTGGTTATACATCTACTGGAGCTATAATTATGTATCCAACAGAAACCTCTTCAACCTCTTTTTACAATGATCTTAAACTTAATGATGAAGAAAGAAAGAAAAATTCTCCAAACACCGTTACGACTTCCTTTTCCCTTCCGTATTGACCTTTAACTCCGGACTGTCTCACTTTCATTGTTGAGGACATTTTATCACAGTTTTACTGCAAAATTTCATTTTAACGTGATACGTAAGGCATTTTTTTCACATTCAATAGTCTTCATGTAACTTCTATGACATTGTGATGAATTATTACCACCAAACATTTTATGATTTCCACCCGTTATATGCACGCATATACACTGCTATACGAAAATCATTTATTATATTCACTGTCTCATGAAAAATTACGATTATACAACTTGTGAAAATGAAATCATCGAAAAGAAAGAAAAATTATCATTACTGAATTATTTGTTTACATTTTTAATGGGGATTATAAATCTAATTTTAATCAATACCCAACTACATTTTTCGATTCATATGAATAACATTTCTCCTATTGTTGCTGTGTTCACTTACCAATGACACGATTTATTTATTTGGCATCTCAGTTAAACTGAAATGGTTTGTGGAGATTAGTATTAAGTTTAGTTGATTGAATTCATCATACATTGATGTTGACAGGGTACCATTGAATACCTAGGGAGCAGTGGACAGTAGTTTTGTTATGGTATGGAGTTTCTGAATAGTGCACACTCTACATTCCTCCCCAGAGACTTAAGGCTGGCTATCGCCTAACCCTCCACACCATTAGGAGGCATTAAACGGTAGAATTCCCACTTCCATCAATTTATGATATAGCGAGACGATCATCTTTTGTCACTGGTGATAATTGTCTCGCTTCCGACAAGTTTGGAACCCATCACTCATGACTTCTCACTAGAGCTTGAAGAATATCCTGAATTATCTTCGGTAAATTATCTTTTAAATGGTTAATAATACACACAACACTAGCTTATTATTATTAATTTAACTTATTAGGATGATTAGAAGGAATAATATAATAGAGGTGTTTCACTGAAAGTGACTGAAGATTTTAGTATTCACTTGTTGTTCAATCAATATTCTTCTAAATCAATGATATGAACACGATTATAATTAAAAATTGAATCTATTATTTTGTTGTGTACATACAGTCGACTCCAAACGAGCACACATCGATGTATAGTGGTGTGATCGTAAGGAAAGAGATATACTTAACATAATTTAATAGCCACTGTACCATTTATATTAAAAATGTGCCATAAAAATAATGTATTAGCAGCTAAATTATCCATGAGTTCACTTATATCTGATGTGTTCATTACAGTTTTACAATTATGTAATAAGATAATATAAATTGCAAGGATGTATAAATATATTCTTAATACTCTAACTGCAACATCTAAATGACATAAGTTCAACGCCAAAAGAGGTCATCATTAATCTGTATAGTGTTTCCTGGTTTATACTGGTCAGTCAACTGATATCAGTCAATGATGGAGAAGCCCTCTGCAATGACTCCTAATCTATATATGTCTGGCAATCTAAGAAAAATGCAGTGACACTAAGCTTAGGTTTCATGCTAGTTGGTTTTACATCAGTAAACCAACTGAAATGAGTCAAAGGTTAAGGGTTTTATGATGACTGCTTCATTTACTTAACTTTAAAGCAGTACATTTGACTTTAACTCTCCTAGGTTCTTGGAAACATTCTAACTTCAACAAAATGTATCCAGTCTTTTGTGTATAACAGAATAAATCGATCTTTGGTCAATACTTAGTGATGAACTAATGAAAGTCTTTAAGTCCTGTAGGATGTAAAAGTTGACGAGAGATGGCTTTCTTCTATGAGTTGTATTTGCTGCTACCCCAAGGAAATAATCAGCTTAATCCGTTGTAAAATAACTATTCACTTGATGGAAATGAAGAAAAAGAGATAAAGATAATTATGGAAGATTGAAAGTGGTTTATAAAGGTCTACACCATATATAAACGAGATAAAATTGATTACTAGGTATAAGGAATGAAACTGAAATCAAAAAACGGGCTAAAAGCGAAAGATACCAGAGCCAAGGTAAAGTAAGAGATTGCATGTAAAAGATCTGCATGCAGAGATAAGTCTTGATTTTGAGAATTGCAAAGGCTTTTGAAGTTGAAAGATTCTAACTTCCTACTCATTTTGGACAGAGCCATTTAATGACATTGATTATACTGAAAGAAAATTCTAACGATGGAATCGGTTAACGTGATTACGACTAATATAGTAAAGCTTTATAGAAATGTGTACTTAATTTTATTGTTTGTCTAAATATTAATCTCTACGAAACCACAATATCTCAGCAGTGGTATTCAACTCACTAGTAACTGACTTCAGGATAATCCTGGAGTTCTGGCGTGAATGACTAGTGGGGTTTACACTCGTCTAGAATGACAATAATTAGAAGTCGAGCTAAGTCACAAGCCAATTGAAATAGGAATCCTACCAATAGTCGCTGATCAGCCCAGTGATGTTGTTGGGTGATGCTTACCTCCAGATCTAAAGGTTCTGGACTCAATTCTCTGTAGGAATCTAAAGTAGGCACTTCTTAGGAGTCCCATACTAGAATGAGACAGCTGTACAATATTTTCTGGCTTTCAGTAGTACTCAATCAAGATCATTCTTCAAGTAACAACACAATTAATTAATCACACACAAGCATGTAAAATGCTAAATTAATCAAGGGAACATGTTAGTCAATGATTACAATGAAATAGACGGATTACATAACTAATCATCTGTCAAACAGTTGTACGACCAGCAAAAGCACTCAAAGGTACAAGTTGTCATACCAAATTCGCACAACGAGATCAAATTTACATTGTTAACACGATAATAGAATACAGTGGAAAGAAATAAAGTAAAGGTGTGAGAATGAATTATGAAATTTAAGATGTAGGAGAAGATAAAGTATGGTTAGACTTGCAACAGTGTGACCGATTTTGGGCCATATCACCTAGTATCTCCAACCACTGATTGTGAATACCACAGGGACCCCAACTAGGCATCCTGAATCTACGAACATGACTTAGACCAACAATCAAAGACTTCATGAACTGATAACACATTTTAGTTTGGCTGCCCCTAACTTTTTAAAGTCATACTCCTACACTAAGCAGGCGGTATAACTAATCATATTAAGTAAAAGTCTAAATGCATAGTTACATGATAGGTGCATTAATAATTATAAGAATAATTAAGAAAACAGCTTTAATAAATACTTCATCTAACTGTATTGAATAAAACGTGAGAAAATAATCTCATCAAACTAATAATCATGAAAAACTGGGTAACAGGTTATGCCTATAAATAAACAGTTCAAATCATGTAAGAAATGAAAGTGAGATCTTAAAGTAATGAAGAATAAAACAGAGGATTTATGAAATCATTTGTTAAGTCCTATTCAACCATAGAAGGAATAAAGGTGCTACGATTTTTTAGTAGAGTCTATTACGTAACAATAAAAGTGTGTATGGTGTAAAAATATACTATAGGTTTACAAGTACGTAAAATAATCAAATGGAAAAACATAATGAAATAGCACAAATGAAACAAACCACTGGGCATTGTTATTTATATTATTGTCATTATTAATGAATTTACAACGGAGAATGGTTGGGTTGACATTGTATTTACTCCCTGAAGGTCACTTGTGATTATCATGTTAGATTAATCAATGAATAATCAATGTCGGAATCTGACTGATTGGGCTGACTGGATGTTGTTGACACCTGTTGTTGTTGTTGTTGTTGAAAATCATTCGGTTGGTCTGTTGTTACTTGTGGCTGATCTGATGACTTTTGTTGTTGTTCGTTAAATAATGACGTATCGGTGGTAGACTGGATGTGATTGACACCTTGAGGTGCATTAATTAGTGAAGGGTCATAATCTTCGCCTAGTTTCAGTTCAGTAGTCGTTTGTAAATCGGAAACTGACGGAGACTGATTGGACTGTTCTATACCCGATTCTTGTAAACCTGTCGGGTGCTTGTAGTTTATCATCCTGGTTTTGTCCATAAACTGATGTAGGGTACGTAGATGATTGCGAATGGTTAGAATATTGAGTCTGACCTGGATATTGTTGCTGGGCTTGATATTGATATTGGTATGATATTGAACCAGGATACTGTATTCCATCCAGACGTTCCAGAGCCTGGACATGTCTGTCCTGGTTGTTGATATAAGATATTTAAGTTAGAATACAATATCATATTGAACACCTGTACAATATAGTTGAACCAACTGTATTGATTATAGGTATATTCCACTGCTGCATTGTTTGACAAATGCCAGCAATTAATATAAGACACTGAATATATCAGAACCATTAGTTGTAATAAAATAAGCTTAACTGGTAAATTCATATCGTAATGTTCAGAAGTATAATTCGATGATTGACTACGTTGTTGTTAGCCTATATATATGGTTGATCATGATTAATTCAACCTTTGATAATCTAGACTTCTAGTATTATGTTCATTTGTTCATTGGTTCAGAAAGTGTTAATTTCTGCATAAATTCATGATTTAAATCAAGTTTCATAAATGAATAAATAAAACAGTATGACGTAATCATTTCAAAATGCATTCATTGAGAAGATAACGAAATTCACAGTGTCAAATAGTCCATAAACATGTTTCAATAAAGTTGAGTTATGGTTATTTCTTTATAATTAAGAGTATATAAAGCAACAAAATTACATCATATAACAAATTGGTTACGTAATATAACAAGAATTCATTATGAATATCATGAAGTGATCATGTAAAAATCAGAGTTTAAGTGAACTTCCGTATGGATTCACCTTTTAATTAATTCAATGTTATGTGAACAGAACGATGCATTTCTTAATGTATGTATTGTTTATTAATATTTTAAACTACCTAAAATTAACAGAATGTTTGCTGTTGATGAGAATGCAACGAAATATATCGAATTCAACTTGTTTTGCTACATACTATCAATAACAAAACTGTAACTCTTGCTTTATATAAATTTTTAGTAATGGCTAACTTGTATGTTAAGTTGGTTCACCACAAGTAAGAAACAAAGTGTTATTTCGTCGACATTGTCTGGAGATAACAATTATAAACAGGATAATAAATACTGAATATGAATAACTCATCTTATGATAATATTATTAAGTGGCTGGTTGAAATCCTACAACCAGTCAAATGTCTTTTTAATCAATACATAATCGTTGATTTGTTGGATTTTGTTGATTCCATGTCTAATATTAATGTATGCAAAGAATTATATTATTAAATGTTACTCTTGTTTTTACAAATGCCACTCTTACAAAGACTTTCTGCCTTCTATTCGACTATACTGAGGCTAATAATCTCGATATTAACATTCGAAAACATTATCTAAGTCAACTACTCATTCGTTACAGTTTCATTGTGTATTTCAGATAAAGTGACGAATTCTATAGACAGACTGATGACGTAGGTAATTGGGTCAGTGTTTGGCTCATTCCTAAATGACTTCTTCTTGTGCCATCCGGAAGACAATGAACTTAAACCAAAAATCAAAATTTCCATCTATACAAGAAATATATAGAAAATACCTTTAATTTCGGTGATATAAATTCTGATCTTATTGATCCATTCCAAAAGTTAAGTAGTAGTCAACCATACATTAACTATATTCTAAAATTAAAAACTAGACTCAAAATTTCATTTTATGATTGTTTTACTGAAAGTGAGATCAGATATCTTTTGCAAGAGGCCACAACTCAGGAAGTGGAGCAGAAATGGCCTGTATTTGAATTTTTAAATTCGCGTCATTCTAGTGTTGTAAGATGAATTCCGATCTTTGTTGTCTCTTCAATAGGGGGATCTCTGCAATGATGATACAACTGATGACGAGCTGCATACATCCTAAACGATACTTATTGGCTATGAGTGTATTTCTAAGTTGATTGGTAAAATTATAAAGCCGAAGCAATAACGTGAAAAATCTTCTACAATGACTATGAAGATTGCTGTCATGAACCTTTATTTTAAAGCAGAAAATGTAGAAAAAACTTTTAAAAAAAGACTCGAGATTCCAAGAAAACTGTTAACGGCAGCCAAAATTCATTTCACGTGTTCCAGAGTGTTTGCATCGCTGTTGGGAATAAATGTCGTTTAGAAATATAACACCATTTATTATGTCTGTAACATATTGTACTATTTTGGACTTTTCATGGTCCAGCTGACAGTGGTGAAGTCATAAATCTTTTCGCAATAGTGTGTCATTTATATTCAATTAACTGATTAAAAATAATGCAGTGATGGCTAACAGTGATTCATCGTTTACTATCCGTCCAGAACAGGACAGCATATTATTTGGTAGTTCCATCGTCGCGTCAGCTCATGACAAATGAAATTAGCCGAATTAATAGTTTACTAACGATAACACTGTTTATCATCATGTTGATATATGAATAAAATTCATACGTGAACTTGATAAAATAAAGTTGAAAACAGTGTAGTATATCAGTAAAGAATGTTAAACAGCAAGAATGCATCTTGTTTATCTCGCAATGTCTGTTATAGAAGATAATAAAGTTAGTCAATTATTAGTAAGGTAAAACTTGGTACAAATGTGCATCTAGTAAAGTTACCACAGCATGCTGGTAGAAAATGATGGATATTAAAGCAGTGGGAGTAGTAGTAATATTAGTGGCAGTAAGATAAAACAAGAAGATGTGGTTTCAGAAGGAATTAACTCGTGAAATAAAAGATACAAAATAACATAAAAGCTCATGATATACAGGTGAATGAATTAAGGTCATTGAGGCCGATTCTCGGTCACATCACTCGACGTCCTCAAGTGCTTGTTACTCTGATCGCTCAAGCTCCAATCAGTAAGTCTTAACACACTAACATGGCTCATAAGGACATAGTGGACAACTTCGAGGACTAATATCATAATTTGGTTTAACCGTTCCCAGATGTCTTTCATCCTGCTCTTACTCTAGTCATCAGTGAGCCTTGAGATAGGCGGTATTGGGGAATATGTAATACATGTCTGAACCACCTAAATCGATAGAAATAAATACGCACATCAACTGACTTATTATATTTACCTTCGCACTGATGTTTAACCTACGTATCGCTTACTGAGTGGTCTCAAAAAAACACGAACAATGTTTGATAGACAATTATGATAAAAGACCTAAAGTCTATGCAGGTCTTCTAGTTTCATAGATCATGTTTCACAGATACGAATCCATTCAGAGCAGACTGCTGCCCAGTATACTAGTCCTAAACAGATGGATATCTTGTGAAGATCAAAAGCGGCGTGAGTTGGTAAGAGCCATGAAATATTTCGAAAATTGTACCGGGATTTCACCAGATACCAACACTATAGGGCTAATGAGGATATATCCGAGCGGACTTCATACGAACTGTGTACGACATGTCAAATTACAGCTTGGTAAGATATATTCAGTAAAACTGAAGATTGATTAGCAATTAAATCAAGGTAAAAACTAGTTAGTAGAGTAAAAACCTCTGATAACCTAAAAGTCACTAATTCAGAGTTTCCTCAAAATTCGAAGTTTGTATCAACTATAGTTGTTTTTGCGGCGTGAACCTTGAGTTAGCTCAGCTAGTAATATTAAAAATAACAATGGAGCAGTGGCTCACTGGTTAATGTGTTCAACTTTCAACCATTAGATCACATATTCAAACCCCATCCCATTAAAACTTCAGATTTGGCAACCGAGTAATATTACTACTCATAACAGCGTGGCTCAAAGCCAAGTACACAAATATGTACCTGGTAAATGTCATAATGGAATACATGGACTAATAATAATAATAATTAAAATAATAATAATTTTGGTAAGAGAAACGAAGAAATGTATCGCAAAATAGAACATTTTCGCCGTTCAAAGTTACGAAACGACCTCAGAGAAACATTGAAAACTCGACATGGTTGAACTTCACTAGTAGAAAAGGTGGTCGGTGGAGTTCATCTTTGTAGGGTGCGCAGCAGTTATTCACCAACTGGTAGTGATATTGCGAGTAAGGCTTGTTGACAAGTGCGAAATGGAACGAAACCTAGATCCAGGTCTTCCTGCCAACCACCTGATATGAAAATGGAAAATTGTACATACGTCACTATGATTGACGTTGAGCCATATACCCAAGCGTCACCAACTGCTGATCGCGCATACTGTGTGAACTTAAATCAAGTAGTCAGCATAAGTCAACAGGTCTCAAACTAAAAGTCAATTATAACATGAACTAACGACTCCACAACAAAGTAAGAAATCTGCGTTTACATACGTATCATGAGGATAAATATAGGTAGGGCCATCCCGTCCCTTATCTTCAAACATTGATTATAGGATCAGTTGTTAAACATGGATTTAAAAATAAATGCATTTAAAAGAACGTGTACACATAAGGGTGGTCACAAAAATAAAAAACTGATAAATAAAGGCTTACTTTCAGTATTTTGATGACTAGAAGTATTAATTCTACATGTTGTTGTTATACCCGGGTAGACATTCTGGTTATCATTTAAAACAATATTATTTACACTATTCACAATTGACTCATCATAATCACCTGAAAAGACTCGTTCAGACTGTTGTTTCGATGATGACAATGATAATAGTTTATTTTGTTGCCCATTACCTTCAGTTGATTCAGACAGGTCCTGTAAATAATAATAATAATTTAATAGTAATTAGTCATATACAACGTAGAACCTAGTACCTATGTGCATCAGTTCAAGTTGAAAGGAGCTATTGACACAACAAGATTAATATGAAAGTAGTGGAAGCAGTCGTAACATTTTCGGTTGTAAAATAGAATGAACGTATGGAATATGGACTCAGAAATAGGAATTAATTCGTGGGAAGAAGGATATAAGATGATTTCATGCCTAGAAAATATGAGAAGATAGGGAATAAATGCACTAGAGCCACTATGACCGACTTTGAACCATCTTATTCAGTTACGAGTCTCATAGATCGCAACCAAATGGCTTGAATCTACCAGTACGGCACAGACTAGAAGTTTGTGGCTATATGAACAGATCCCTGGTTTAGATGTGGCGACCCCTAGTTATCTTCTATCCTACTCCCACGCTAATCGTCAACGCATATGTAATACTTGTCCTAACCACCTCAGTCGATGAAGATTGACAACCGCATCAACTAATTCGTCATCCTTCTTTAGTACCCATGCATCTTATCTCAGCACTGCTTACTCGATGCTTCCAACACTCGCGAGCAATGTTTCCGAAATACCTAAGACCAAACGCGATTGCTACCTATTTTTGCTTAATAATAAGTGTTTCTACTGCACTGCAAGATAAACTACTGTATGCAGTTTAGGCACATGCTAAGTAGTTCGATTGACTTTGTCGGACTATGATTGAAGTTACAACACAATAACTGTTAGTCAAATGTTCGTTCACTAGAATCGGAAACTGGGAGTAGAGTTATATGAAATCCCAACCAGAGGAGTCAATCACTATCTGAGATGTAGATGTCAAACTGTTCTGCTTAAATAAGTTTGGGGTCCCACTGGATAACTACAAACAATAGTAGGACACTAACGTTTATAATTTTGTAATTATATGAACAGTGCAGTTTGAAATCATTTGATCTGCATGTGATAGTCAGATATTTGACCGAAGTCAAAGAAGTAGATTTCTTTACCTGCCAGAAACCAATATCAAAACTAATCCCATTCACTTGTCATGGACATTATATTACTACATCAACTTGTGAATATTAAACCTGGTTTCGCAACTGTTGGAAACTGTTTATTTTTCATAAAATGTTTTCAATTTTTTGTTATTTGTTTAATACATTAACGAACTTGATATTTCAGAATTGCATCGCTGTTGGCTTTTCAACTCCTCAAGGTCGAATTGCTGAGAGTGTTGACGATTATTAACTCGATATGGCGTAAGTTTGTTTTGTTATTATAATTTAGTCACTGTTTGTGGTGTGTCGTTATCGAGCATTTCAATCAAGTTTTTTGGTTTGCTGAGTATAGTCGTATTAGAGCGAATTAGGATCCATGTCTGATATCAGTGGATCATCAATTCTTCGAGGTGTGGACATGTGCAGACAAATCACGTATGAAGGAAAGTCTTATTATTAGGTTAGCAAGAGCTCGTGCTTCAAGTCTCTTAAACTGGGATTTTGTAGTATTTTCTTGGTCCTCTTAAAAACTTGATCTTTTTTCAACTCTTCAGGGCAGATTCTCTTGCTGGCCTATTATTTCGTCTTTTATCAACATACGTTCTATTTGCCTACACATATATCTACAGGAATGTTGTCATCTGTCGCTACTGCATGCTAAGGCTCATTAAACGAAGGCTTTTTTCTATTCTGTCCATATCCGTTTGAGATTATTTAAAGCCATATTCCCTACATGATAATCCTTATTTTCTTAGGTACGTTACTTAGGCAAATGGTTTGTTTGTGTTGATAAACTTTTTCTATCTGGTTTATTCCTGGACTCCTGGATCGTCTCTATGTCGTTTATTCTAAAAGTATACACTCAGCTATCTAGTACTTTCGTACCAGAATATACACTTGTCCGGCTTATAATTTTATCTAAACTGTCAGTTGAATTTAAAATGCAAGAGTATATGACATGTATTAATGTTAAATTCTAAATAGATATATTGAATTAGGACAATAATATTTATTCTGACTTTGTAACATCAGATCCAGCATTATGTAAGTGTACAGACCAATGAGTGGTTAAAAGTAATATCTACTAGCTAACATCAACTTTGTTAAAACTATGGATACTTGAAATTTCATCGTATTGGGGTATAGTCATTAGGGCCATCTGAAAAAGCTAGGAGATGATAGGATAAAGTTTTTTAGTGGTCAAGACTTTAGAAGATCTATTCATTGTACATTAAATTTAAGCTTCCCGAATATGCGAGGAGGTTTAGCACAAAAAATACCAGGTAACGGGTATCTAATAATAGTATCCATTACAAATTTGAATATCTACTGAAGGTAAACCTCGTTAAAGAATCGCAATCTAACCAGTAATTAGCACTAACCACCCAAATCGTATAATTATGACAAAAGTGGGACGATAATGATTGTCTTGACAGGTCATTTTCAGTTGTCAATTTTTATTAATGAAATCGATATATCTTAGGTTCTTTTAGATCCAAGGTTCGATTATTCTTTCGTACTTACGTTGTTTATTCCTTCTCGTTAAATTATATTGCTTGTTTTAGTCTTGTATATGTAATCGATTTTTGTCAATATGGTATAGTAACTTGAACTTATGCACATATGCGTTGGGTTCTACGTTGTACATGACTGACTGACCAAATGATTTATTGTTTAACGTATAAAAACGGGAGTTAATTTCTTTTTGAACCATATCCTGAATTTTAAGTCTATCTTACTATCACTGATGGTACTATTAGTCTCCATTGTGTTATGTTGAGTTTGTGTGGTAACTTCAGGTTAATGCATATTTTTGTTGGGCACTACCTTAGTGCCACTGACCTGTTGTAATATTTCAAGGAAATATCAAATGTTTACATTGAACTACTAAGGGTTTTTATTAATTGTATGGAGGCTTATGGAAACTTTTAGGTACTCCTATTCACCTGGTATACTCACCATCGAAATTAATGTTCTACCTTGTTACAAAGTACTGATTTATAAAGCCGTTGACCTACAATTTTTCAGTTAACTGTAATACTATGACCAATTTTAGACCTTCATCTGGTCTCTGTAATCATGGTTCACAACCATGTGGTCTATAGGCATGAAGTCTGCACTTTCTGATATAACTTATGCCAATAATCATGCTGTCATAGATTGACACCACATCTTGATCTTCTAAACTCGATTTAGAGCAATATAATAATATGTTCCTTTTAGGCTTGAAATAACAGTTCTCGCCTTATTAGATAGTAGAGTCCTCCATTTAGTATGGTGCTTTAGTAGTGGTTTTCTTTTACATATGGGTAGACGTCGTTTAACAAAGTGATGAACTCTATTATACGTCTCACTCATTTATTTAGGAAGTTGTACCAGGCTTAATGGGCGTCCAGTGTGCGTGGGGAGATCTTGATGATGATACACAAGCTTCATCTTAGTTTTGTTTAATCATTGCTGGGGACCACTGGGTAGGTAATAATGTGGAGGGTGGGTGTATCTTTTATAACGCTTGCCTAAACATCGATTAGTTCAACGGTCGTCTCTATTTGGCGTTGAAGAATGTCGGATAAAAGCTAGGAGCAGCCACACTCAAACCCGGGATCTATTCATATAGCCACAAACTTCTAGTCTGTGCCGTACTAGGTAGATTCAAGCCATTTGGTTGCGATCTATGAGACTCGTAACTGAATAATATGGTTCAAAGTCGGTCATAGTGGCTCTAGTGCATTTATTCCCTATCTTCTCATATTTTCTAGGCATGAAATCATCTTATATCCTTCTTCCCACGAATTAATTCCTATTTCTGAGTCCATATTCCATACGTTCATTCTATTTTACAACCGAAAATGTTACGACTGCTTCCACTACTTTCATATTAATCTTGTTGTGTCAATAGCTCCTTTCAACTTGAACTGATGCACATAGGTACTAGGTTCTACGGTGTTCATGATTGACTGAGTTAGATGTATAGTCTGTCGTATGGGAAATTAAGGCAGACTTCATAAAGTAATTACTGTTATTTGTTACATTTATAAGGTTTTATGAATTGCAAACAGATCACTTGTTTCTATTTTTATCACTTCCGAAACTTTGTTTCTTTTCTGTAGTGAATGTGCCGTGGCCACAGCAAAAGCCAATGTAATGCTTTATGATTCAAAGGCTAGTACCTGGATTCCCAGTGGTCCTGGGCATGGGATCTCCAAAGTTCAGCTGTATCACAACACAATAACTAACGCTTATCGGGTTGTTGGGTGGAGGTTGCAAGACCGTGAGGTATTGTGTAATTAGTGCCTATTTTTAAAAATACATTTCTACGTGAATTCTTTTTAAAACTCTTTGAATAAGGCTTCACAGTATACCTTTTTGGTACTGATTGTGTTTCGGTCTTAATGTTAGACGATGTCATTTACCTAAGGCATAGCAAAACAAATCTCCAAAGTCATTTTGTCTTGACACACGAATCCACGGTCGGTTACGATCAATCAAAATTGACTTGCTCGTAGCTACAGATTATGTATCTATTATTTTGAGAAACTAGCAATCATAGTTTTATTGATTCATTTGGTTTGTGATACCAACAAACTATCCTCTTTTACAATCAACAGATATTCGCCATCCGAGCTTATGTGACAACTATTCAGAACTTTATAGCAAACCACATTCACTTTTAAGGTTAATAGTAATCTAATGAGATGGCGTCCTTCACTTAATCATCAATGTCGTGATTGTATTGGATTGTTAAAAATCATCATTAAAACGATCGGTTGGTGTTACTTATATTTCTCAATGTTTCTCTGGCCTATCAATGTTTAATGAGAAATACCTCTCTTGGGATGGATAAAATTCCCCTAAAGACTACCTGATTGTTTTTACGCTCGTTTTCATTTAATCTCATATTAACTTATTTTGACTAAAAAATTGCGATTATAAATCTTTTTATGTATCTCTTCAATAATTAGGTTGTTATTAATTGTGCTATCGCACGTGGATTAAAATATCACCAAGCACGTCCAACATTTCATCAGTGGCGTGACAGTAGACAACAAGTGTATGGTTTAAACTTTGCATCGATTGAAGAGGCAGATGCATTTGCTGCCGCTGTTAAATCCGCTTTGGAAAGTTTAGCTGCATTACACCGTCAACAAGCTTTACAAACTCAGCAACAACAGTGTGGGCCTCCTGTTACTTCAAGTCAGTTTAATCCTATTTCAACAACGGTGACAGGAGTTACTACTACCATTAATGGTAACCAAGAATATATGCAGCAAAACCAGCGTCAACAACCATTGTCAAATCAGGAAACAACTAACTATATGAATAATAATAACATCCAGGTGTATCCTATCCAGCCTTCTGCAGCATCAGTACAAAATCACCTGATTTCATCATCCGAAAATGTGAGTACGTTTTTATGTCTTCAGTTTAGCGTTTCATAACCGGGAACAAAAACCATAGATTAGTCGATTTTATTTTGTCAGTTTGGTAAGGCATACCATCTATTGATGAGTGAGTCAACGTTATGAAGGATCTCTGTAACCTTAAGGAAGTTAATTAATTATCGTCAAATTATTCTCATGTGTTTTGAGTATACTGAATAGTAGGAATAGAAAATAAGACGTATTCCATACAATTTTTCCAACAATTTCGCTAACTGTAACTTGGTAACTTTGAAGCGAATGGTGCATTCGACTTCTAGCCACACTAACTAGATACGGGCCACTCTTAATGAAATAGGTATAGCAGAATGTAAACTTATCAACTAGTATTATATGTGTAAGGATATTGACGTCCCATTGTTGGTGCTATGGACTGAATTTAACCAGTCTCTATTGGTGTCGGTTCATTCTAAGTAGATTGGCTCGCTGTTCCCACTGAATTCCACTACTTACCACACCTCAACCATACGAACATTTTATCAGAATCAAATACATTTAGTCATTCATCTATAGCTTTTCGAGAGTAAGACATAATAGAATTATTTGGCCATCCAGTTTGTGATGACGCGTTGAATAACTTAGTAATTGGTTCAAAGACAGTCTTGTGGTTACCATCCATTCGACTATTAGCCGAAAAGTAAATTGGCAGTTTATTCGCCTTTTCACTTTGGTAAGAATCCAGGAAGTTGTACTGAGTTCGAAATCATTTTTAAAGACGAAACTTATGTTGTTTTTCTTTTTTATCATTTGATGAGCTGTAAACAACACAAGAGCTGGCACAAAATTTACTACATTTAATATCGATCTAACATTCGGGAATCTGCAAGATGAAATATATAGGGAGACAACAGGTTAATTATATTAGCATTAGTAAGCTGATCAGCATTTTAGAGAATTTAGAGTTCCAATCTTGAATCATCTCTATGCCTGATATTTTTTACTCTGCTCATGTAGAAAATATTAATGCTGTTGAGTTTTCTGGGCAAAAAGTGATCTGAGAGATGCGAAAGATTTTATTTTTGAAGTGTCACTGTTGTTGTAGTTTCAATTCAACAGCAATATTTTTTACCTATACTACTAATTCTATTATAACTCTAGTATCCATCTTAGTAAATTCGTACTGCTGTCTTGACCTGACTTTGGAACTTGGAATGATACACATATTTGCCAGATTCTGTGTTGCTTATAATTAGCTGATTTAGGGTTCCTAAGGAATGAATGCAATCGATGAATGAAAAGTGTTATATAATGCCGAATTCTAGTGTAAAGTGAAAAAAATAGGCAAGTATATTCACTTTGGTACGGTTGACTTCAAGCCATTTTCTAGTCTAGACTGTCCTACTATTGTTTATAGTTATCCAGTGGGACCCCAAACTTATTTAAGCAGAACAGTTTGACATCTACATCTCAGATAGTGATTGACTCCTCTGGTTGGGATTTCATATAACTCTACTCCCGGTTTCGGATTCTAGTGAACGAACATTTGACTAACAGTTATTGTGTTGTAGCTTCAATCATAGTCCGACAAAGTCAATCGAACTACTTAGCATGTGCCTAAACTGCATACAGTAGTTTATCTTGCAGTGCAGTAGAAACACTTATTATTAAGCAAAAATAGGTAGCAATCGCGTTTGGTCTTAGGTATTTCGGAAACATTGCTCGCGAGTGTTGGAAGCATCGAGTAAGCAGTGCTGAGATAAGATGCATGGGTACTAAAGAAGGATGACGAATTAGTTGATGCGGTTGTCAATCTTCATCGACTGAGGTGGTTAGGACAAGTATTACATATGCGTTGACGATTAGCGTGGGAGTAGGATAGAAGATAACTAGGGGTCGCCACATCTAAACCAGGGATCTGTTCATATAGCCACAAACTTCTAGTCTGTGCCGTACTAGTAGATTCAAGCCATTTGGTTGCGATCTATGAGACTTGTAACTGAATAATATGGTTCAAAATCGGTCATAGTGGCTCTAGTGCATTTATTCCCTATCTTCTCATATTTTCTAGGCATGAAATCATCTTATATCCTTCTTCCCACGAATTAATTCCTATTTCTGAGTCCATATTCCATACGTTCATTCTATTTTACAACCGAAAATGTTACGACTGCTTCCACTACTTTCATATTAATCTTGTTGTGTCAATAGCTCCTTTCAACTTGAACTGATGCACATAGGTACTAGGTTCTACGTTGTATATGACTAATTACTATTAAATTATTATTATTATTTACAGGACCTGTCTGAATCAACTGAAGGTAATGGGCAACAAAATAAACTATTATCATTGTCATCATCGAAACAACAGTCTGAACGAGTCTTTTCAGGTGATTATGATGAGTCAATTGTGAATAGTGTAAATAATATTGTTTTAAATGATAACCAGAATGTCTACCCGGGTATAACAACAACATGTAGAATTAATACTTCTAGTCATCAAAATACTGAAAGTAAGCCTTTATTTATCAGTTTTTTATTTTTGTGACCACCCTTATGTGTACACGTTCTTTTAAATGCATTTATTTTTAAATCCATGTTTAACAACTGATCCTATAATCAATGTTTGAAGATAAGGGACGGGATGGCCCTACCTATATTTATCCTCATGATACGTATGTAAACGCAGATTTCTTACTTTGTTGTGGAGTCGTTAGTTCATGTTATAATTGACTTTTAGTTTGAGACCTGTTGACTTATGCTGACTACTTGATTTAAGTTCACACAGTATGCGCGATCAGCAGTTGGTGACGCTTGGGTATATGGCTCAACGTCAATCATAGTGACGTATGTACAATTTTCCATTTTCATATCAGGTGGTTGGCAGGAAGACCTGGATCTAGGTTTCGTTCCATTTCGCACTTGTCAACAAGCCTTACTCGCAATATCACTACCATTGGTGAATAACTGCTGCGCACCCTACAAAGATGAACTCCACCGACCACCTTTTCTACTAGTGAAGTTCAACCATGTCGAGTTTTCAATGTTTCTCTGAGGTCGTTTCGTAACTTTGAACGGCGAAAATGTTCTATTTTGCGATACATTTCTTCGTTTCTCTTACCAAAATTATTATTATTTTAATTATTATTATTATTAGTCCATGTATTCAATTATGACATTTACCAGGTACATATTTGTGTACTTGGCTTTGAGCCACGCTGTTATGAGTAGTAATATTACTCGGTTGCCAAATCTGAAGTTTTAATGGGATGGGGTTTGAATATGTGATGTAATGGTTGAAAGTTGAACACATTAACCAGTGAGTCACTGCTCCATTGTTATTTTTAATATTACTAGCTGAGCTAACTCAAGGTACACGCCGCAAAAACAACTATAGTTGATACAAACTTCGAATTTTGAGGAAACTCTGAATTAGTGACTTTTAGGTTATCAGAGGTTTTTACTCTACTAACTAGTTTTTACCTTGATTTAATTGCTAATCAATCTTCAGTTTTACTGAATATATCTTACCAAGCTGTAATTTGACATGTCGTACACAGTTCGTATGAAGTCCGCTCGGATATATCCTCATTAGCCCTATAGTGTTGGTATCTGGTGAAATCCCGGTACAATTTTCGAAATATTTCATGGCTCTTACCAACTCACGCCGCTTTTGATCTTCACAAGATATCCATCTGTTTAGGACTAGTATACTGGGCAGCAGTCTGCTCTGAATGGATTCGTATCTGTGAAACATGATCTATGAAACTAGAAGACCTGCATAGACTTTAGGTCTTTTATCATAATTGTCTATCAAACATTGTTCGTGTTTTTTGAGACCACTCAGTAAGCGATACGTAGGTTAAACTCAGTGCGAAGGTAAATATAATAAGTCAGTTGATGTGCGTATTTATTTCTATCGATTTAGGTGGTTCAGACATGTATTACATATTCCCCAATACCGCCTATCTCAAGGCTCACTGATGACTAGAGTAAGAGCAGGATGAAAGACATCTGGGAACGGTTAAACCAAATTATGATATTAGTCCTCGAAGTTGTCCACTATGTCCTTATGAGCCATGTTAGTGTGTTAAGACTTACTGATTGGAGCTTGAGCGATCAGAGTAACAAGGACCTGAGGACGTCGAGTGATGTGACCGAAAATCGGCCTCAATGACCTTAATTCATTCACCTGTATATCATGAGCTTTTATGTTATTTTGTATCTTTTATTTCACGAGTTAATTCCTTCTGAAACCACATCTTTGTTTTATCTTACTGCCACTAATATTACTACTACTCCCACTGCTTTAATATCCATCATTTTCTACCAGCATGCTGTGGTAACTTTACTAGATGCACATTTGTACCAAGTTTTACCTTACTAATAATTGACTAACTTTATTATCTTCTGTAACAGAATTTTGAGTGACTTAAGCTGCAAAATAATAAGGATGAGTATTCCCATGCTTATTCTTTGTTTTTCATATTAATTGATTTAGATTAACTTAAGATTTTAACAAAAGTGCGTATAATAATGTTATATGTTATTTGTTAATCTGACAAGAAATACTTATATTGTATTTTGCTAATGAACTTATCTTTATTGGCTTTTGTTCCTTCTCAATCTGTTTATTTCCTCCTTCGGTTAATCTTATTTATTTGCTTTACCCTTTCATCCCACTTACTTACTGTTTGGTTGATGCACAAACTTTGAGTTTTTTAATTTATGACCATTCAGTATAATAATTTGACAGTGTTATAGTTACAAGAATTTAATTGTTGTTTAGTTTTGTTAATTCTGTATGCACATCACTGAATGGTTATCAGCGTCATGTTTTTCTAATCTATTGATGATTATCGAACTCTGTGAATTAATTTCTATTATTCCGTCTATTCTGGGTGATTTAACACTACGTGTTGTGTTTTGATGCCCAAATGATTGTACAAGCGTGATAATTATAGTCACCTTGATTACTTCAGTCCTGCAGAAGACCAGTCATAGTCCAAGTAGTTCAGCGATAACATCTGAATCTATGACCCTAAGAGGCAGGGTTTTTAATGTTACGGAAAGCATTAACTTCCACTAGATCGCAGACACGATTCGCAGATGAACGTCTACTAATTTTTGATCTTAGGTCATTCTACAAGTTATTTTCCTCAGAAATTAGGCCTGAATGAATAAACTCTAGTTTGTCATGGATGAGAGATGTGATGGAGGTGTATATAATGTATCCTACATATTATTAATATACAAAGCTAGCATTCTAAAATGAATTAATAGGTTGTTTTATTATTATTTGTACGTAAATTACTGGCACTAATTTGAATCATGGTGTTTAGAGAACTCAACCAGTAGCATCACAGGTTCAGAACTTGCTCTGTTTACTTCAGTTTATGTAGCTGGTTTTTATCAACACAATTTGCACCAGGAAGTATGGCTCAAAGTTAAGTGCATATATCACCTAAACTCGATATATTGTTTAGTTTCAGATTCTCGAAAATTTTCTTCGCAAAATCGTTCATATGGAAGATGCACTTGGCTATTCTCCAAACTGAATCTCATTAGGTGATGTAAAATATAATTGACTTATTAAAGGTTTGAGCCGTCACTTTCATCAAGTTTCCAGTCATAACTCAGTACATCTGCCATCTCAGTCTCGGATACAATCATTTCCAAGAATATGAAGTGTAAGGCGATGCTAGACGGGTCACAGTCTACTGTCTACCTTCATAAGAGGTCAGGCATTCGATATAATTTATTATAACTATTTACTTTTGACGATTGAGAAAGCACTTTACCAAGCAGGCATCATATTTAAGATTCCACAAGATGAGAGTTTTTCTGTAATACACTAGTGGTTAACCAGTTCAAAAGCTATATATATGTCAAAGCGCAACACTAAAGTAAACGGATACCATTGTATATGCTTCATAACTAATTGAGATCGTAAAAGAGTCCATGGTTTTACTGTTATAATATTAACTGGATGATATATATTCCACACAGGCAATAGACATATGCTTGGCTTCTTATCCAATGTTATCTGGGGGTTTACTACTGGTTAAAAAATATTATTGAGTAGGTTAGCGATATTTTTAGGGTCGTTTATAAATTAGCCACCGAGACAAGATTCAAGGATTGTCGATATTTTGTGATACTCTAAGGGACTTGGTAAATAGTTATACCATGTCGTAAACTATTTCTTTCCGATAATACTTATTAGCAGCCTTTAACCTATGGGCCTTTATTTGGCTAATAATTATGGTATTTTACACAATAGCTGAGAAGTCATTCGACCTAAATTATCGCTTCTATGTGAATATTCTAATTATTTATGGGTTCGATCATTATGTTCTGTAAACTGTTCGCACCAATTTCAGTCAGTTAGTTGTGCTCACAAATTTAATCAAATCGAGAACAACAGTATTTGCATAATATAATCAATCAAATTTATTTCGCACCTACAGTTTGGTTACACGCAAGCTATCAAGTTTAATTAGAATAAGCTTGTACCTTCCCGTTGATTTGTAATGGACTAAAACTGGTCAGCCTCTGTTACCATATATGCATCCTGAGTGGATTGCCTTGATATAGCGACAGTACACAAGTAACATTTAAGTTGGATTGTAACTGGCAAGTGGAATCCAGGACGCGTGTTTCTTCCTATTTAGGACTCATCGGCTGAATGTACAAGCTTATTCCAATTACATATATACCCGTTGCACAAGTGTGACTGTCTGGAAACATTAGACTAGTGGTGAACGCGGTGGCGTTTGGCACGAAGTAGACTGAGTTTGAATCCCAGTGTGAACATCAACATTGGGATGCAGGTACATCAAACGGATGAGTCCCAAGTAAGACGAAACGCGCGTCCTAGATTCCACTTACCAGTCACAACCCAACTTAAGTATTAAGTTTAATTAGTTTGAAATATTTACCCTCATATATTTACATATGCATTCCTCTGAACGTACAGAAACAGGTATATTGTTTCAAAGATGAACTTAACTTAAATTGCAGACCCATTCATTTCAAATCAATCAAATTTAATTAGTTGAATAGTCATTAGGAGGCTAAAATTTGACGATTGTATTCAAAATGTGTTTATGATTAATCTTCAACTACCTTAGTAACAAAAGTGAACTGCATTCAGCTATTATTTTTCATTTTCAAGAAATCGTATTTGCTATTCAGTGATTTCTACTCATATTTTTGTCTAACATTTGTATATTCTTGATAAGTCTTTCAACCTTTAATGTAACGATCTTTTAGTAGATTCACTGGAATCATTTGTTAAAGCATGTTGAAATTTAGTTCAAAATATTAATTTAAATTGTTTTGTGATTTCTTTTAGAAATTCCAGGTTAATATTTTAATTTGATATCACGAATCGGTCAGAATTAGACAACCACTGACCACCAGGAAGCACTGAACAGCTGTTTCGTCCTAATATGGGACTTTATCAGTCCGCATCCACGACCCCATCAGGGATTGAACCCTTGAGAGCCGACTTAGTGGTTTAATAGTAAAGCGTTCGCCTCAGAGCCAGAGGATCCTGGTTTTGATCCCCATGGTTGCACATTGCTGAAGATTCCTATACTAGGACAAATCAGCTATCTAGTGCTCCCTGGCGGTCAATGGTTGTCTAGTTCAGACCGATTCGTGATATCAAATTGACATTCAACAATTTCCATAACATCCAATTACGACTAACATTTCAAGCTAAATGTACTTTCCATGTCGTGATGTATTCACGTCAGGACTCGAATTCATCCTATTTTTGTCAAACGTCATCACATTTTACATTGCACTACAGATTACAGACAGTCTAGCTTGTGCTGAAGAGTCTCAATTAGGGTAAAACGCCCCATCCATAGTACAGCTTTAATCGTCTAGGTGTTTATATATATAGTTGTAATATGTAGAAATGATTGTTTGTAATTCTGTTACTTTACATATTAAACGAGTCGTACACTGTTTATTTTCGATTTTCAGTTAATGACTGTTAAGGTGGATATATATATATATATATATATATATATATATATATATATATATATATATATATATGTCTAATAAACTTCTAAGTATTATAGTCTGTGTTATTACATAATATATCTGTACTAAATTTGTAATCGCTATTATTTATTATTTAGTTCATGATGTTTATAAATAGTTTGTTTTTATGATTGATTGTGTTGAATAAATTTATGTCATTCATCTCATAGATGTTTATCAAATGTACATTGTATAGTCTACAGGTAGTTTTCATCACAAACTAGCATCAGGTGGGATGTTTATGTTGTACTTAGTGCATATTGCTTTAACTGTACCGATTAATGGGATTAGATACATAGTCAGATCTTGATTTGCACATGATATACTTAAATCATAAAATCTCTAATCTAGATTTCATTTCAAATATAATGATACTTGTCCGATAGATTAGTTTTATTATCAAATAACCGAAATGAAGTTTATAAATGACTTTTTAAATGTCTTGAAAAGTGTCTACTAATCTACGTAAGTAGTTGGAGACCAACTTATGTCATTTAGTCTAATTTTCAGCATTTTGGTGATCAATCTGTTGCAATTTCTACAGTATTCAGACTACAATCTTGATGTTTAGCTTGTATAACATGAGCGTGAAGTTGGTAAGAAATCACAATCTTTGGGTAACTAGCAAATTATGAAGTCATTTGCTTCGGTAAACTAGAGATAGGGCGTGAGTTAGTTGAGCGCGTTGACCACTTCACTTATCTTGTAAGTCCATCTTCCTTTGATTGGTTGGTATCTAATGAAGTCTCGTCTCGGATTCAGAAAGCTTATTTGGTTTTTGGTATCTTGCGCCACCTATGGCATAGGCCGGATATCCATCTATCAATTAAAGGACGAGTTCACTGGGCAGAAGTCCGTTCTATCTTGATGTATGCACGTGAATCGTGGCCATTACGCATGTATGACATTCGTAGGTTATTGTTATTTGATCATTGTCTTCTAAAGATCACTCGCGTTTCCTAGGATTACCAGGTATGTAATAACAAGGTTAAAAGCCAGGTATTGGGGAAGGATAGTGAATTAGTTGATGAGGTTGTGGATCTCCATCGACTGAGGTGAGTGGGACGTATGTTATGGGTGCCTAATCACCGCCTACCTTGACGCGTCATGCTGACTGATATTGGAGAAGGATGGAGGAAAGCCAGGAGCAACGAAACAAAAAATGTAGCATAATTCCATGAAAAAACTGACTTATAGTTTTAGTCGTGTTAATAAATACAGACTACGTGGTTGGTATCCTAGTGAATGCCGTAAGCAATGACTTTGGGTGACATGGCTAACAATCGATCACAGTGACACAGGTTCATTTACCCTTAAATCGTTAACTTAAAATTATTTCATACTTTTTTTTCACGAACTAACTCTTTACCTATGGCCGATATTATATATGTTTACTCTTTTGTTATTATTATCACTTTTACCACTACTACTATTTTGGTGTTAAGCTTGCTGTGCTGCTAAGTTGTGGCAACTTGAGCCGATGCACACTTATTCGAGATTCTATGCTGTACGTATATGCATACACCAAAACTAATTAATGAAAAAAGAGTTCGAATCTGTGACCAACTTAGCCACCTCCCTGATGTGTACGCGTATGCTTAAGCTTACTTTATATAAATAGAAATTAATTTCAGTATGACTTCATCTGTGACGTAGTAGTTACAGCACTAAACTTTTAACCAATCAGTCACAGGTTCATTCCGTTTCTCTGTACTTTAGTTTGGAATAAACGGTTAATATCTCTAACCCTCACATAATTAAATTTTAGCTTAAATCCGAGTAAATGGACCTCTATTCGGTAATTGGGTTAAGACTAACATCAAATAAAATCAGTGTTCAGCTTATAACAAATCAGGATTCTATTCTCAATATCATAGTTTTTACCATGATATCACAAAGAGTAATGTCTTAGTGGTCACTTTGTTCTAATGCAAGTATCTAAATTGACACTTCTACTCCTGTTAAACCTATTTCGATAAAACTATTTGGATAGTTTCATTAGCTTCCTCATCGCTGAATATTCGAATATGTACATGGTAAATGTTTTATGTTACGATCATTTTGTGTTAACAATATTCATTTCATTCAATTTTATTTACTAGTCAAGAAAAGAATTGTTGAATATTATCTCTCAATGTCTTAATTCTAATTTCTTTTTCCCATTTCACTTTAATGATTTATTCATTTTGCATTTCAATTGTTTATTTGTCTTTAGCTTTTGTATTTATGGATTTTTTTTTCTTTTTGTTGAATTCTAACTAGCTTCATGCCTTAAATCAACTGAACAAAATGCATTCATAACAAATAGTTCTTTAATGAATGGTAATACAGAACATAGAGTAAACTAGTGATTCACCGTAAGTTAATTATTGTGTCGGTTTATTTACTCTTTAAAAAAAGAAACGGGTTATTTAACAAAAAAAGCAAAACGACATTCAAAGCAGAATTGTATGAATCTATATTTTTCACAGTTTCTCATCAACTGTTCTACAACCTACAATCAATAATAATAATTATTTAAAAACAAAAATAAGTTTCTACAAATTTCATTATCATGATTGTGGTAATGTTCTCATCAATGAAGAACATTTACTACGAAAGGAATAAAAGAATTGAATTGGAATTTTTGTGGAGATCGTTATTTTAAATTGATTGAATATGTCACATATTGGTGTTGTCAGGGCACTACTGAAAACCATGGAGAACTGGACAGCTGTTTCATCCTAGTGTGCAACTCCTTAGTAGTGAGCGCCCACGATTCAATCAACACAATAATTGTTTATATAGTAGCATATTTACATGCTGAATAATGTGAATATTCTAGGAAAAAAACAAGTGGAGACAGGTCAGAAAACTGAAATCAAACTGCGACTAAGAGGTCAATTCATTTTCAACGATTTGATCGTCTATCACCTCGATAATGGGCATGACGTGGATGTTTTAAAATCACTCAAAATTATAAATAAAGAAATGACCTTCAACCTTTTACATTTTGCGGAAGCTACTGGCATCAAAGTCTTAAGCATGACTCATATATTCAAAAGAATACGATCATTATTCTTGCATTACCTAGTGATCTCATGTTTTTCGACAATTAATTACGTAACAATACATTTTTTGTTCACAATTTTTGAGTTCATTTGTATCTTGAGGTTTACATGAACTCTACCGTATTATGTGATCTTTGGTTTCGGTTTTCTGACCTGTCTTCACTTGTTTTTTTTCTAGAATATTCAGATTATTCAACACAGTTATTCATAGTTGATTGCATACGTCACAGGTTGATGTTGACATGGTACCAT
Source organism: Schistosoma japonicum (assembly GCA_025215515.1). Lineage (NCBI taxonomy): Eukaryota > Metazoa > Platyhelminthes > Trematoda > Strigeidida > Schistosomatidae > Schistosoma > Schistosoma japonicum. Next base: position 26,338,642 of record CM046069.1, on the reverse strand, counting down.
TGAAACCATGAAGTACTGACTAGCTTTTTTGTCTTGGTGTAGGACTTCCCGGTACTGGGCACCGTATATTCCACCCTAGGGGGGCTTGTAATCCTTTCCTAGTTAATTTTTTTTCATTAATCCGAACGTTTGCCACAATGACGATATGAATTATGTGCAAATTTGTTTTGTTTTTGAATAATTATTATTGATTATAGGTTGTAAAACAGTTGATGAAACACTGTGAAAAATATAGATTCATACAATTCTATTTTGATCGCTCTTCGTACCATATTCTTTATTTATAAATGGGAAAAATGTTTATAAAACCGGTTGTTGTGTGTTATTTGAATGTATCGTGCATGAGTGTATGTTGATTTTATTTCATTTGTTCCTTCAAGTTTCTTGAGTACTTGCAATTATTGTTTGAAACCATTATTTTCCAACTACGTTAAATGAACTGTCCATAGATACAGTCTGTTCATAAGTTAGATAACCTTTCCCTTCATCCTTATTTTTAATGGGGAGAGGGACAATCGTGTTTCATAGCGAATATAAATCTGGGCCTCCTAAAATTTTATCCGATTGACAACATTTGGAAAGGAGAACTATAACTCATCATTTTGCGTATCATGGTATTCGGCGGTTTTATCAAATTGCGAAATGTTGACATAGTGGTAGTTTGTCACATTCCACATGCTAAGAAGAAGAATGCATAATAAAAGGTTTAGCATAGTTAAACGATAAGAGTTAAAAAGCAGTATTAATTATAGGGATTAAGCATAAAGTTTTAGATTCCGATTAAACGTAAACCTATGTCAGAATCGGTTTTCCTATCACGTTACCTAATTCTTTCACACTTTCAGCACTGATATTTCAATGCAATGTGTTTAATAATTGAGAAGTTGTTTAATTGAGGCATTGTCTTTTCGACTAAATGTACATTCATGATTTTCAGCAAATGTAAGTTTAGTATACTACCTAATTAATCTAATCAATGTGAAAGGCTCTGAATTGCATTAATAATCTATTAATTGGAAGTAAATTGTTTAGCATATCGAGTCACTGAATAGGATTGTGCACACATAACGTTGGCCAGTCAATTGTAAATATCGCAGCGCCCAGCATATTTGCGCGTTAGCTCTAGTTTCAGAACCATATTAAGACAACAAGCTCAGATTAAGAAGATATTCGCCAGAATATAACTCAACAATAGGGAGTGCAAATTTACATGTCAGATAATAATGAAACTTAAAATTTATAAGAGAATGAAAAGTGAATGAACTTGAACCACCGTTATCGAATATCATTTATGTCATCACACGATTTCCTCAACCTCTGATCACTACCACCAGTATTCGATGATTTCATGGGTCGATACGTTTTAGTTCTACCACTGACTACCATTTATTTTATTTCTACGCTAGCAATCATTACACTTCGAGTTAAGAAACTTTAGCAGTGTATCGGAGACATCTATACCTGCAGTCTATGCATGCTTTTTAGTTTCGAAGCCATTGATTAATTTAGAGAGGACTGTTTCTCAGTATACTCAGTATTTGGGAGACTTGTGTTTATCCTGCGCAACGACTGGTCCAAGTTGATAGAAGGTAAACAAGCTTCGTTTTTCATGTCAAGAATTTTGTTCACCAGTGTTCTTGGAACCTTGGTGGTTCACCCACAGGGTCGAGTTCTACTGTTTCGGGCTGTTGTTCTCCTGAGAGGCATTTTGAATTTTACGGTGTATATTTTAACTGTTAGCCTTCCTCTTGCACTTGTGTTTCTCCATATACACCTTTTCTTTCCATCTTCTGGAATAATATTCTCAATGCTTTGTCATTATTTGAATTCCTTTGTCACTCATCTTATTGATAGCATTCTGTTATAGTGATGTTTTGTGATACTTAAGCACATGTACAGTATGCTAAGTTAATTAGCTACTTGATAGATAACTATTCACTCTTAGATACTTTGAAGTTATAATGACCAGATAAATAATATGTTTCAATAAAACGAATTCAACTACTACCTGTATATTACGTAACAGATCAGTACATCAGATGTTCGATTTCTTCCAACGTAGAACTTGGTACATCAGTTCAAGTTGCCATGCCTCAATTAGCAGATAAAGATTAAATTGTCGGACCAAATCCCAGAGTTGGGGAAGGTAGTAACAAAGTAAGTACTAATGGAAAAGCATAGAGATCAGAGATGAGATTTGAGATAAAAAGTGATTCAGTAAAGACAAAATTATAATGAGCTCAGAAATTAGAATTTGGAGGAAGACAAGGAGTGGATGCACCTGCGCCATTGCAATCGATTTTGAGCCATATCACCTAAAGTCTCTAACAATTTGTTACGCTCATCGTGTACATCAGGTGTAATTAAATCAATTCATCAATGATAATTTTATTAATGTTCCGTGTATATCTAAGGTGGAAGATTTAATTTTTATTTCAAACCTGTTAGTTATTTTAAAAATAATAAGAAATAGGTTATAGGATAGGTAATATTTAGGTATGGATTTATTGAAGAACAAGAAACTTTTAGATAGATAAAGTTTATCAACACAAAACTTTCCCACTGTTATATCCTTTTCTTACTTATTCTACATTCAAGTCATCAGATTACTACTTTTTAGCATTGCAATAGATTTCTAGTTTATGCAACTAGGTGAAAAAAATTCCCAATTTTACTAACATGGAATAACTGACATTTGTAATTATGTAATACGTGGGCTTTTCACTTTTCTATTATTTAATTACTGAAACCAAATAGGGTTTACTTATTAGCTGTATGTACATACATTGATTCTGATAACTATTACATAAGGAAATAAATTCACGCAATTAAATTCACACCGTTTTATGTTTGTAATTCGAATGTGTTTATAGTTTCCTGTTAGTATTATTTAGGACTGAATTTAATACGTCTCTGTTGCTACACTCACATAGAGAGAGACTCGAACCCGAATCCTCTAGATTGGTAGTTGAGGATCTTATACACTAAATCGTCACTCGACGCCTGAAAGTTCTGCCTTTTTCGGCTTAATGAAGTATATAGGGTGTATCCTAAATGCTTATCAAGTGTACATTTTTCAACTAATCAGACAGTATTCTAAATATTCGTTATTCGTAGATCTATGGCATTCTGATATTTTATTCATAGAATGCATACTTTTTCTAAAGGGAAATACCAATCAAGTGTATAATTACATATTCAATTAGGATTCATCTTTTTTAGATTTCATTCTATTGTAATCTGTGATTTAAATGAAATCTCTTAATGAAGTGTTTTTATTTCACAATGAGTTTTACACGTATATCTGTATTTATTCGTCCTATTATGAAATAGAATTACTCATTTTCGTAAATTATTGCTTAAGGTATGTTATATTAGAAGTTTGTTTGTGTAAATATAAGCTAGGGACTAGTCAATCAGAATTGAGTCAGCGATTTTCATAGTCTGCGGCTCCTCAGCGGTGTGAATTCATGACCACATCAAGAGGTTGAACCCAGGACTTTAAGTTTTAAAGCAAACGCTTGACTGTCATACCACTAGGTCATCATCCAGTGGTCTTCACTTTTACCTTTGGTCAATTTATATATACAGGAAGACCTCATGAGTGAATTTTTAGGGTTTAAAATGTTTTGAGTAATAATATTTCACCTCATAGTCAATTAATGTCTAATAGCGAATAATACTTAGAAACAAAGTAGCGAACTCGCTTCTATTCACCTCAATTGCTTAACATTCAACTGTTCATAGTTCAGGTTGTGAAATATCGTTTTATCAGTTTTTGTTAGCAATTTTGATTTCATTTGATTGGATTTGTCACAGGTTGGTGTTGATATGTCATCGTTGAAAACCAGAAAACACTGGAAGTGGGAATTCTACCATTGGACACGGTTAGATGTTCGCACACCTGAAGTAGAATCTAGGGTGTGCACTGTTAATGAGTTTCACACCAGGACGAAATAGCTGTACAGTGCTTCTTGGTTTTCATTGATGCCTTATCAATCACTTTAATTCAACTTTAATTTCATATTTTTTAATTTAATTTATAGGTACTATTCATCTTCTGATGATAGTTTACGAAATCTTCGTAACGGATCCAGTGAAGCTCATGTAAATTCAACTACATCTGTGATGCTGAATGCCCCAAGTTTTACTACTAATACTGGTAAATTATATGGTCATTTATGTCAATTTACTGTTAATAATACTAGATCTCTTTCACAATATATCTGTAAGTTTATCATTCGGAAAATACTCTTTGAACGGTCACCAATGTCCTGTTTCTCGTTTCTTTTCACTGTTCAGTTATATTAGTCGAAGTGCATTTTATTTGACTTAGTTGGAAACCAAGCTACACATCCCAACTCTTAAATTGCAATAATTCCAACAGCTCACAAAAGGTATCGCATACAAACTATTCGTAAGAGCCAAATGTTACTAAAGCATCATTAGTGCACAAAAAGTCGAATAAACCCAATTTATTTATGTCTTGCCAAAAAAATGGTTACGTGCCGTAACTTCATCAAAGTGTTTAGAAATTTGTTACATTAACTAGACCACCCTACTGTACATAAACTTGCATTTCAGAACTCACTTCAAGGATTTTAAGATCCTTGGAAATCAATGTCAGTCTGAAAAAGCCAAACAGCGTGGAAGAACATTCTATATTATCCTTAGAATAAATTGTCTGCCTCAAAAAGCACTATATCAACTATACTGGATGACATCCTCCACCTATTCATTCGTGAACTCAAGTTTACAACAAGAAGACAATTCGATATCAATTATATCAATGCATTCAGTTAACTATGGACGCCATTTCGACTGTAATACCGTTATTGGATAGTACCTCATTGTTTTAAGAGTTAAACGTTCTCCTGACTGGTCATGAGCACTGTAGGATGTTTATTACTGATTCACATACTAGGATGAAATATCTATTCAGTGCTTGTTCCTGACTTTTAACGGATTGTCTAACCCAGATCACTTCATGATACCTGAATTCAAATTTCACAACCTTCATGATATCATGATTTCGAGTATAGCTGTTAATTAGACGAATGCACTGAACATGTTACACTTAAAAAAAATTAATATATTGATAACTACAGTCGTAAACAATGTTTCATGGATTAACTTGATATAATTTAACATTTTTAGTCTGATAAATGTCAGTGTTAATAATTCATCTGTTGTCACAGCTATTCACTATTTATCGTTTGTATTCGTCACAGACTAATCCATGTTGGGTAAAGATTAAAAACTAGGAAACACTGAGCGACAGCTGATTAATCTTTGGGCTAAGAGTACACACCTGCTACTAAAACAGTGATGGAACCTGGTATCTTCAAGTATCATGTCAAAGCTCACCCATTATCATCGCCTCACTGGTGTCTTACCTTTAATGCATAACTTCAAAATATATTGAAGCTATTAATCAACTAGTACAATTTTTATTATATAGTCCGTAGTATAGTGTTGGCAAAATGAAATTTGCAAAACATGTGTATATGCAGTTCATTAAGTGACCACAAAATAACTAATGAGAAAATTTAATGTCATAGAACATATCTCTCAAGATACATAACTGTTGATTACCGAGCAGATTTTTTTTTTTAACAGACCTGGTAGAAAACGTTAAGCTTCATAACTAAACTAACTTTGGCTAAATCTCCTCTGATAATTAAGTAACACTGGGTAACTTTTTCATTATAGTACCGGGAGATTTATGAGTTTTATCCCACCACTCACTACCACAGATAGGATCTAGGATCATTAGATTTAGAATCGAGCCTCTTACCTCCAGTAATTGTGTTGACTTTAACTGGTTTATATCTGACTAACTATTATAAGACCGCCATCTATTGCCATTAGTGATATTTTTCATACATACATGGTTTGAAGTTTTTGGGTTAAATCGTTTGTAGGAGAGCCCCTTACTACATAATACTTTCTTTCTACAAACTAATTTTTTTCTCTCTCTCTACATATTATATCCTTATATGCAATCTTCCTTTTATATATTACTACCATTAAAGTAACTGATTCTATGAATTTGAACTCCTTTTTATTGACATAATTTTATTTGTTTGACTAATCAAGTATCACAATATTTACGACGTTACTTATACTTTTTTAACGCACTGAAACATGTAGTAGTATAGCCTTGTTGTTTTTTTTGTAGCAGTTAGCTACTGATTAGTGCTTTACTATTCGATTTTAATCACTCGATCAGTCAATCATACACAACACCGAGCCTGGTACATGTGTGTGTAAATTCATTTTCTAATATTACATCCGCTTGATGAGATCAAATTAGCAAGTTTTATTCCATAATGTAGTTCGACAATAAGGAATAAAAAGGTACTCGTGAAATAACACTGGAACGTAAGATCTAAAGGAAGACAAAGAGTGAATTGACCTATATGATTGTTACCGATTCTCAGCCATGTTGTCACGCAATCTCTGCAACAACTAATCCCGATTATTGCACAGACCTTAATCAGACTTTCTACATATACCAACATAACTCATACCAGCAGTAACTTGCTTCATATGCTGATATCACATCTTTATTTACTCGCTCCTAGTTTCCTTCAATCTTACTCTTAAACCAGCCAATATCGTGCGCCAACGTAGGCTAAGGATTAACCATGTGTAATACGCATCCCAACCATCTCAGTCGATATAGATACACAATCTCATCACTCTATTTACTATTTCTGCCTAATCTCAGCATTATTTACCTAGTTGTTACACGATACACAAGTGATACTTAGAAGATACCTTGCAATCAGTGATCTGCTTCCTATACATATTTTCTAGTTTCGTACCCCATGTTCTATGGTAATCTGCTAATACAAGTCGATTTTTAATCGACTTGTATATATTTGTATTGTCAATTGTTTTTGTTTTGAACCCGTAAATTTCTTCATAAAATGTTTGCTACTAGCTGGCTATGTCAGGTATGATGTATATTTAACCTTCACCTACCTAACTATCGAAGGATGTAAGAATAAAGACAGCTAGTTGCAGCCAAGCTGTAACTTAACTAATATTTGGCTATCAGTATGGGCCATATTAATACGAACTGACTATCTAGTCGGAGCCTGTTCAGTTACCGTAGCTAAATGGTTGAAGATGTTGGGTGACATGGCGAAGAATTGGTTGCAATTGACTCAGGTGCATTCATTCCGATAAATCATGGTCCTTGAAACCATTTTGTACTTCTGTTTTCATAAATTAGTTCTTCTTGAATTATATTCTCCATCTCTAATCTTTTTTATAACCACTGTTGTTATTAATACTTCTATGACTTTGAAATTCATCTTACTATACTTATGTTGTATAATAACCTGGATTGATGCGCATGTGTGCCCACTTATATGTTCATGACTCACTGACTTGTCACGAAATGAATTATCAAGTGGTAGATAGGTATTAGAAAAACAGACTAAATCCTTACATTATTGAGCCACATCACAGGTATTCATACAGAATGTCTTAAGCTTCTCGTTAGTCAATTCATCATACTCAACATGCAGAGTAGAGTTAATTCCGATGTTGATTTTCTTAATTGAGCTAACACTCATCGAAAGCTTTTTTTTAATTTTTATGGTTTCTTTGAGATCTCTTTAAATAATTTCAAGCCAATCTATATCTTTGATGAATTTCAGAAATCTTCTTACTTAGCAAGTCTTGTGTGCTTCCTTATTTTCCAGAACATTAAAGTGGTCCGTTATCTATACCTGTTTGCGAAAACTAACTTTAAAGGAAGGATTTCTCTTATATTGTTGTCTTTTAAATTGTTCTTTGTTAAAATGACTGACATAGCTAAAAGCGCTGATGTCGATTACCGTACAATGTTTAGATATTTATCTGGGCATTTTACGCATGCTACCGATGACTGAATGTTTTTTCCTGTTTCTTACAAAGCTTTTTTCGCGTTTATAAGACCATTATCATTAATCGAATAATCTTACTCATGTTTCATAGGTACTTCAATTAATAATTCCGAGTTAAATGTGTCATCTCAACCATCAGTTCCAGCACCCCCACCCCCACCACCACCTCTTCTTCCACCTCCACTAATGATTAATATGCCTGGGTCAAAAACATGGCGTCAAACCTCTACAACAACTAGCTGTAGTAAACCAAACAGTTCACAGTTGGTTGCTGATAACTCGGATACTAGTGATTATGATGGTGTTGCGGAACCGGGTAGTTTGGATGCTCAGTTACGTCTTGCCAGACAACAACGTATTCGTGCTGCCTTCAGTGGCTGGCTTAGGTACTTCTGATTCATCTTCTAGTGTTTGCGGCCCACGAATGCATGGTGTTGATATGATGAGCGATCTTCAGCGTGTTTTGGCAGCACGTCGACGTGCTAAAGAAGCTGAAGAAGTAAGCTTCAAGAATATTTGTTATTATTTATTAAATAGGAATGGCTTATGTTGCTTTAGTTATCTCTACTGGCATTATTTTGGTTGTGCTTTCTGAGTTGGATAGATTTATTTAGAAGCTTTCATTTTCTTGGTGGTCAACATCAACACTTCATTAAGAGGAAAATTTTCCGATTAATTCCATTAGCAATAAATCAGCCTATTCTATTGACTTTGTCTGCAAATGGTTGTTTTCAGTGGTTTTGTCAGTTTCATATTCCTGCGAGGTGTTTTGTTAGATTGACCGCTAGCCACGTGATTGTTTGATCTTTTCTGTATAGATTGGTCGGTGTGCCTATTGATTGCAGATTAATTGATTACCTTTTAAAATTTTCTGTATACAGTATATCAGAATGTAGACAGTGTCCATTGTATTATGCATATACCAACATGATTTAGACTAATATTTAATGACTTCATGAACTGATGCTATGTTTTGGTATAAATGTCCTTAGCTTTTTTAAAATCTACTTCTACACAATGAAAATATTATACATCGCAGTAAGCACTAGTTGAGCACAATTAACAAGTTTCTCAAATATCCCTCAATCAATCAAGATTCACAGCCTCTTCGACTGCTTTTCTACTTTTGTTTTGTATTCTATATCTAAGCACCGTTGTAAAACTGCTTTAAAGTCACCTATGATGGAATACTAGTAACCTTCATATGTCATTTACTTTTGAAAGTCACGTTCCACATGTATATAGTTAAACAAAGTAGGCTTCTACACTGAACTAATCGTTTAGTTGATGGACACAGATCTTATGCACTAAAAGTAACGTAGGTTATTAACATCCGATTAAGTGTTCTGAATTTCATCAGACTAAGGCTGATTAAGATAAGTTAGATGTTCGATGCACTCTTCTGAGCCTTTTTATTACTCGTATACACCGTACGAATCTATGTAGTTATAGCTGAGTCACGCATACATACTCACAATACTACCCTATTATTCAAGGCTTGGTTTATGAAACCGGAATTCGAGCCTTCTTATAAATAACGTGCATTCAAAACTACTTTTCACTCATTCGTTACTTATTAGTACGTTCTCATTGTATGCATAATGATAATATATGCAACAGCAGGCATGTATGATGTAATCATCACTATTTTCTATTCCAGCCGTTTAAAAAGGTTTTTCTACTGAAACCTCGACCTTTCCCACTCTATGCAAACCTATTTTATGACCCATACTAAAAATAAATGCATTACTGTGACTGAGTTTTTGCTTCTCATTCTATATTGATTATTAGTATTATTCTTGTTATTATTATATTAGCAGACTCAGCCAAGCAACTCTATTTTGTATGTTTGTGTGTAGGAGTTTAGGTACGATAGATGCAAACTTTCAGTCTTCTTTTATCGATTTTTACATCAGTTGATTTGATTCCCTTTTCAGACAAATTCATTAGGGAATTTCAATTTGTTTATCCTTTAATACTACATATATATAGCCATACTTGTCATACAGGAAATGTCGGAGATAAAATAAAGTTTTTTCTATAGAATTTCGTGTCTGTTTATCAGAAGAAATGTATGTATATCGCTCATACTTTACGAGAATAATAAAAGAACATTTATGCATACAATTCGAACTTAATTAATGTGTTTTCGTATGGCATTTGTCAAAAGTTGCTTATTAAGAAAGCATAACTTGAAGGTCCTGGGCTCTATCCCCTATGAAAACATGTGTACACACTGCTGCAGAGTTTTATGATAGAATTAAGTAGTTGTCCAGTGTTTTCTGGTTTCTACTGATGATCTAGCCTTGGTAAATTTTGGATATCAAATTCCAATTTGATAACCTCCACAACATTTAATTATAACTCTGTAATAGCTAGCCTTTCTTTTTTAGCTTAGTCCATCTTATCTATTAAAACTACATCCTCTTTATCTTGCAAGTAGTAGATTTCCATCAATTTGAGTGGGTGGGTTATATGTTGCGTATACTCTTTCAATACCTACCTAGAAAGGTGATATCAACTAGTCTGAAGTTATCGGAAAAATACAATCTTTGATATTTACATATTGGCTTCAGCTCTACTGGTTAGAATATTTGAACTTTACTTATTGTTTCGAAGGTCCCAAACTAGGGTACCTGATAACTCACTTAAATATTTAATGAATATGAAATTTGCCCCCAGTCGTTTATAATAATTATGCTAATAAATGTTTATCATTTACTGTGTACGTATTCCTTGTACTCAATTTCCAACTATTACCGTTTCACTTTTGGTTGCTGGTTGAGTTCTTGCTCATGTACAGTCAACGCAGTTAAAGTTATCTACCCACAATTTCTTCATTATTGCATTGCTTTTTGTTTAACGCATTACATCATTTTACGTTCATTCAGTGCATGAGTGTGTATGGCATAATAAAGCTGCAATTTAACTATTGATTTTCATAACTGCTATCATCATTTGACCATTAGTTGCACATCAGTGATCAATCAATATGAGTATCTTCCGTCTTATAAGAGGTTAATCATTTTAATAGGAGATTTGTCGGTAGCATGCATTCACGGCACCACGATGGATCACACCTAGGACCTCCAGATCTCATGGGGGAAGTTTAAGTCGTAATTACTATTGTACAGACACCCAGTGTTAGGATTCTCACTTGTGTCAATTTGTGATAGTGTTAAAACCAATCTCCACAAAATTACTTCAGCTCAATAGCGGCTTATTGCAAGACCCTCTAGAAGTTCTTTTTGTGTTGGGGATACTTGATTTCTATGTGTTGTGTTCTTATTTATTCACCTGCCTAGATTGCTTGTGAGATTGTCTTCCTGCTCAAGTTAGGCTTCTATCTCTAGTTAGCTGGATTGGGCCTCTATGGACTAGATATAACTTCGTTTTGTGTCATCTGTTTTTATAGTTGTCGTAAATAGTTGTATTGAAATTATTTCTTTCCTCGAAATGTTGCGTAGTGTGTTGTCACTTGGTGGTGTTCAAACAAACCAGTAGTGAGATTAGATCGTCGTCGTCACTTATTACAAGTTGACTGGTGTGGGAATCTTACCATTATCCTAAACATTTTCCGCGTGATCTGAAAATCATATGTTCAATTTATGATTGGGTATGCACTGCTATAAAGAATCATATTAGAATGGGACGACTATCTAGTGTTTCTTGATTTTCATTGATATCTAACGTGGATGAGTCTGTGACTGATAAAACAACAAGTTTAAACAAAACTCTACAAAACCATTTCACGTTAATTGCAAATAAATCTTGAATTTCATCCCATACCATTATTATTAGTGTCTGTTATGTGTGCTATATCCGCAACATTATTACTGATATTATGGTAAATGAATCTAATAAAGATTCCTGTATGCTCCGCTTTATTATCCTAAGTGGAGTTCAATAATATTCTTTTTAAAAAGTTATTTAAGGGTATATTTTCAACAATACCTGTAATACCCTCTACTAGAAAATTAAATACTTATATGCTGTGGACTACTTCATCATCTTTTGAAACATTATCAATAGTTCTGACTACAGACCTCATAGTAAAGTGGAGAGGTACAGTGGTTCAATGATTAAGGCGATTCAGATTTTAGGCACTAAGTAGTAAGTTCGAACTCTGCCCCATCTGTCACAGTTCAGTCATTCAGTTAGAAGCATTTCAATAATATTCACATTTGAAGTACTAAATGTAAACAGGTACGCCCGTTTTTTACTTTTTTTCTTAATTGAAATCAATTGAGAACTCAATTTTCACATTAATCAAACTGCAATGCTGCTTAAGTTTCAATGATGAACTATAGATTAACTTGCACATATTTTGTCCTTATTTATCATGGTCTTTTCTCCTTGAACTCGCCCGATTTACTAAGTCACCTTACAGAACTAAACAAGGCAATATTTTAGTTGTGTTAAGTGTTAATCAGATGTGCCTTTTTATTCGTAGTAGTAAACCGAACGTCAGGTATGAAACTGTACTTCACCAAGTAGAAATCCCAGTACTTAAGTTTTTATTAATCTTTAACTATATATGATTCACTAGTAACAGCCACCAGACTTAACCAATGTTAGTGAAGCTGGGACTGTAAACTGCGGTCCAGTAATCTGTTTTTATCAGGTAGATGTCATGTGAACATTTAACCGACCATCAAATCGCATTCAGTTCCCGTTTTGTTAGATTACATATCTCAGCAAAGTATTTATCAGATTTAAATGCTGCTTATTCTATCTGACCCCTATCATTATCTTTGTACTAAAGGGAATAGTAACGATCTGAGTTCGGTTTTCAGATATGTATACAGGTTTTAATTTTTCACCTTCATATTGTTACACGTCCAGTTGTTAACAGTGAACTGAAGAAGTATGAAAATAAAGATTACCCACTGGACATTTTTCTTCTCTTCTTTTAGTCTCTCTCTCTCTTCCTTTCCTTAAAGGAACTCGTTTTCCTGCCTTATTGTTTCACCTATGTATTGATAGACAGTCGTTTATGCATAATTATGACAAAAGTGTATTATCTTTGACAGTCATTACATAAATATCATTCTTGTATAAATATTTACTGATGTTGAAATTTCAAACTGTAGAGATAAAAGTCAAAGGTGGGCGACAGGTACAAGGAATGAATGAATCATGAAAATATCAAATAGATCTAAATTTGCATATTGTTTTTATTTTTGTATTATTTTATCAGTTATGTTTATCTGTATCTATCAAATAATGTAATGCTTTGGCTACTTGCCTTTTCACCCATGTACATGTGTGTCTATATTCAATGCAATAGTCATAGATTAGTTGTCTCCATCATAAGTCTGTAATTACCATTTAGGAAATCATGTGATTATACACTGAAGAATATCTGTTCTATGGTTTGCTAGTAGTCTTTCATTTTCCCACTTCATTTATCTTTTATACATTGAAGTATGATTTGGCTGTTAAACATTAAAGTTGTCATTTATTACTAATTCATTTCGATTCGACTTCATTTGTATGTTCAAAAGTACATGACTGTAAGTCTATCTTAGTAGAAGCCTATGTTCTGTTATAAAGCTCAGGCTGACAGTTCTATTTTAAAAATATAAATATTTTGACTAAAAGTCAGTTACTGTTAAATGACGTCAACCAATTAATGCGTTGGCTACTGGTATGAATTGTGTTTGCATGTGTATGTCATATGGTTGTGGTCTGCTCAATAATCGTAATCAGCTGTTGACTTCATTTCTTGGTGATATGGTTGAGAATCGGGCGCAGTGGCTCAGGTCTATACAGTCTTTATCTTCTTCCAGGCCTTACGTTCTAGTGTTATTCTATACATACCTTTCCAAACCATATTATTGGACTGTATTATGATAATGATCTTATTTATATGATCTCGTTGTGCTGGTGTGGTATTGGAACTTCAGCTAACAAACTTGCTTCACGTCGTTTATGACTATGTTAACCATAACTATGATGTGCTCTTCAAAGCCCTTATAGATAATAATATTAATTGTTATTATTTTCCATTGTGTGACATTTTTATCCTAGCCTTGTACTATTCTTCTTATAAGATCTAAACCACTGTCTCACGTAATTCTGATATGATTGATAGGGTCATAATTAATTAGAGATTAAGTACCCTACATAACTGATTTTCACCTATTGTTTATAGTATTTAATTATGTTTTGTTTCCTTTTATCAATTCATATATGTAACGATGTTATTCTTCAAATTAGTGGTCTGGTTTTATGATATCTCTTCAGTTGGAATTATTTACATCAATAATATGATCTTGGCTTTATCATATTAAGCTCATTAAATAGTTACCACTATATTCTTCGCTTTAATTAAAATTAGCAAATGAATTACTAGAAATCTTTTAGATCTCTAATTTCAGTGCTGATAGTAGTAGTAGTCATCGTGTATATCGCCGCCTAGTTTTTTTTCCGAATATATTTTTATTCTTCTTTATAAAATACTAAAGATCGTTCATCTGCTTATATAAAATATATATTTATATTGTTGGATAATGCAAATTGATTTTATTCCCTCTTTTCTAAATCGTTGATATTCTACAAAATTCCGTCACCATTCCTTCAATGTATTTTATTTATCGAGTGGCTCGAAGGGGGGCTTGATTTAAATTCTCTGATTAATTATCAGCTAATTACTATGAGTGTTCTATTGAGTTATTCTGTTGACAGTTTAATGCCAAAAGCAAAACTACTACTACTACTACTACACCCAATTGCATGTATTTACTTATCCGTACTCGAAGTAGAGCACGTACACTGAAAGGACGTGGCTAGTTCTTTTCAGAGTAGCATTGTAATTTGATGTGAAGATTGTTGGATTTGAAATTGTTGTACTGAATTAGTCTAAGTTAAACAACCATTGAAAATCCGGATGCACTGATCAGTTGTTTCATTCTAGTATGAAACTCACCAATAGTACAAATTCACGACCCCATATGGAATCGAGCCCTGAACATTCAAGCTCTAGTGTGAGCATTAAACAATTAGACTACAAAGTCGGCTTCCAACGGTTGATATTTCTAACTTTTCATTGAATAATCTCAAATACTGCTTGACGGTATTGTAGGAAGGCACATCAGTTTCATAGTGATCATATAGTAGGTTTTTTTTACGACGTAAGTAATCAGTAGATAAAAAAAGTAGTAAGCTATGTAGTGAGTGATGTAAATGTAATAGATTTAACTTTTGCTTATTTGTTGGTTATGGTTAAACGATTTGTTTTATAGATAATGACTAATATATTGTTTGATAATGCCATTGTTTGCTGTTAGGTTAATGTCAAGTGATTCAAAACTAATTAGTTTACTGTAATATTGCACGTTACCGAACAGCATGTGGTCTATTTGCCTTATACGTGGATATATACCTACAGACAAATGTTTTTTGTGCACCTCAATAATATTTATGTTTTCCTCAAAAATTAAATAAATCAAATTATTTTTAACGATTGCATAGTGTATTTTCCCACTGTTATTTATGAGTGTAATATTTATAATATTTAAGTCAATTGTTGAACGCTTTCCAACTAAAAACGTTAATTTCCCACCTAATAAGTTACAGGTCGAAACAGTTTTCCACCTTTTTTGATTTCAGATAGTCGTACTCAAAAATAAATTAGGAACTCAAAGCCGAATATAGTAGATTAAATTTAATCAATGAGTTACATGATAAATTTTATACAAATAGCAAATCTACTAGAGTTTTAATAGTAATCTAAATTTCTGTAATTTACTCTTCTTTCAATGACCCAAATAATATGTTCAAAGTCGTTTAAGTATTACCTAGAATGGACTCATTGGTTTTAAAATTAACAGTTGGAATCGGAAAGATTAGTCTAGGTCCTGAAAATGGATACATTCTATCATAGCTGAACAAAACTCGATGATTTCGTCGACAAATGTAATGAGGTTGATTATCATGATCTAGTTTTGCTCCAGAATTATCTACTAAACAAAGTTACATTAAATCAAAATGTATTCATGCTGTGTGTAATTGAGTCATCGAGTGGTAGTCATAGATTTTACAAAGTACCCGTGGATGGTCAAATATCACTTCCATGATACTTTGTACCCACTCTAGACTGTAAACGATTCATATTCGAGAATATAAATATCCTTTGTGGAATTTCGATAATGTTTTTTTTTGATATTAGAATATTCGGGATTTCTATTCTTCTTCCATCTTCAGTTATTTGAATTTTCTAATAGGCATGGGATTGATTGCAGTTTCTAAATGCTCGACGAAGTGGTCAATTACGTTTAATTATCAAGTCAGGAAGTATTTTTACTTAGGGTTAATTTTGAATTAATTCTCTTTTATTTTTACGTAGAATTTTATAACTAATTGATTGTTATTACAATTTTTCGATGTCATTTAGGATTCAAACACAACCAGTGTTTTTTCTTCAACGAGCAATACTTCAACAACCACAGCAGTTATTAATAATAGTAACTCAAATGGTGCTACCTCTCCGGTCCGTTCACATTCTGTCACAGTAAATACATTTCAAAGTCAAAACTCTTCAACAACTAGCTCATCCATTGTGGCTGGGTATGCTACTTTGTAAGTGATGGATTATGAACTCTCTTCTTTTAGGGGATTACTGCATATATATATATATATATATATATATATATATATATATATATATAGGTGTTAGATAATTTGAAATTAATTTTATAAGTTGGCCAATTGGTCATGTACCTTGACAAGGTTAAGCGGTAAGATGAGGGAAAACATTTTTGAATGCCAGTTGGTAGTGCTAATGTAAGTGCTGATTCAGCTGATCGATTTGATCTACTTATCCATCTCACCAGAACTTACTTTCTGTGGTAATTAGGTCGATTTGTTAAAAAGCGTTACTGTATCCTATACTAAATCGGATACCTCAGGAAACTCAGTACCCGGTACTTGATCAATCAAGATGCGATTCATTGTCTGTCGTTTTCTAAAGTTATAACGAGCACTATTAAGTTGAAGTATTTTCAGCATTATTGGGATTTTTTAAGAATTTTTTAGGAATTGTCATGAACACATATTTAAAAGTACATTTTACTACTGTAGATTTATAGTTAAGTATAAATGCTTCTAATGATTTTTAGATTTTCTGAGTTGGATCATTTACTCGTTATCACTTTCTATATAAATGCACCTAGTCAAAGTAGGAGAAAACCGAGAATGTATCCGTATTCTGGATTAAGGCAACTTTAAGGATGCCAAAGAATTTTCCTATGCATAGAATCTGGGTCGTCGATGTAGATCTAATCAATCTTTAAAAAAAATAATAGTCAATTACATGGTCATTCCTTAACCTAATTAGGACAGTCCACATGGATGTAAAAGTGTATTTAAACAACAGTGGTTGTGGAAACAATCCACTAGTAATGTCATTTGACTGAACCTATTTAGCGGTTGTGAAATGATTGTAAATAGCTCACTTCTACCTAAAATAGGCCCTAATGACACCCATATTGATAATTAGATCTTGATAATCAAACCATGCATTTCAGTAGAAGCAACATCACGAAATTCTCTTCTCTTTGCTGATAATTACTAGTCCATACAAAACACTATGGTTAAAGCATGAGAATTTTTTATATCACTCTCCAGTGGCAGGTGAAATCTAGAGTACATATCAGAACGAAACAGCTGTCCAATGCTCTATGGTTTTCAATGGTACCCTGCCAACGTCAATCTATGATGAATTTATTTGATTAAACTAAATGCCAATCTTCATAAACCACCTCACTTCAAGTTATATTACTTATTTGTTTTTAGAGAATTGTTGTATTACCAATTTTATTGATTTTTATAACTACAATTATTATTTCACTGACATCAGGCGAAAAGTGTCTAGTCCAGCATTCGATTCAACAACAATGAATTATTCATCCAACTCTTGTATAACTGCTAGTTCGAATTGTGAAAGTACAACTGTAAGCCGAGCTGATTTAGAAGCATTCAAACGTGAATTAATATCTGAATTTCGTCGTGAAGTTCAACAATTGAAAAATGACGTAATCGAAGGTAATTTGAATTTAACTTTCTCTTTGAAAATTGTATTCGCTAAATTAATTAAAACAGTTTATTATTAAACTGAACATCATCAGGTTGGCCTATATTATATTTTCCTAGTTATTTTTTTTATACTTTACGCTTGTCTCCATAGTTTACATTCTTTTCCATGGCATTTATTATTACTGTTATTAGAAAGAATTTTTTTATTCAGATGTAATATATTAATGCTAGCCTGATGTAGGTAATCAGAATAAAGACCTTTACATACGTTTCTGCTTGGCTTGCACTCATCAGCAAATTGTGCACATAATTACAATGGAACTGATGCTCCGCTTAGAATTAAGATCGTTATCATCTAAGACGCGTTTCAACTAGTTTGAAATTTTCAACTTCAAGCTACCTAACATTTAAACATGGTATATGTTCGAGTCGCTTAGACTGGGCCCATTATGTGATAGATAAAATGTTAATCAGCACTGTAGACTAAACCAATACGACGTTTATTACTGTTCAATTATCAGACAATATAGAAGTAATGCACACAGTTTCTGTCCCTACATTGATTGTTATTGGTGTGTGGATATAAAGTTACTTTTGGTGATATTGTATCATTATGAACTGACATTAACTGTGATTCTCTAAATAATGTTAGTCACATTCTAGTGTGTTTTACTCGAATATTTTATTTCTCAACTATCTAGATTTTTTGGATTCGGTACCACGAAATAACATAGATCAGATAACCACCTAAATCCATGAATCGAAGGACTCTTGCTTAGTTCCAGGATGGAACGCTTCTGCATCCCTCACCAATGTCTTTCGAGCTCGGAATCCCAAGCATTTGTGGCTAGCTCACAATCTCTAGATGTCATTCAGTGACTGGCAATCCTAACTTAAGTCACTTCATAGCATATTTCACTACCTCACTCATTTTCATTTATGAGTACTAAGCAAATATAACAAGTCGTTTGATATGATTGTAAAATTCATCAATTGAGGTGGTTAGGACTTGTAGTTTGTATGCCAAATCTCAGTTCACCTCATTGTCCAATATTGGATAGAGTAGTTTGAAAGTAAGCTAGAAGAGGTAAAAGCTAGAACGTGACATCAGTTCATGAAATTATTGATTGTTTGTCTGAGCTGTGTTGATTGATTTAGACTGTCTGGTTGGAGTCTGGATAGTTAGTGTACCTAATACCGCAATGGCATTCATATTTTATTTCCCACTAAATCTTTTATTTCTAAATTATTCTGTACTGTTTATTCGGGGGGTGGGGTGGGGGTTCATTGTTTTTAACTATTACTAATATTAATGCTACTGAAATAAATTATCACTTTCTGTTAAGGTGTGTATAACAATGTTTGAGATAATTGAACAGATAATTTGCTTAGACATTCAATACAGTATTTGTTAAAAAGTCTCTACCTAAGTCAGCTAAATCATAAAGAATTTCCTAACTATCACTGTTTAGTCAGATGTCATAAAAGTCGCCAATTCTCCATGATACCATGGTAGTATGTATTTCGTATTTATGGTTGTCGGTTTGAGTTAGAGAATAAGTCGTCATTTTTTATTTTACAGTTTTTATAGTCTGATGTCTAGTCCAAGAAATCTTGGAGAAAAGATTTTGATGTGTACCCAACACTTTTTTTCAAATTTCATTCATTGTATCATTAATTATCTTATTAATTACAGGCTGTAACATTTTCAGTGTTCACCAAGTATATTGTTCACATCACTATTTGATATCTTTACGTTCATTTAGTGAATAAGTTCTGCATATAGTAGGGATATAATTGTCATTGGAAATTTCATTTTACGTTTTAGCTTTTACTATATTTGTGTTTTTATTCACCTAAAAAGTTAGATTGCGTCGCATTGAACATTTTTATGACAGACAGTTGCGGTTACTTAGTTACACTTAGAATGAAAAAGGTTACCCTAATATAATATACAGCGCACGCTCATCCATTAAAATGAACAATAAAGTTACTGAAAGTATTAAGTACACCATATGTATATTTAAGTTGGATTGTGACTGGCAAGTGGAATCCAGGACGCGCGTTTCGTCCTATTTGGGACTTATTGGCTGGATGTACCTGCATCCCAATGTTGGTGTTTACACTGGGAATCGAACCCAGTTCGCTTCGTGCCAAAAGCCACCGCGTTCACCACTAGGCTACTGTGTCCAGACAGTCACGCTTGTGCAACGGGTACATATGTAATTCAGAATTGGCTTGTATCTTCCCGTTGATTTGTAATGGACTGAGTTCGAATCCCAGTGAAATTGTGCAGGAATCCACCGACAGTTAATGGTGAAGTCAATCCATTATATAACTTGGTAATCTAATAGAGGCGCTTGCACATATGCACATGTCATCCATACAAATCAATAAGATAAAGCCAATTCTGATTACACCATATTATATTGTGTGAAATTTATTTCGCCTATCATTATTTTAGTTCTCTATATTTATTTTTTAGTCTACGTACATCTTCCATTAGAAATTATTAAACAATTAAATGGTGAAATAGACTTTTCATCGATAGAATGTCATTATTTACTTAGATTATTTCACCTCATCATCATCATCATCTGCTTCTTCCACTTTCCTACTTCCACTACAATTCTCAGTTGTGATTTATCTCGCTCTGCTGAATTTTACTCAAAAGAAGTAAAAGAAAAAAGTCAAGGGAAACGGTAACATTCCACAAACTAATATTAATAGAAAATATCTTGTCTTTTGAATTCTTTTCTCGGCATAAACCATCTCAAATGTCTAGTTTGAGTTGATGTTACTTGGCCTTGGCTGAGCTGCATACGTTTCTGTGCTCCTGCAACCTCTCTCCCCGCCTACAAACACACCATAACTCTATCATCATAATTTACTGTTATATATGCATTTCACTGTTTCCGTGTTGTCGGTATTTTCTCATTTTTCATTGTATAATGCAGAGTTATTTTTTATTTACTCTTTTCTGTGTCTTTTTATTAATTCCACTCGATGTGTATTTAAGATAACAACAGTTAATGCATTGTCTTCGGAACTGCTACTAATTTCTAGTTTCATCTTGAGTGTATTGTCATTGATTAGGTTTACAATGCTTATAATCTAGTTACTAATCAGTAGTGATTTTAAAATTTTGTGAGTGAAAGTGAATCTGGACTTTTGTGCTTATGTGTAAACAATTATGTTACGTATCCTTATGAAATAACATCAAAGACAATTTCGTTTAACTTGTTTCTGCGTCTCTACTCTCTTTGTATTCATACATTGGCAGCTAGGTTACTAGAAAACAAACTGCTTATATCATCATCATCGTCATCACATATATTATTAAATTAATAAAGCATTTCATTCGCTTCTTTCTTTACTATTCATCTATAGTAATTCTAGTTTGTAAAGTTAATTGTTCGAGACCGGTTCATAATAGCATAGTATAATATCATAATTATCGCTATAATCCTATTAATGCTTTTGACAAAATAATAAACACCTTATTATACTTATTACTTCTTCACTCTGTTATATTTTTTACCAAACATGATTCTATGCATTCACTAGGTTATTATAGCCTATGGTTTGATATTTTTTGTACGTGTGTATTATTCACTCATTTTATTATTCTTAATACTTGTCAAAGTTTTTGCTAGACTAAACTATCTCTTGGTGTGTTTTGTCTTTGATTATTCTCTAGATGTATTCTGTCGCCTTTACTTCTCTAGTGACATAGTAAACTGTGTTGCATTTCAAAATATGATTTTATGGACTATTATTCAAATCATCTTTTTTTGTCTTGATATGTTACCTTATAATGGATTTTTTTCTCTATTCAATTTGTGTAACTTCTTGTTACTAACTTATTACTGCTGTTATGTAATTACTTGTATACAGAGTTTCTCTCTATTTATAATTGTTATTATTATTGTTACTACTACTACTAATTGTTATTGTTGTCGTTGTTGTTCTACTACTGGCGCATTTTCGTTCTTCTCATCATCATAATATTTATATCATCCTAAAAGCTATGTCAACTTCGTTATGTCCTTGTTTTTTTCTTAGTTGAATAAATGAAGTTGCAATAACAAATTATGTTATATTTTAATGCTTGAAATCTTTTACTAAGCAAATTTTTTTCTCGTGATTATACCTCCAGTGTGAAGTGGTGATATAGTAGTTAAGGTGTTTGACATTCAGCTATTATGTTCCTGGTTCGAACCCCTTTCCTACGTTTGAGAAACGGTAGTATCAGTAACTCTCACACTTATACTTGTAAATTGTTGGACTTAATAATATATATGAATCAATCACTTATTTATCGTTTCAGTTTTTTGTTCGACTTCTTTACCAGGAAAATCTCACTTTTCTAAGATATCACCGACATATCTCTTCTATCCAAATCTCTTGATGAATTTTTATTGCATAAAAGAGGTCACTGTAAGCTAGTAAGCTCAGTAAAATAACACTTGTCAGCCGTTAAACATATTTGTGGTATATCTACTATATAAACTGTCTATCTGTACGGAACCGACCATACCCAGGATACCTAACATGTTTAGAGCAAGCCAACTCTTTGTCAACCATATTTTAGTTGAGACTGTGACTCTAATGGCGATCATTCCGTATCACGAATTGACTGATGCTGAAATTAACTCCCAGTGATATAAAATCGTGGTCAGTCTGAATTACTAGGCTTTTTCCCGTTTATAGTTGTAGACGCACACTTTTGAGAACTTCATACAGTTCTTAAGCTTAATAGGTTTTAGTAAGGCAAATACAAGAATGATAACAACGAAACTGAAGATATTTTGTGAAGTTACGTATTAAATTGAGTTGTCTGTATTAGTCAGGGAATGATATTAGTTGGGTACCTATTGAAAACCAAATAGCAGAGGATAGCTATTTTATCCTCGTATGGGACTCATAAATAGTCCAGTACTCCCTGGTTTTCAGTGGTACCTAACCAACATCAATCTGTGATGAATGTGAGCAACTAAATTGGAGTATTAATACCTTAGTAATGAGAGAAAACTACCCAAATAAAGTACAAAAGCTAAAAGAATAAATGTACAGATTTATAGAGTTTGTCTAAGTTATCAACCGACTGAACTCAATAGTCTAACATATAATTTACAAACACTTTAATCAACTGCAGTCAAGTCTCAATATGAACACTAACACTGGGATTAGGATTCATCGAACCTCCGAGCCTGAAATGTAGCAGAATCCACCTTATCGGCGTCACCAAAAAATGACATCATAATCAAAATCTAAATAAACAACTGAATGAGAAACTTTAGGTCATATCATTAAGGGTTTTAAACCATTGACTATGATTATTGCACTAAGCTGTATCAACAGATTTATTTGTACTAGCAACACTAATGAACAAGAGTTCAAGGAAGGAATTCAACTAATCTGTGATAGTATTCATTTAATGTCTTGGGCGGTAAGTATCTTACTACCTCCACCCAACAATATGTGTGGAATCCATCAGTTACTGTTTCTTAACAGAAATACAGACAACGAATTGTAAACACTATAGTTTCATTATATTGTTTTATTTTAATTTACACATTGGGTATTTTTAATTGATGTTGTATCAAACTGATTGACTTTTGATGAATCACTAATCCATTTTATGATGGATTTCAAGAAGAATCAACACCACCTGTTGACAAACAAATATTTCAAAATAATTGGGGGCGTTTTCAACGGTGCTCAATAATACACAGTAAATTATTCAGTTTTCCGTGCTATTAAAGTTTCCAGATCAGTGATCACTTTCACCTTCCGATACTGTGAATTAAAACTTTATATTCAAAGTATCTGGGGTATAACTGAAGAACTAAGGTAAAAACGAGTCTAAGACAGCAAGACACTACTTTTTATGAATGCTTCTTTATATGATTACCTTTATACTCTATACCATATGACAAAATAAATAGGGAAAGGTGAATACACAATAAACTTTAGGCGATTTATTCTAATCAAACGATGTCAATCTCATCTTAAACGAATCATTTATAGCAAGTTCTATTTCAGTAGAGTTATGTTTTATACCATCTTTTAATTAACGCTTTGTTTTGTAGTAATCACTATAAGCGTTAATCTACACTATACAATGTTGAATGCATTATTTAAGTATTAAACTAAGTAGAATGTCATATAAGTAAACTGAAATCATAATGAGGTCAGTGTTGATTGTGATTAAAGAAATCACATAGTAATTAGGTTAACTTCTTCAGTTGTCAATGTTTTAGTGATATCTTATAGATTTTTAATTTCATAACCTTATAATCATATATTCTTTTGTATTTGTGATTGTTTTGTGATTATGTCTTAATTGTTTCTATTTTTACTCATGAACTAATTGACATTCATACTACTTCATGTATATTATGTAACCTCATTTTTCTGTAAACAGACTACAATTCGTTGTGATTCCTATTCATAAACAGCAACGATTAATTTGTTCATAAATGATTACGTTGTTGTATATTAGTTCTAATGAAACATTATTTATTGATGAAGTGTAGTATTTTTCTATTGTCTACAATAGCTTAATCTCTAATACAGTATGTGGATTTAGAGTAGAATGCCATGATAGGCTGTATCGTTGAAGTTATTTTGTAGTCGGTGTCAACACTCACACTGAAGTTCAGGTATTCCCAGCTGACAAACCCTAGGTAGCCACAATTCAACTCGTCAACGACCCCTGCATTGAGGTAATCTACTCAAGATGTATGTATGACAATAGTCGAATCTCTGCTTATTTATAAATGTCATTTCTCCATCAACATTTTATCATGATCTTGAGTAAACTTATTTATAATATTTTATTTTACTAGTCTCACTCCTACGTCTACGTCTAAGTAAACAGTAAATAGATGTTATGCATCATGAAATTGCCTTAATTACAACTATGCATATGGATAGCCATCGATATTAGTTCGATTGAAGAAATATTGAATTAATAGAAAGAGAAAGTAAGGACTAAACCAGATAGTTTTATGAAGCCTGAGATTTCGATCACGTGTCAATTAGTTTACATATTAAAACTGATCCGATTTACTAGTCAGTAAGGTAAAGGATAAACAACAACATAGTTAGAAATGTGACTATAAAAAAGACAAAGGAACAATAACGACAACGCAATTATTGACGATAACTAATCAAACTTGAGGTCAAGATAACAAGGAGTTATGTAATATCAGTTAAAAGTGAATTTTGTAGAGCCTATCAATATAAGTTCCATCTCAATTCAAACTGTTAATGTTCTGTGTTGAATAATAATAAATTGGCAAGCCATAACTGTGAAGAGCATGTTAGAGTATTGGAATGGGTTGTTTCACAACATTGGGAGGTCCACTTATATCTAAATGAATAGGATACACACTCCGAGATCAATAAAACTTAAATGTCTGAAATATAGTTTCAATGTTACTGATTTATTATTAAATATCAGAGACATACTGGTATACATTTGGCTTCCTGCCAACATACCCAGCCTACAATGAATATTGACAAGTAATTACAATACAATTATATCACATAACTTATAGTGGGCGTGTTGTGTGTAATTGACAATGCATGTAGTGTGAATATATAATGAAACAATTGTAACTACTAGTGTTTTGCAATAAATCTGACTACCTAAGTATTTTCTGTTGATGAACACACAAACGTGGCCAGTGAATTCTCCATCTGGATGAATATTTACCTGCACTTCATGAATAAGTATGAGAGTATGAAGTGAATCACACTTCTGAATTATATTGAAATGTAACCTGTAATATATATATAACATCGGATTATCAGTGGGCTTGTTTGTGATTCCACTACTGGTTGATACAATATTAATACTACACCTGAGTTCTAACACAGTTACATTGTGACGGCTATTTGAAATACTAAGTATTAATAAGAACACTACAGTTTACTTCCGACTACTTCAACCTACATGATGATAAAACGTGACAACGTTACAACTGTAAAACTATGTCGATATTACACATTACATTTCTATCGTATTAAATTCATGTATAAATGGTTACATTGAAGAATAAACAACTGCACATAAAACCATATTAATTATTAGATTTGAATGAATTAAACAAATATTTGATTTTAAATAAGAGAAGTTATGTTTACCCCGAAATATTTGCTGAAAAGTAAGACTTTTGTAAACATTGAGACCCGTGATAATCGAATGCCTAGATTACATATATCCTAAACTGTATCTGAATAATGAACAACATTATTGAATTTGGTTCTATAGGAGGTGGGTGGGGGGAGAATTATTTAGCAGGAAGAAATCTTGAACCTAGGGTCTGTGTTATTTCACACTGGTGAGTGAGGTGTGCCTCCAAATTTGGGAAAATTGATTCTCCGTGGTGAACGTGGGGCTAATTTAACTAGTTTCATAATATGCAACCGATACTACTAAAGTATTCTATCCGTTAATGGTGTCTTATGGGACTGCAATGTAAGCATTTATCGATTACTGACTGAGTAGTGGTTAATATGTTGCTTTCCTAATTCTCTCATGCAATCACTAGATTTCAGTATATTTTCACTACAAGCAACTATGTAGGTTTAACTAGAGACTAAAATATCCGGACCAGTAGATCAATTCAAAACAGGATAATTCACTATGAGCATTATAATAAGAAAGAGGAATTAATCCCTTATTTCGACACTAGGCACAAGAATGAGAAGAATTTGCAAAGTGAACACATGTATTTGATAGACGGCAGTGAAGCACCACAGCAGGCGTACAGAGCAGCAAATAGAAACCAACGTTACACGGTTATCATTTTAACGTCTTAACAAATGTTACTAAAAATGTGTATCAGTAAAAACCATACTTATAAAAATTACTACATTCATAATGTTGATTAACTTTTACAAAATATTAGTGTTTCTAATCTACCCCCATTGACCTGAATGAAATGCACATAACGATACATTAGAATAGTTCACAAATAGGCTAAAATAAATAACATTTTTTATAACATTCTACATTTCAACAAGATGACAACTTCACACATCTTATCAACTAATTAATCAATTATTGGAATGATGATGAATAAATGTTAGGCTTATTACTGTTTACTGTTTATTTGCTTATTTTATCCTCTAAGGAAACTGTAGAACATCATTCTGAAATGTGATGTTCATTTGAAGGTAGATCTTGACAACTTTACAATCAGATTAATCAAACTGAAAATGAACATAATGGTGAATATTGAACTAGTTTACTACATGTTCTCTTCCTACTTAATTTTCACAATATTAAGTAATAGATGTTAAACGAAGAGAGGTTATATAATATCTTATCAGCTAAACTAATATTCATACAATAAATGAAGAATAGGATACTGAATGACGGGCTACTGTGTAGCCAGTTAGATGGATATCGGCCTCATGTTTTTCATCCTTCTATGGTTGTGAGCATGTCTTGACATTGTTGGAGGAGGGTTGGTGGTGAAATGATTCATGAAGTTCATCAATAACCCCATTCTATCCCACTTGTCTGATGGTGAATACCATATTACAACGGTGCGAGCTTTCTTAAATATTATGTTGATTAACAAATAATTCACCTGGATATATAAATTTGCGATTTCCACACATAAATGAAGCCATGTAGATAAAATCCAGGTAACCAAATATCTGCATCAGAAAGAAATATTTTCCATCTCATTGTCATCACTCACAATATGACCATCTCAAATGTATGATAGTATGTATAAGCCCCTACCCTACGAACCTTCTCTTTGTTTAATTTCTACCCTACCTCATTCTTATTTACACATTCAGCTACACAACTAATTATCTATAGTCCTATAATAAGAGACAATATAATAACAGTAAATATGCTAAACTGGACGATAGGGTAAGAGGAACGTAACAATAATAGAAATGTAATGTTTACACTACTCACGACCAAAATAAATTAGTTTTCTAAAATTACAGTTCTAGAAGTTTCTCAATCTTCTTTATTGGTACGACATAACAGTTAATCACTGACGATTTGTAAAACCCGACTCTCATTTGAAATTACTTATTGTGATATTAATGTCTTACTCACAAGAATTATAATTTTATTTTTGATGTTATAGAGTAAACACTGTAGTACTAAACTCATTGAATTGTAGATTTTGATTCATAAACTGCCAATTACATACAAATCAGCAGCACACATAAACCAAAACTTAACCTACACGTTTAAGTCATTGAACAATTAATAGGATTCCCTCGAGACGACTTCAAACGCATCATTCAAATTACATGGCGACATACTGGATAATTCTACCGTAATTTTATATTCAGTTGTCCTTATCAGTCAGTTATCTATTAGTCATTTCATCAAACATACACCTGTAAAATTATTTTATCATTATTTCACTTTATTCTTATTGTAGCATTTCAAACGTTCATTTGCTGACAAATACTTCAAATCTCATTGTTTGCAGAATGTGATGTAAAAACTTACATTATTGCAATTGATATATCGAACAATAACCAACAGGATATCTATAGTCATATGAAAACTCAAAACTGATTTGGACCACTCATGCTGAGATATGGTTCTCTTAACACTAAGTCACTAAACTGATGAATGGTGTAGAGAAAGTTAACTAACCTCACCCTACCTCCTAACACATTCATATGTAGATTAATGTCAATAACTATAAAAACAAGAACACTTATAAGCATATTTAATCAGAATTCAGAGATTCGGTTTCTTACACATTTGTCATATTCTCTTCGTTTATAAGCTCATTTCATTAGGATTTCAATACATTATCACGGGTCTTAAAGTAAATGAAGATTATATCAGCGGGATAGAATACAGTTTATGAATTCTTCGATTATTTACAGAATAACAGTTAATAGCATTACCATAAATAGCTATCCACAATGAACTACTTTGTATTTAGTAAGAAAATGAAAGCAGATTAACATTCTACTCATCAGTGTCACATGATCAACACTTCTGTGAGATCATGACAGTCATTTTCATTTTATTCAGCGTAACAATGAAGGAGAACAACGACCACAATAAAAATAATCATGTTGAAGTTGATCTTATCAAGAAACAATATTAATTAGTCAACTATGACAAATCAAGTTCATATTAGAATAAAATGTATTAAACTAATTTATCACTACTGGATAGTGCTCATCTACAAAATTTTCAATCAGTGTTAATCCTCAAAGAGATTCGTTTAGAGAAATCACTAAACCAAATGAATATATTGATTTCAATTAGGCAACTTATTAGGCAACTTGTGATATGTTACGTTCAAACTAACGAAATTACCAACTCATCTTTATTTCTCTCTGAACTTGATCGATATAATGTCACTGGTAATAGATTATAAATAGTTTACTGTATCTCAAGGAATTCGTAGATATAATTAAACACATTATGAGAAAATGTTATAGATTTGCTTAAACAAGAACAAAGCTAATTTACATTTTGGCACTTAATTGTACTTTTCTAATTCATGTCAACGCAATGATCATATTTCGATTGAAACAATTAAAGCTAACGTAACTCTATTAGTTGGAATGAGAAAAGGCTTTCATCACTCTTCTATAACCACGTAAATGAAATCGTTGTTTAGGTGAGAAAATGCATCACTTCAAAAAGTACTTCCATGGATATGTCAACATTACTGTATGGTATAAAGACAATAATGAACATTTTGGTTGACGAATCTTTTGTTGCTTATAACAATTGAAAAACATACATCCCAGTATACAGTTCGCAAGGAAAAATGAATGTGATAACGAATTTCACTTTCATGATGTTAGTAAACAAAGTAATGACAACAACCAGCTTCAAAGATCTATTTACTGAAAAGATATATTGAGTAGGTTATATCGGAATTTTAGTAGTTTGTGTCAAATGAGCTACAAACGAGCTTTAGTAAGAACATAATTTAATCAAGCACCGAAACTATGTTCACTGATAAAGATTGGGGAGAAGTCATTCACAATTAAAAACTGCCAAAAGCTTAGGGTTACTCACAAAAATTCATTAACAAATGTAAAGAACAGAGAACTAAAGCAATAGAACGTGTCACCCTGAAGAAGAAATCGATCTTCTTATGACTTTATTCCGAAAGAAAACTAGAATTAACTGCATTAAGAAGAATCTTCCCGGTAGCCGAACTGGTCACATTGTATAAAAAAAAATTGCTCTATATGGGTAACAAATGTGAACAGGTTCCCACTTCATGTTACCTCCAGTTACATCTAACAGTTTACATGTTCTTGCCAAAGCACTTACATTGGAAGAAATGGATGGACGGTTAGCGTCCACATTGCCGACTTTATAACAAGACAGTTGAGAGGAAACCTACCAACGCATTTACAATAGTGCTATAGCTCGCCATTTCATTAATACCTGGATACATAGTTGACATCTCAAAATAATCTACACTTCGAAAATATCAAATTTACTACGTTTTGCCGAAACTATTGCCATTGAAAGGGTTGAAACCAAACTTATGCATTCAAATAGATACAGTGGTTAGTTTAGGATCGCTCTGGTAACTTTGGTATTAAATTAGGAAGAATTTGCATATTCTCACTGAAGCTGGTCAGTCTCTGTTGCTATATTTGCATTCTGAGCGGATCGCCCCAATATAGCAATTATTCAGAAGGTTGGACTCAGTAGTTTAGTGAGGAATGCGGTGGTGTTTGACACGAAGCGGACTGACTTCGAATCCCACTGTGAACATCAACATTGGGATACAGGTACATCTAGTCGACGAGTCCCAAATAGGACGAAAACACGCGTCCTAAATTCTACTTGCTAGTCATAATCTAACTTAAAAATTATACTTTAGTCTTAAATGCTTAACACGTTAATCCATACTTTTAGTTAATTACTACCATTTTCTTCTTTTGTAGTGTTATTCATAATTATTTTATTAATTTATCCATTTTACAAAATAATCTCAATCATTGCTTCACTAAATATATGAATGATACTCATTGTTATTCTACTAATCACCTGACTTTGCAATAATCATGATTGCATAACTATTTGACCTCAGTCTTCATTAACTAGGAAGCTTGTCTCCATACGATTTCACTATACGATTATCATACTTTATACAGTTCATGATTCTTCTATAACTATTCGCGTTTCTTCTCTTCCTAACTATTCATGCATAACACTATATGAAGTAGGTAGAATGATTTCAACTAGTGATTATTGTTATTGTTTCTAGGTTATAAAGTAGATGAAGAGAAACCATGAACTACAGGTGAATTCAATCTTATTCTATTGCATTTGCTAATCATACTTCTTTACGCAAATTCATCAATCGGAAGTACTGAATGAAATAAACATAATTACTAAATCATTGCTATTTTAATCATAATTTATTAAATATAACATGAAGCACATAGTAACAAGCAAGAATATTTGACTAAAGTACAAATTATCTCATAGAATTTCATGAAGATTATTTCAATGGAGATATCAAGTATTAGAATTTCAACAGAAAAGATTGTTCATTTGAAGTATTCAGTTGAGCTTGATTAACTTTAGCTAGAAGAAAATATTACTATGAGACGTTTCCAAAACAAAATAATTTACTTAGTCATAGTTTTATTGACTTTCGTTTTGACAAAGGTTGAATTCGAAAGTAAATCACCAAGAGAATTCAAAATTACCTCCAACATTTTTCTAAGGGATTTCACATAAACAACATCGTCATCACTTCCGTCATCACCATCAGCATTGTCATTATCACCTGCAGTATCAGTTGAATTACTTGATTCATCTGTTATATCAGCTGATTCATTTGAATCATCCATTGTCATGTTTGATGATTCCGATGTCATCATCTCCGTCACCTCTTGACATATCATATACTGCACAAAACACAACATCACTATCACTTTCATCAACATGATGATTCAAGATATGATAATCACTACAATATAATACAATACAATACTGTGACTGAAATGTCGATGTTTATATACATGAATAGATTGGTGATGTTCGTGATTTAAATGTGAGTTCATATGATTAAAAGTTTAATGTATAATCACCAGTTCATCAGATTATCTGCAAGTGTATGTTGATGAGGACAATTTAATGAATACGTGATGAATGGAGATGGATAAAATGATGTGTAGATCATCAATGTACTGTATGCATCACTATTAACTAACTAATCTCAATAATGTTTGTAGAGTATACATACTGAAAATATTGATTATTTGATACCTCGAAGAATATGTTAATGTTGTAATGAATTATGTCCTCTTGACATTTCCTACGACTATTGATTTGATTGAATAAGTGAGCGAACTTATTACATCATTTAGACTTACCGGTGTCAATTGATACTTAGTTTATATTGATTTGGACTAGGGGTGAATGGAAGGTAGATGATTTCATTCGACCTTGTAAGTGAGATTACGACGTCTACTGTGATTTAGTTATTCGATTTTTCATTGATTTAATAGTGTTTTCTGATTCAGCTGACTTGTTAGTTTCAAAACTTACTGAAAAGGCCATAGAGGATTGAAATATTTCTTTTCCAATGGGTTATTCTTCAAAGCTCTACAATTGTATTTATGTCGTGCGGTAAGATAATTGCTGTATATATGCATTGATGCTATTGGATCAAGATTAGGTCCATTTTTTTCAAACCTGTTCCTATTAAAACTCAAGAATAACTCACTTATGCTATTATCTAACCAACTAACACTATATTTCTGTTTCATTATCAGCAGACTATTATTACCGGTTAATAAAAATAAAAACCGACCATATAACGACTGTCTGGACTCAGTAGTCTAGTGGTGTACGCGGTGGCGTATGACACGAACCGGACTGAGTTCGAATCCCACTGTGAACATCAACATTGGGATGCAGGTACATCCAGCCGATGAGTCCCAAATAGGACGAAACGCGCATCCTGGATCCACTTGCCAGTCACAATACGATTTTAAAATAAACGACCATGTTTAACAAATTCGATTCCTGATTGGGTTGTGGATCCGCACTACTGAAGAGTCCCATACTTGGATGAAACAACTGTCCAGTACTTCATGGTGATCAATAGTTGTTCAATTCATGGTTGACCAATTCATGATACTAAATTGACATTCAGTAATCTTTTCAACACCCGATTTCGAAATTTTTAACAGAATTCACCTATTGATCACATTCACCTTAAATAAAGAACGTTATGATACGATCACATTCTAAAATGATATACAGATGAGATCAGATGGAGTATTAAGAAGTGTACTCAGATAGTTAATGTACTCATGCCAGTATATTCATTTTCATAGTTCTTTACTTCTTTGATATGAAAAATTCCCAGTAAAAATGTATCATATACTTTACTAGATTTATGTTTTCATTTGATACATTGTAAGATTGGCTTAATAATATCCGCATATCTCGAAGTATGAACAGGTATCTTATGAAATTATTCAATATACATGTGTTGAACATGTATCTTTTTGATATCACTCAGTAGAGTGGAACATTAGGGCTATTCACTTGAACCGTAGTATGTTTTACATAAAATAAATAAATAAAGATTTATTACGTAATTTAACAGAGTGATGAAAAAATCAGTCAAGTCTTTTTCAGTACTGAATAAATTAGGGAGTGGGGATGTACATAATCAATTCTTTCACTGCAGTTATTAACAGAAGTTTTGCGTTACATAATATAGTTGTCAAAAACAATTACACATTCCCATCTATCAGAAGTACATATATTCCTGATATACATTTCCTTTAAACAGGTTCTCTTCACCAAGAAAATGATTTAAAGGTTGACCTGAATTGACTATACTCTCAAACATTTAGCTGTTGACTGATTGTCAGTATCATTCAAACAACAATGCAACATAGTGTTGATATATAGGTTTGGAATGTGAACTTCTCTTGCATCTGATATAACTTATATTACTAGAATAAATGAACTGGCAAACTTACATCGAACTGATCCAAGATGGTATATTTCCCTAAGACTTCCTCTAATAAGGTTTTCGCTGGTGAAAATAACAAGAAGTTTTACTAAATAAAATGCCTTTTGCAGAGATCTTGATAGCTGTTCTACGTAGATTTCATTTGTAATGTACCTATTTAAGTCAATGTTCATTAACAAAACATTTTTTGATACTGTTATGATACCTGAGTTTTGTTGGTTTGGTTTTAGGTTTTTGTAGATAAATTTAGGAGGAAACTTGTTTTCCACAAGTATTTTGTAGATTTTATTTAATTCATCATCTGTCGTATCCTCCGTACACATTTGTCTAGCTATTAACGTTAAAGAATGAATTAACTTTTCTTCCTGCTTACTGACACCCACCTTTGAAAGTTAGAACATTATCGATTTCTTGACAGTTTCATTATTAATAAACTTCAGAGCTCTACTTTCATTCTAATGTGAATCTAGTCGAATGATAGCACTTTGTTGATTTAATGTAGGATTATCGTTTTCGTTGAATATGGTTAAGATGTTGTCAATACAATAATTATAAAAGCAGAATTCATCTAGTGTTGATCGGTGAACTATGTCTTCTAAATTGAAAATCAAAAAGTCCACTAGAAATGATTCAAGTAAGTGATCTTATTGCAGTACCGATAATTCTTCATTAAATTTGAATTTCACGTTGAATGTGCATCGTAACAGTGGTACTATTTCGTGCTAGTTTGACATGTCAACGTAAATATCATTATTTTCAATAATAATCATACAATAAACAAACAGTTTCAGTGAGAGAAACATTCTTGAAATTAGAAGCAGACTGTTCAACGAAATCATTCTCGTTTCTAATACAGCTGTCAAGTTTACGAAATTGAGAAAATCGATAGTTTTGTACCGATGGATTTGTTTACTGAAATTGATAAAAAGATCACATCAACATGAAGTCATTGTTGATTATTTTTTTTTGTTTTATGATGTCATCTGTTTTTCAGTGTACACTTTTATTTCAGACACGTCTGAAGATGTGAATTTAACATTTGATATCATTCAGTTTTGGAAACTATACACTGATTGATCACTGTATAGTGACCAATTGGATGCTCATCAAATCATTTAACGCGCTAATCGTATTCTATCGATTAATTTATAATGCGGTCGCTAGTCTAAGCGATTTAACATCATTAGAACTATGATGAGATTAAAGGTGGTTTGTAAACTTCATACAACTTGAAAATTATTTTTTTCACTTTTATAAAGACATAGTTAACGACAATTTAGAATCTTCTGTAATACAATTGATTACATTCAAAACTAATACCACTTACATGTATTTGATGTTGAATTCAATACACATTGAATAGAAGTAGCACAATTGGAGTGCTTGTTCCAGTGAGAGTGTATATGCCTAGATTCATTGATTCGAAATGAATAATTTAAGTATTCTTGAGAAACATTTACAAATCTGTATGTGGTGTTTTGGCTATTACTTCATTCAAGTTGTTTTTCCCTATGACAGGGTATATCTAGTGTGAATACGATTGAAATTTAAAACTTTAGGCAAGTAATTTGTTAGAGTAAGCATGTAATGGTGAATATAAGACCAGCATTTATCATTATTTAGGGCTGGTCAGCTGAATGTTTCTTCATTTCCGTATTACTGATTACGCTAAGAGTCAAACGTGATTATTTTATTGACTGAACTAATGAATCCAGACAACTACTCCCCGGTTATACGAGTATGTATGAATAATCTGAAAGTGTTTCCATATTTCTGTTGATACTGTTGTTGACTGAAAGTGATAAACCTGTGTTGTAATTTATGAATCCTGAGAGAATTACATCTGTCGTACTTGTAAATTAATGTTGGTGCGTTTAATTAACAAGGTACAAACAAATACACATTTTAACATTCAACAATACAAAACAGTATATCTCAAAAATCAACTATAATGACCTTAGTTGTTAGTAAGGGAGAGAAATGAAAGTGAACGGGATAACTGAGTGATATGATCATATGTCAAAATGCAGTTACCTCGATGGAAGCCAAAGTATTGTCAACGAACTACGTGAACGAATTATTCAGTGAAGTAAGTCAAAACATTCTGTGTTAGACGGTGAGGGATGTCGACAAACAAGTGAGGCAGAAAGTTATTTAATGAGTAAGAAAAATTTATTTTATATTTCATATGATACGCCACTTAAAAATAATGCAAAGACTAACATAAAGGGGGTTGTGTACAGAAAGTCAGACCATAAGTTTAGAGTAAATTTATAATAACACTTGAACAATGAAAGGTACAATAACTATTCATGTACCCATGAAAAGCATGCAAATTGAAGGATGTCTACAATTTATTTACTGAATGTTTAATCGATACTATTTGACACTACTGTTACTGATATCACAGAAAACTAGACTCCATAGATTTCCTATTATTTATCCTGCTAAACAACAAATTGGTGTAAGTGGGAATTCTAGCATTGGATACCGGTCGGTCCAGTGATGCAGAAGGTTAGGTGTTCCCTAAGCTAAAACTCTTGATGAGGAATCTGGGGTGCGCACTGTTAAGGAGTTATACACTAGGAAGAAAGAGCTGTCCAGTGTTCACAGGTTTTCAATGGTACCCTGTCAACATCAGTCTGTGACATATTCAATTAATTAAAATATCAATTTCCACGAAGATAATCATCTCAATTGAACAAGTTTACCGTTTCAATGTGTTCTCCAATCATCCCAATGGTTTGTTATAGACTAAAATTGATCAGTTTTTATTGTCATATATGCATCCTAAGAGGAGTGTCTCAATGTTATTGAAGTTCACAGATATGATTTAATTTAGACTTGTTTCAGTACTGTTATGTGGATGAATCCAACAAACGAGTCCCTAACAGGACGAATCACTCATCCTGGCTTCTACTTACCAGCCGCAATACAAACTAAACAAGTATATTACTTTTTTATTATTTTCAGATGTTATTAATACACTGAATTTATTAGTGCCTGCATTATTAACTATGAGAATCAGTCAGTGAATATAACCCATTCAACTGAATCCGTTTGTTACATAATGATTAACCAAGTGTGTTATACACAGTTTGATAATATTCCATTACTCATTTAAGAGAATAGGCGGGAGTGAGCATTATCTAAGATTCCTTTTAGTCTTATATTACATTTTGAAACGTTAATGGTTGTATACAATCTAACTTAACCTATGCTTAGGATTGTTGTATTGTATTTTATATCTAGTAGATTATTCTATTCTGACCTGAAGATTGTTTACTTCAGTTGTTAGCTGAAAATATCGACTGATAGTATTAAGTGTAGCATTTCTAATTACACTAATTAATGTTGTTACTTGTACAAGACATCAGAAACATAGATCTCTATAAAGTGGCAGTTTATAATATTCGTAACAACGTATATAGACAAATCTTAATAATATAGACAGATAACATGGAGTACACTGTTAGCTGTACCATGACAACAAATGAGTAAATAAAATAATTCAAATATGATTTACTAGCCCGACATCCACTTACTATTTCATACTAAAACTACGAAGAATAAAACTGTCAATAATGATTGCCTATTGGTACCATTGATTATTTGTTCTGTTTTGTTCAGTTTATTTTCGTTTATGAGAGCAACTGCATTGGGTGCTACTGGTCGTTTCGTGTGATAAATCCAGGAGAAATACCACTACAAGTACCTTGTAATTTAATGATAATTGTATTTTATTAGATTTTTTGCTATGAAGCAAGCTGCTTATATCTGTAATTGTTGTGCGAATATAAGTGTTTTACAACGATTGACTTCTTTCTATTTGTACAAGGGTTGTGAAAAAAATGAAGTTATAACGGTTCTGGATAATTATATCGTGCGTAGTTATACAAGGGCTGATGGTAACCTAATATTCTAATTCAAAGAATCTAGTCTGTCGACAA
Organism: Schistosoma japonicum; assembly: GCA_025215515.1. Taxonomy (NCBI): domain Eukaryota; kingdom Metazoa; phylum Platyhelminthes; class Trematoda; order Strigeidida; family Schistosomatidae; genus Schistosoma; species Schistosoma japonicum. The sequence continues at coordinate 26,300,758 of CM046069.1, read as the reverse complement.
AGATTGAGTCTACTTGGACAAATACTCCATCATTTAGTTCATGTTTTAACTTAGAAATGACTCTACAGACTTGATATATGAACACTTCGTCGCATACATTTAATTATGTATTCAAATACATACGAGTTGTTTATTTATGCTGTTTATACTTATCTAGTCGAATTATACAGTTCACAGTGCTACCGGTAATAAATATCCATTTACCATTCGACGATAGATTATCATCATATCCATTTGCTCTTAGTCACGTTTACATGATTCAACTAGTGAATCTTCAGACTTTCTATTCGTTTCCATGGGCATAGTCTAGGACTATGAAGTCGTACAAATTTTTTTGCAACAAGTAATTACATAAACAAGAAGCACACCTTCCTTTATCTACAATATTTCAAACGTTGGTTCATTTATAATTACTCATGTAATATGTTCATACGATGCATACGATTGGACAATCATATTGACACTTAACCACATATTTGCTTTTATGGTTATTTCCTTGAAGGGTTTTGAACCAGTTTGGTGAACAAAACGTAAGAATTTTATTTAATTTCACTTGCTAAGATTATTTTCAAATATATTTCCCAATTAACATGCATTTCATCCTATTTGAGACTTATCATTTTCATTCATTTGACAAATTACAATCTACACAACATAAACGGGATGAAATTATTTTCTTTATTTTGTTAATTCAACTACTCACTACGGATATAAATAGTTTGATTTTTTTAATTAAAATCAACAAGGTTTGATGTAATTTGGGAAATTATTACCGATTCATATTTGTGATGCATTACAACAACATTTCCAAAACGGTTTAAACTACAGCATTAGACAGATAGTTCAGGTTGTTAACTTCTTATCGATTCTAAAAGGCAGTTAAGTTGAAACAAATAAATAATCTCGGTTAAAGTTTGAAGTACTTTCTATGCATTGTAACAACCTTATAATCTAAATCCTACGAATTGGTCTTCAACTACTAATAATAGAAATAAAGATGAAATAATTAAGTTATTATTAGCCACTTATTTCAATTCTACTACAGCAATGCATAGCATTATAATGAATAGATTGTTATTCATACAAACAATACCATTAATATTACTATCATATTTATGTATTAGACATAACAAAAGTACATAGTAACAAACAAGAATATTTGATTAAAGTACAAATTGTTTTGCAGAAATTCATGAACATTGTTTTAATGGAGATGTCAACTATGATATTTTCAGCAGGAAAGATTATTTATTTGAAACATTCAGTCCAATTTGATTGTTCTTTCATTAGAAAACAGATATACCAGTGAGTTTCATTTTGTAAAAATTCTCTAATTAGTCATAGTTTCATTAGCATTTGGATTTATGATTATCGTAATTGAAAGTAGATTACCCAGATAAGCTAAAATTACTGCCAACGTTTTCTGAAGCAAATTCATATAATCATCATCTTTGTCATCAATAACATCATCATCACTGCCAACATCACCTGCATTATCAGTTGAATTACTTGATTGATCTGTTTCGTTGTATGAAGCTGTCATTTCGTCTGTTTTATATGAATCACCTGCTGTTATGTTTGATGATTCCGATGTCATCATCTCCGTCACCTCTTGACATATCATATACTGCACAAAACACAACATCACTATCACTTTCATCAACATGATGATTCAAGATATGATAATCACTACAATATATTACAATACAATACAATACAATACAATACAATACAATACTATGACTGAAATGTCAATGTTTATATACATGAATAGATTGGTGATGTTCGTGATTTAAATGTGAGTTCATATGATTAAAAGCTTAATGTATAATCACCAGTTCATCAGATTATCTGCAAGTGTATGTTGATGAGGACAATTTAATGAATACGTGATGAATGGAGATGGATAAAATGATGTGTAAATCATCAATATTCTGCATGCATCACTATTAACTAACTAATCTCAATAATGTTTGTACAGTATACATACTGAAAATATTGATTATTTGATACCTCGAAGAATATGTTAATGTTGTAATGAATTATGTCCTCTTGACATTTCCTACGATTATTGATTTCAGTGATTTTTTAATTCATGTCATGTTCCACGTAGAACCTGATGCGTATGTTCATAGGTCTAAGTTGACATACCACATTAGCTCAATGAAATCAAATTCACAATATTTGCAGGACAGCATATTTTCATAGAATGGATTAAAACAAACGAAAGTACGAAAGAATAACTGGGCTCAAGATTTAATAGAACATAAAGATTGAATACATTTACGCCACTATTACCGGCTTTGAGCTTTGACACCCAGCGTTCTTAGCTACTGATCACAACTACCACACGGACTCCAACCAGATAATCAACATCTGCTAACACAGAAAATATCGGCAGTCAAGGTTTTAACGGACTGATGCCATGTTTTGTTATAGCCACCCCTACGCTTCTTCTATCCGACGCCAACATAACTCTATGATGCAGACGGCGTTCAAGCATACTTGATGCACGTCGCAATCATTTCAGTTGCAGGAGGCTTACGATCTTATTGATTAATTACCATGTTCTTTTAGCATTCTATGTCTAACAACAATATTACTTATTCTCTCATCTCATGATATTGGAGCGATACTACGAACAGTTTTATGATCAATGACATGTGGCTTACGCATACCTTATACATTCATGGTTCATGTTTTGCACCCATGTGTTATATCAGAGCAGACTTCTGCACAGTATACTCAACCACTTGTTGGAAGACAAATACCTCACCCAAGCCATGTGACATAGGTTGGTAAAAGTCAAACAAACTTTCTGAATCCGAGCTGAGATTTCGTCAGGCGGAGATAATCAGACTTCCAAGATTAGTAAATCGGTCAACGTACTCAACTACTTCACTTCCTACGACTAATCCGAAAAGTGATACATACCAGTTCTGGAACTACATTTTGCATTTAAAAGAAGAGAAACACATCCCAAACATGCTTACATTGTTACTCAAGGTGTTCAGGAGACTGCATATTGTCAGCGTCATCATCGAATAAGAATATGGTAAACAATGCCACAGTGTTTCTTAATCTATGGAGTCAAGCTCATCTTTTGAATGAAGGAATACAACTATTACTGGAAGTTAGTAGCTATGTCTACGTTCTAGGATCTGAAAAAAGATTTAGTACCTGATAAATGCATCTTTGTTCAAATATGAAACCAAACTGGTTTCTCTGAGTTTGTTGTTTCCTGAATTTAGACAAATGTCGGATGATTACAGAGGTTAGTATTCTAGATACTATGTTAGTCAAAGTGATGTCTCTGTGCTTATTAAGAAAGGCTTTTTGTCCTGTCTTGTAAACTGAGACGATTAGCAATTTTGGCCAGTCGTTTGGGACTACGTCCAGGTCCCAGACTTTGGCTAATACATCAATCAACCTACCTACAAAAACTGTATCGCCATCCTTAAAGATATCTGGGTCTAACCAATTAGAACCTGCTGCTTTTTATTACTCTAAACTACTCATCGTCTTCTCAACCTAACTAAGAGTAGAAGGGACGTGTGCCAGTTTTCCGATCAAGTATTTTAGGAATTGCCATTGACACGAGAGCAGCTGGAGGCCAGTTGAACTGTTCATGAAAGTGTTAAGCTCGTCTGTCCAAACTTCTAAAGTGAGAGTGGATGGACCTAACTTTAGCCAAAATAATTTCACTAACGACCAACTTTCTAAGACTGGTTTCCGTGAAGAGTTGTAACAGTTGTCTAGTATTACCTATCGCCGCAGCCTTTTCCACAGCAACTTTTACCACCCACCACTGCTCATGATATTTGAGTTGACTTTTGGTTAATCTACATTTGAATAGTCGTCATTTTTCATTATTCTCCGAGCCCACAGAAATGAGTTTTCGAACCCTTCCATCAGTGCAATATAGATTGTAGTAATCCACTGATCTTTCCCAGCCTCTGTATTCGGGTTAGAAGCAGATAGTGCTGCTTCATTTTTTAACTGCCTCAAAATTGTTTCAAAAATTTTCCGGATGAGCCTTCTGAGTATGATCAACTGAGTGCCTAGTTAACTCTTCTCAGGATGCGTTTTCGGCTTATTTGTTCACGAATCGGCAGCCGAGAGGTTTTCTAGTTGTGACCTTCCTGCGTCCAAGAAAACGCATGGAAATGAGTGGTCTTACTGGAGCAAAATCAGAGTCGACAAATGCATTCTAAAGCGAGCAGCAGTCTTCTATGAAGCCTCTCTAACGATGGCTATTGCCCATATGATCTATTTGTGTCCATATGTAATTTGTTGTTGGACGTCACCACATCTCTCTTTATGTTTGCAGTTTGTGTTTGCTAAGAATAATAGATCATCTCAATATAATTATAGAAGACGATCTCCACTATCTGTCAGTTGGGTTCGTTTGCTATAAAACCGACCTAGGTGTTATTTAGCCTAACTTAGCCAATCAATTTGGGTGTTAAAATCTCCTGCTATGATCACTTTGTCTGAGTGTTTATTTTTCTGATGAAGGTTGAACAACTTCCTGTAGGATTCGTCTTTCCCTCCATCCTCATCGAAGTCATCGGAAATAGAAGTTTTACTGTTTCATTTGGTCTGACAACGCATAGATAACTGGTGACAGGATGCCATTTAAGAAGTGCCTATTCTTCTCAAACTTTCTGCTACACCAACACCAAGAAGGCCACGAAAGCTTGCTACTGCGTATCCGTATAAACGAAGATTATCTTGCACTGGTTCTCTGGATTGATTAGGCGACGTCAACTGAATGAATACGCTAGGGTCCTGCATGAGTGTTTCCAAAACACAACATGCATCAATGGCGAGAGATTCAAGGGTTTTAGCTAGTGGAGCCTATTGAGCAATCCGGTAAAGAGTTCGCACATTTAAAGCCCTAACATAAAGTTTACAGTGTGGTTTCAGGAAGACAGGAATACAGCTTTGTGGAATCGAGTCACTATTACCATATGTGAAAATGAGAGAAGAATGGGGATTGAATTAACAGTAGACAAGTCATTAGGAGTAGGGATCTGATCGTGAACAGGGGAGATCCCGAATGTTGTTAGTGGTGTGAGGGCGGTCATTACTTTCCGGTTGATAACGCCATGAAAGGGTTCTTCTTCTTGATGCACAAGAAAAACAAACTGGGTTAGGATTGGTCTTAAAAAACTGGGAGCATAATCGTAGTGTTTGTGGAACAAATTCTTGAGGCCGGTCACACACGACCTTTATGAGAGTGGTATTTGTTGTTGTAGTTCCGTACTTGTCAAGGCCTTACCATCGGAGGCAGAAATCCGTAATGTAAGGTGATGTGTGCATTTCTAAAGTTGACCCATTTCTAATCACATTTTTTTCTGGTAAGGCAGCATCGCTATCACGTTGCTTGTCCGAAGGAAGCACCTTACAGGCATCGTAATCATGTACAGCTGGCGATACGGCTTAGCACTCAGACTTTAGCTTTTTTGCTTTTAGTCTCGTCGTTAGTCAACTTACCGGTGTGGAATGGTAAGATCTTAACAAATAATTACTTTAACCAGTATAAAACTATTATCTGATATGAAGAATACTTTAATAACCGCATCGCCGCTTGTAGGCGTGTAAGAAGTATGGAAACGAATGCAAATACCATGTAAAGCAGACAGTTTATGCGATACAACACCAGTATTATACACAAAGTGTACAACATTTAGTGAAGGGAAATACGATACACAGAAACGAGGTAATGGGTTTATAGTTGAGTTTAGAGTTGAGAAATCAATCGAAAGCCTACCATCCCTCGAACCCTTTAATCAAGTGCTTAGTAAATACACTGCAACAATGTTAGTATTGATAAAGCACAAATAGTAGATCACTAAGATTATTAATGACGATTATTCATTTCATTTTAACACTACTCAGTCATACAAAGTAATATCTCGTGTGTCCAAATTTATCATTGTAACTTATTATATAATAGTCACACATTCATCAAATCAATATCTCACTTTTACTTTCATATTGTCTCTGTTCAATATAGTTCAGCATGAGGCACACATTCAAAGAGTTTATCTGTCGGCCACCAACATTTATTGATAATAGAGTAATAAATATTCATTTTAACACTTTTGGGGCTTTGATTCGATAACTGTTGCAGATATGAGGCAGCCGATTTTATTGTTGAGGTTACTTGATAATTTGATTCAATATGATAGTGGATAATGCTTACTTACTTACACCTGTTACCCCTCTCGGAGGAGCATAAGCCGCTCGCCAGTATTCTCCACTCAACTCTGTCCTGAACAATCCTTTCCAGCTGTCTCCAGTTACTGTTCATCCTTTTAATGTCTGCTTCCAGCTCTCGACGCAGTGTGTTCTTTGGCCTTCCTCATTTCTGTTGTGCGACAGGATTCCAAGTTAGTGCTTGTCTCGTGATACAGTCTGATGATTTCCGCAATGTATGTCCTATCCATTTCCAACGTCGTTTTCTGATTTCCTCTTCAGCTGGAAGTTGGTTTGTTCTCTTCCAAAGTAGGCTGTTGCTGATGGTTTCCGGCCAATGGACATTCAATATTCTGCGTAGACAGTTGTTTATAAATGCCTGTACCCTCCTGAGGATGTTTGCAGTAGTTTCTCCACGTTTCAGCTCCATACAGAAGAACAGACTTGACGTTCGAGTTGAAGAGTCTAACTTTGAGGTTGGTAGACAATTGTTTGCAGTCCCAAATATTTTTCAGCCGTAGTAATGCTGCCCTTGTTTTGCCGATCCTTGCCCTTACATGTGCATCGGATCCTCCTTGTTCATCGATGATGCTCCCCAGGTATGTAAAGGTATCCACTTCTTTCAGAGTTTCACCATCAAGTTCAATTGGGTCGGTGCTCTCTGTGTTGAATTTGAGGATCTTGCTCTTTTTCGTATGTATGTTCAGGTCTATTGATGCTAAGATTGCTGCTACTTTGGTTGTCTTCACTTGCATTTGCTGTTGTGTACGGGATAGATGTGCTAGATCATCCACGAAGTCCAGATCATCGAGTTGCATTCTACTCGTCCATTGAAATCCGTGCATCCCCTCAGATGTAGAGGTTTTCATGATTCAATCAACCACTAGGAGGAAGAAGAAAGGCGAGAGCAAACAGCCTTGTCTGACACCGGTTCTCATTGGGAAGGCGTCTTTCAGCTGTCCTCCATGCACGATTTTGCACTGTAGTCCGTCGTAAGAATTCCGGATGATGTTGACAAGTTTCCCTGATACACCGCAGTGTCGTAGAAGTTTCCATAGTGATCTCCTGTCTACGCTGTCAAACGCCTTCTTATAGTCAATGAGGTTGATGTACAGTGACGAGTTCCATTCAATCGATTGTTCAACGATGATGCGTAGTGTTGCGATTTGGTCTGTGTATGACCGATCCTTACGGAAACCAGCCTGTTGACCTCAAAGTTTAACATCAACTGAATCTTTCATTCTGTTCAACAACACTCTGTTGAAGACTTTCCCTGGTACTGACAATAGTGTGATTCCTCTGTAGTTCTCACATTTGCTCAAATCTCCTTTCTTTGGTATGTTGATAAGATATCCTTCTTTCCAGTCTGCCGTCACTTGTTCTTCCTCCAAGATTTTCTTGAATAAAACGTGCAGCATCCTTGCCGTTATGTCTATGTCTGACTTGAGTGCTTCAGCTGGTATATTGCCAGGTCCTGCTGCTTTCTAATTTTTGATCTGTCTGATGGCAATCTTGATTTCATCCATCGTTGATGGAGTGACATCTATCGAAAGATCTGTGGACGCTGCTTCGATGTCTGGTGGGTTTAGTGGAGCTGACTTATTCAAGAGTTCCTCACAGTGTTCTACCCATCTGTTCCATCGTTTTTGAATCTCGGTGATTGGCTTGCCTTCTTTCTTCTTGACCGGTAGCTCTGTTTTACCATATTTGCCTGCCAGTTTCTTTGTTTTGACATATAGCTGTTTCATATTTTCTTCTCTTTCAGCTTCCTCCGCTGTCGTTGCAAGGCCTTCGATGTATTTCCGTTCGTTGGCTCTAATGCTCTTCTTTACTTTCTTATTTGCTTCTGTATATTCAGTTTGTGCCCTGATTTTCTTTACTCTAGTTCGGCTGTTGTTAATTTCTGCCTCCTTGTTCCTCCTTTGTTGAGTTTCGCTCAAGATCTTAGTGAGGATCCATTTCTTATGATGGTGTTTCTTGCAGCCCAAAGCCACTCGACACGTTGAAGTTAGTGCCTCTTCGATTCCTTCCTAGTTGTCCTCTATAGTAGTTTCTTCTTCTTTCAGCAGATCTTGTAAGGCTTGAAACTTGTTGTTGGAAGTTGTTTTGAATTCCTTGAGTTCGTCAGCATTTCGAAGGTAAGCTGTATTGAACCGTCGTAATACTGTTACTTCAGTTATCCATTACTTCTTTAGTTTCAGATTCATTTTGGCAACCACCAGGTGATGATCTGAAGCTATGTCAGCTCCTCTCCTGGTTCTCAAACCATCCACTGATCTTCTGAATATTTTTATTGATGCATATATGATCAATATGATTCTGTGTAGTATGGTCTGGTTAGACTCATGTAACCTTGTGTATGCATTTGTGTGGAGGTGGGGATTATTGTACCACCTATAACCATTTTGTCGAAAACGTACAAATTTGTAAATCTTTCACCATTCTCATTTCTTTCTGCTTGTCCCTGTCGTCCGATGATGTCTTCATATCCGGTGTTGTTCATTCCGACTTTGGCGTTTAGGTCCCTCATTACGATTCTCTGATCCTTTCCTGGACACTTCGCTATAATTGACTGCAGCCTATCATAAAACTGATCTTTGTCCTCGTCGTTGCCGTCGTTGGTGGGTGCATAACATCGGATGATGTTCATTGTAATCCCCCTCTTCATTGTCTTGAAAGATGCTTTGTTGATGCTGGGTCCATGTGGTTTCCATCCCACAAGTTCACTGTGGGCTTCTTTGGACAGCATCAGAAGCAACTTATTGGGTGTGTGGGTCATTTTCCTCTTTCGTGCCCGGAATATAGTAGCACCTCAACCGTAGCTAATGTTTTCTGTCCAGTTTGAGTCCAATGCGTTTCGCTGATTCCGAGCACTGTCAAGTTGTATCTCTTCATTTCTGCAACTATCTGATTGGTCTTCCCGGTCTACTACATTGTCCGAACATTCCATGTACATATAATAATTTTCGCTCTTGTAGTTAGAAGGGAGAAGTATTGGCCTCATGACTTCTGAAGAATCTCGGTTCTCATCATGAAGCGTCATAAACATTCCCTTCCACTCCCAGGGCAGAGTTTAAATGGTTTCTTTTGTTTAATCTGGTTGGCCTTTTTTTCAGTAGGCTTGTGTTTTTATTGTGATGAAAATACAAGTTCCATGCCCAACCCTGTCTTCCTTTACCCTGGTTTGGGACCGCTAATAACCCTAGAAGAGCTACAGACGGAGTTACCTAATTCGTTACATTCCATATATGACGTAATTTTTCAAACAAAACATTTGACTTGACTACAATTCTTTCGATTTCTATCACTATTAGACTAACGAAAGTGAGATGATGTTCATATTCACTTACTCTATCGTACATGTTCTTACTTAGTCCATATCGTTTTATGCAGAATTCATTCGTTGAGTAAACAGTTGATTCGATTGTAATCACTGTCATCCATTGTCACTACTACTTGATTATATACTCCAATATTGTTTATTAAAACTATCACATTAGCGTATACAAGTGATCATTAATTTTGGACTCATAGTTGTAGAACTTAATGAAAATCCGTCTAAAAGAATACTATAATTAGGTGTTGTGGAGATTGTTGAATGTCTATTTAATATCACGAATTCGTTTGAATTAGTCAACCAGTCGATCACCGAGAAGCACTGCATAGTTGCTTCATCCTAGTATGGAACTATTTAGCAGTTCATATCCTAGACCATACCAACGATTGAATATTCTTCGTTTACATATTTTTGTTTTTACAAAAATGGGGATTTTTTAACTAACAGAATATACATGAATTGAGATGGTTTGTGGAGATCGGTAGTAAGTTATAGTTGATTGAATTCGTCATAGATTGGTGTTAATTTATAATAATCAGTGCACTAGTGACTAACTTTAGAATATTCATGAATCTCTAGTAATAAGGTGTGACTGATGGAGTTCAGTCTTGTCGTAAAGTGACAACAATAAGGAAAGTGGGGATTGTACCATTGGTCTTCGGCCCAGTAGTGCATAGGGTACATCGTCCGTCGATCTGAAGCCCCTGAGATATAATCTAGTGTGTGTACTGTTCGGACGAAATACGGTATCTCTAGTTTCAATGGTACTCGACCAACATTAGTCTGTGACGAATTCAATCAACTAAAATTAGAATATACATTTGCCATATCATATCGCTGATATTGCACTGGATTGAAATCAATTTTTGTTGCTATAGGTGTATTCAGAGTGGATTACTTTTATGCAGATATGTTTCAAAAGTATGATTAAAGTTGGACTATGTCTTATAAATGGAATACAGGATAAACATTTTGTTATAGTTGGGGTTTATTAGCCTAAAGTTCATGCATCCTAATTTTGATGTGAAACGTGGGCTCCAACTTAAGACATTCATATCAGATACCGGTTAACGAATTCCAAATATGAAAAAGTACACATCATAGATTCTACTTATCAATTGCATTTCGACTTTAATCATAAATATGGTATATTGACTTTTATCCACCGCTGTCCACTTGAAACGAATCATCATATATGCACATTTACTATTTTGTAATGTTTACCTATTTAGTTTTCGGAATCTGAATTCACTAGCACAACTTCAACATACAGAACCAATGTTCCAATAAAAAAATTTAACCCGAAGTTCCTGGACAAAATCAACTCATAAACAATCATCAATAGATATTTTAATATAAATTTATTAATAGAAGGATGAATTTAGACCATCGCACAAATGTGACTGTCTGGATACAGTAGTCTAGTGGTGAATGTTCGACACGAAACGGACTGGATTCGAATCCTACTGTGTATATCAACATTGGTATCCAGATACATCCAGCCGGCGAATCCCATATAAGACGAAACGCGCATCCTAGATTCCACTTACCAGTCACAATCCAACTTAAATCAATTTATTACATTATTAAACAGAATAACGAATACTTAATTGATAAAATCCACCCATTTAAGTATTAAGAAGTACATGATAAACAACAAAGAAATGCTTTTCTTTTCAATAGAAAACACACAGAAACTTCTAATAAGTCCAATACAATTACCATGGTAACATGTAAAATGAAAATAAACAAAAAAAATTATTTTGTTCTTTATAAAATTCAATAGACAATTGTTATGTATTCACCGATTTATTTCATGTAATAAAACAATATTGATTATTTTGTTGATAAACATAGAAAAAAAAGTATTTTCATTGTATCTAATACAAATGACAAGAATTACAGTAGTCTAATGAAAAGCAGCAAAAATTTCAATGGTATTCTGTAATACAACTTACATATGCATAGTATCATTATGACTAGTATTTGAATCGAATTGAAATGAGAAAAGGTCTTTAAGAAGCATAAGAGCAAACATTATAAGTTGCATAATAAAACTTTGATCATCACTATCCTTATCATTATCCGATACGATAGATGAATTATGTGATTGATCGGTTTCATTGTATGAAGTTGTCATGTCGATTGTCTCATGCGAAATATCTGTTGTATTGCTTAATGATTCCGATGCTATCGTCTCCGTCAGTCTCCTCACATATCGTGAATTTCATCAAACACAACATCACAATCACCTTCATTAACATGTTGATTCTAGATGTAGGAAATACTCCAATACTATTGCTCAAATATCAATGTTTATATACATCAACAAGTTAGTGATGTTCGTGATTTCAAATTGATTTCATATGATTAAAAGTTAGTTAGATTAACTACAATTTAGTCAACTATATCGAGGTTAGTAAATACAAAATTGTTGAATGCACACATTCACTCTCAACTTTGACCTTCTAATTTTGATGTCACTTCAATGTGACTTTCTATTCGTCATGCAGTTTAATTATGGATATTTTGAATTTGTACGTTTTATATGGCCAGTTTCAGTCCATTATTAATCAACGGGAAGATGCAAGCTTATTCTAATTATACATGTACCCGTTGCACAAGTGTCACTGTCTGGACACAGTAGTTTAGTGGTGAACGCGGTGGCTTTTGGCACTGAAGCGAACTGGGTTCGATTCCCACTGTGAAACACCAACATTGGGATGCAGGTACATCCAGCCAATAAGTCCCAAATAGGACAAAACACGCGTCCTAGATTCCTCTTACCAGTCACAATCCAACTTAAATATTAATAATTGTTGTCAAAAGCTATTTTTATTCAATTCCGAGTTTAAGTTGATAGCTGTCGAGGAATAATTAACTGAAGACTCATGATCGTGAAAGATAAAACAATTCTTACAGTCAACTTAATCATCGTTTACAGCACTGTATTATTTACCATAATCAAATATTAATAGGGACTCCTATTATGTTGCCAATAAATTTATTTATAAATTTGTGTGTATCTTTCAAGTCAATTGCATTAGTAGAAAAGGAAGAATAGCCTAAAACTGATATACAGAACATATTCAGTTAAGTCAAAGAATAAACAGACTGATAATTTTTGGTACTACCATTTCCTATACACAGAGTATAGATTTTTACTTTAAAATTTGTCATAGTGATACATTTACTATCAAGTCCTACTCTTATAAAATTTACTAAAATAAGATCAATAAAGCGTCTAATACCTAGTCTCTATTCAAAAAAAATCAATGCTAAATCTTTCACTTCCATGATACCACTAGGCTTTGCATATACGCAATTAATGATTCTGTTTTCCACCTGTAATACAGAGGGTTAGGTGTTCACAAACTTGAAGTCACTTGTGCGGAATCTGAGGTGCACATGGCTGAGGAGTTCCACACTAGAACGCAATAGCTGTTCAGTGCTCTCTGGCTTTCAATGATACCCTTCCAACATCAATCTGTGATGTATTCAATCAGTTTTACTTTCATTATATTCACGAGTTTCAATTATATCGTCTTCAAATTCTTCTTATGTCACAATTTGATTCATTTATTTGAATACAGGGAAAACTAGAACAGTTGTAAAATACTTTGAATTCATTGCATTTCATCCCATTCTTATCAAATACTCACAGATTACTAGTCTCAGACAATTCCAAACTACTGATATACTACCAGTACATTATGAATTCGATTGATTTTCAGTCAACATTAGATTGTTTGGAAAGTGATATTATAAAGTAATTGAATACAGAGTATTCACGAATAAGTCGGACGATTATTCTAGGGGTTCAGTTGCGTAATATGACAATAGTTTATTAAGCGAATGATAAAATCATAATGACATTCATTCGTGCTTTTCATAGGTTAATTCACATGTAATGATTATATATACTTTCTGTCATATATCTAGTAGATGGAGACCGATTAATCTCTACTTGATGACTCCATTTAAACATAAGTTCTTAGGTGTATGTTCAGTGAATCGTAAAGACGTCCGTCTTTCTGCTCAATCTATATATCATCTTCTGGATGCATACGTAAACTAGTAAATATAGTTAGAAGGAACATGGGAAGGATATCGGTGTACTTTGTATAACATAAAGAACATGTTGTCATATCTAGTAGTAGTAGTTTGGCTACAGAGAATAAATATAGGCCACAATGATATATTCACTCATTTGTGATTGTTACCTATGTATCATCACTATCATTAAACCAACCATAAATTCTCAGACCGGTAGATTAATAGCTTTCTCTAATCAATCAATGTCTGTTACCCGATATGGAGCATAGGCCGCCTACCAGTATTCTCCAACCAACTCTGTACTGATCTTTCCTGTCCAGCTCTTCTCTAATACAATTCATTCTCTTCATATCTGTTTCCAATACCCTAAGCAATGTGCTCTTGGGTCTTTATCTTTTCCTTTGGCCTTCAGGATTTCCTGTTAATGCTTGTCTTGTGATAAAGTTCGGTGATTTCCTCAATGTGTATCCTATCCACCTCCAGCATCTTTTCCTTATTTCTTCCTCGGCAGCATTTTAGTTGATTTGTTCTGTGCCACAGATGGCTATCGTTAGTGGTATCTGAGTGATGGATGCGAAGTATCTTACACAGACAGTTGTTTGTGAACACTTGTATATTCTGAGCGCTAACCAGACAAACTTATGTAACATATGTTTTATACAATTATGGTATTTTTCCTGTTTGCACTCAATAAAATTCTTGTATGTATGGCTCTATCGATCTTCATCTCTAGGGAATTTGTAATAGAGAAGTTATCAGTAAGTAACAGTAGAAATCATTTACAATACTTTCTACAAGCTAATTTTAAATCTCTCCTGATAGAACACATGTTTAGTGCTTCAGTATATTAGTAAGTGTAATTTAATTGTTTCAAGGTTATAAAGCATCTAAAGCAATTCCTCAAGATCATAAAAACGTTCAACATATTCTGCTTAGTAACTCAGTATGACTGTATAGTGTAATGAAAAGAAAGAGCATTTTCACAACACTATTGATATTTTATGCATCTTTATTACATATAATGCAAGTACATAGTAACATATAGTACAAATTATTTCATAAAAATTCCTCAGAATTGTTATAAATGAGATGTTAACATGAAAAATTACAGATTAGAAACATTCAGTTGAGCTTCATTGAATCCAACTGGAAGAAGACAAATATATGAAGCTGCCGTTAAAAGTTCAGTGTAATCACAGTTTAATTACTGTTCGGATCTTAATTGACAGTAATTAAAAGTAGATCATTCAGATAAACTGAAATTACTGTTAAAGACCATTTAATTAACGTCACAAAATTAACAACACAATCATTGTCATCATCATCACCACCATCAGTCTTCATAGAAATTGATTTATTTAATTGATCAATTTCGATGTATGAAGTCGTTTGTCGACTGAGTTATACAGATCATCTGTTGTATTGTATAATGATTCCGATGTCATCATCTCCGTCACCTCTTCACACATCATATATTGCATAAAACACAACATCATAATCACTCTCATAAACATGTTGATTCAAGATATGAGAATCAGAGCAATTCTCATACACATATAACCATTTTTATATACATCATTAGCCAGTAGACACTGTCATTCACAATATTTACTTCATATCTCCCATACCATTGGCTTTAACATACACAATTAACTTAATCATCTCAACATGTGACAAACTTAACATTATTCAATCAAACAAACATCAGGCTTTGGATATACAATGAGTTTTGAGGTCATTTAAATGAAGTTACAATTCACTCCAACACGTATTCACATACTTGCGGGAATTTATCTCCTCACTTCACATCAATGGCAAATAGTCAAATCAGCATCACTATTCTTATCACTAACATTATTATAAACAACATTTTACTGGTGATTGTAAGTTAATGGTATTGAGGTGGGAACGAAACACCAAATCATGAATACACAAAGGTGACATCAAATATTCATCCCAATATAAAAGTTGAGGAAGATTGATTTATGTTTATAAATGAAGTTGAATGAGGTGTGTGTTGAGGGGTGATGTGAAAAATCGTCTGTTTGCATACATTTCTTACATAACTTCATTCATGTTGAAAATCGCATTGTCCTACGAGTGTAATGTCACAGTGTGGCACATGACATGACTGACTTGACAATGAGGGTTTCTTTGAATACGTAGTCATTATTGTCATTATTATTATTATTAGATGCTATTTAGAGCTCATCACATCACCCACTCTTCATCTCATTTCATTCGTCAACATGAAATCTGCCTTCTTATATGTTAGTGTATTATCAATCATTTGAAGTTATCTTTCTGTATTCATGATTCCATGTTCCATTTTCAACTCGACATTATCGAATCATCATGGGAAGTAAAACATAATTTATAATGATGTTAATAATAACAGTAGTAATGCTGATAGTAAATTTCCACAGTATTCAACTGATTACAAGTCGGGAAATAACATCAATCTTCTTGTCCATGTATAGTTCAAATGCATAAAAGGGACATGTCATTTGAAGTTAACACATTCTACTCTCAGTACATACAAAGAGGTTAGTAACTTGCTGAGAAATAATACCTAAACTTTGCATTTAGCTGTTCTTATAAGTAAATCGTCTCACAACAAAGATAACTAAAATGGTTTCTCTAAACATGCACTTGTGAAATTGCTTATTAATAATCAATTCGTCTTGTGTTCATTCTAACATTTGGATCAGTCTATTCAATTCAAGTGAACTCCGAATACAAGAAGATAATTTACTGTGATGTACGCAATGGAAATATAACTCATTCATGAAACATATTGTACTCAAACATTGTCTCATTAGTTCTTAAATTCGAATCCATCACAGAAGAAAATTACTTCCTGGAATATGACATTTACTGCCTTCACTAGATTATCACGACCCATTTTGTTTCTTTTATTATCCGTCACATCGTTTCCTTCATATGTATGATCCCTCTTGTTGTTTAAAATGCCGATAATTATGACTAAAGTCATCTGTAAACATATATCACATACTGTGATGATTAAGACAACGTAGATACTTCAATAATCGTGATGAATCCTAGATATATGCATAAGTGTCATTCTACAACGGTGATATATGCGAAAATGTACACTATTGTGATAGTGTTGTTAATGATTTGAAGCCTATTCCATGTCACTCTTACTTACTTCAATACACTAACGATAGTCAACTAATCATATTCTCATTTACATGTAGTGTATAACTGAAGTGAAATTACATTTCATACAGAATTCGTGTAATCATACAGTCACAAAGAGAATGCAGTCGAATCGACAATCACCCACTCACACACACACCCACTCACTCACGAATACACGATACATTTCCCTAAACATCCATCCCAATGCACGAAATCGATCTATCTCACACTCACGTGTGGCATTGAGGACGTGCGAATTTCGACATGACACATGCTAAAATGAATGAGTCTATTCTACGTCACTACACCACAATCAACTCACCCACCCCCACACCCCACTCCACTACACTACACACCACTTCACTCCATTTCTCACTCACAACTATTCCAAATCTATCTATCATAATTATTTATTCAATCTATTCAATATATTACACTATTCTATTCTCATCACAAATTATACATATGAATGTGATCATTGAAAATATTTGCTTCCATATTACACACAATCACTTAACACATCACATCACACCACACCACACTCAACATCATGTCAACATGATGTCATGAATGTCGAGGTCATTCATATGATGTGAACATTTGACATCACCATCTGTGGAGATGATGAATTAGTCAGTTAAATAGGAAGTGATGATTTGACTGAGTGTAACGTGAATGAGGATTTCGGTGATTGAAAATGATTCAATGCGAAAATGTTGGAAGTGAGAATAGTTGAGATGTGTGTATAAGAGATGGTGTGTGAATTGAAGTGAATTGTCATGTGGTTTATATTGTTTGATAGTGGAGAATGGAGAAGGTGATGAGAGTAAACATTGTAGATGATGTGTTGTAGATAAATGTTGTGAAGGTGGATGCTGTTTATAAATCTCTTTAAATAGTGAGTGAACATTAGTGAATCTTGATTAATCAGTTGTAATTGTTATGACAGTTGACGTTTATTTGATGTATCCATGTGGAATCACTGATAGAGATTTCCTCTACTAATTAGTCTTTATAAGAATGTTACTTTAATTACATTGAATAAATCCTGGAAAGGATGACATTTGATAATGATTTCGGGAATAGAAGCTTCATACAGATTTTGTTCCATAGAATTATTTGTTTTGAATTTGTATATTTTGAAGTATTTTTAAATTGGACACATCATAGTGAATATGTTATGACAGAAAGTTTATACATTACATCCCATTTTTCTGTTGTCTTGTAACGTGACTTGTTGATATTTAGAGTTTTGTCCTCACAAGTTCTGTTTGTGTCTTCGAATTGGGCTCCGTTGTAAAAGCAGTTATCAGGTAAGTAAAGATTTTGAATGATTAAATCTGTAAGTTGGGGTCAACTACTACTAGCAGTAATTCACTGTGTCGCATATACCTTGAAGACAACGTTTTCCTACTTAATAACTATTTAAAGCATTGGATATTCGTATGTGTATATGTTTGTCTAGTTCCCTCTCGTGCAGCTTGGTACACCGTGAAATCTTTGTTGCATTGATTTCATTAATTATACATTTCTCGTTTGACTAACTTACTACACTTGATACAGCACAAGCACAAATACCTTCAAACACGTGCTAATCAGAATTCTCCACTCAACGCAACGTACTCCATTAATTATTATCTTTCACGTTATGATAGGAATAAGTTTTCATAGACAGTGAATAGTTTAAAATCACAAGTTCGAATCCAATTTCGTTAGACTACCAATAATAAAATGTCCCACCATTTTGTTGGTTTGCATTTTAGCGTTCATGAGATAAATGAATTGTATTGTATGTATTCAATGCTCTGAGACGGTAAGATATGACAGAAAATAACAGAGCTCTTCATTTGAATACTGGTATCAAAGAATCTTATAAACCAAAAATATTTCAGCTAACGTCATATTATGAAATCAAGAAATTACTTCAGAATTAACAGAGACCAGTCAAAAATATGATTTTATTGGTAGGTAAATTTAGTTATTTTGAATGTCTATTCTTTCCTAATTAGAATAACATAGTTCAATTTCGAACCTTTCACCTATCAAGAGTAATCAATCCAGTTGTTTGTAAGATTTATTTCTTCCTCGTAGTTTATATTCACGACTAAAATTTCATCAGCCGTCTGTACAGGAGTTAACATCAATATCAGGATACAAGTGGCATCTAGCTGACAAATCTCAAGTAATACGTGACGATTGTCTGGATTCTAAATTGTCAAGCACAGTACAACTTTAAACGTACTTGAGACTTATTACTATATTGAATGAATCCACTCAAGATGCACATTTGACATTAGAGACTGATCAACAACATGAGGACATAGTTTATTACAGACTATGTATCTTTTGAGGCTTTAGTAGTAGATCGTATTTTATTGAGTACCACAATCTGTGGAGTTGAATAATCAGGTTATTCAAGAATCCACCGGATACTCACAGATGATAATACATGATATGCTGTTTGTGTTACTAAATGACTAATCGGTTAGTTGGTATCGTTCTGGATTGAATGCATGTCGTGGTAAGGTTGTTACACAACTTTTTATTATTTTCAATACTAGACTGCATGATAGTTAATGACTTGTAATCCCTACTTCTATATCAATACAAGTATATTCAGCTAAAGAAGCTTCATATAAGACGAAATCAGTTTTCTGAATTCCCCTTCATAACTACCAATGAGGTGGTGTAATGGGTTTCTAAGATGAATTTTTGAAAACAACTGAAATGTAGCTTATCCTCATCGTGACATTCTTTTAGAATTCAATAGATACTAAGGAATAATCAAGGTAAACTAATTATACCTACTTGTTTATGTCACTGTTTCAGCATACATGCTATAAAGCAAAACAATTTGGAAAAAAAACAATCTCTGGAGTCTATTTTCAATAGTATCTGGACATTTGCTATTATGACATCTCTTGGATTCAGGACGTCAGGGTGACACTGTAGTCTTCCAAAATGATGTAATGCACAGCTAAGCTTAAGCCTTCTGAAGTTTACTGAAGTTACTGACTATTAAGAGTAAGAAACCTAAATTGTACATCCGAAAAGAAACTGATGTAAGCCTTTCATTATCATGCTAACTTAAAATTAATTCATTACATCATAAAACGTGAACTTGAAAGTTTTTTCTCAACTTTTTTGTATCCTTACATTGTTATGTCATAGTTTGCTTGATTTCAATGATTACCACTATTAACTAATTAAGTTTTACTCAGGTGGTTTAATTCTTTCTCATTGTCAAAGTTTTTGAATTACACAATCACTTGTTTCTAGTCACTCAAGTTTATGTGATTAACAGATTTCTCCAGAATTTACTTTTACATCTGGTGTATATTAACAATGTTTTATTCTACTACATAACTTTAGTTATTTCTCTGTTACAATATGTTATAGTTACGTTTTCATAATAATCTAACTAGACTTTCTTCTGTAAATACTTTCGAATGTCTTTACAATTGTCATCATTGCAGTTCAGGAGAACCAAATAAAATAAAGTGAACCATTGTCTTATTCTATTCAAATGTTCGTTTTTGATCTTTTACAAATTAATTAAAGGAAAATCTGAGCATAAATTGTGATTGTCAAACATTCGGTAAACCTGATATCTGTTGAGGGAGGCTGAGGGAAGGTTGAGGAGGAGAGGAATTCAATTCCCCAAGAATATAGTTACATAGGGATTAGATATAAAACTTTATATTGATTTAATATGCATATTTTTATTTGTATAACCTCACATCATACTCCACCATAATTCAGTTTGAGCTGTTGTCTTCATCTAAATCTAATCACTACTTCAATTCAAAATGCCGTAACAATCAATTAGTATTAATTAATTCAGGTATGATTTTATATTCAAATTGCATTATAATCGTTCATGCTAACTCATAATCTATGTAATTCAATTAATGCATGAACAAATGAGCTAAAATAATGATCCATGATCTCCTTTACTGATTTACTAACGTTAACTTCGTTCTTTATCTACGAGTCAGCCGCCCTATCAAATCATGACAACAGGGGGATATTACAGCTTAGCCAACTCCAATGAGTTTTCTTCTCATACAAGGATATATCAATTAGCTTTCCTAGAAATGAATTAGCTGTTGTTATATCAATTTCCGTTCTCAAATTATTGTAATTTTATTATGAACCTGGTATCTTGTTTACTGTATGTAACATTCCTATTTATGTTTTTATTGTGTTTTCTTTCACGTTTTGTTCTGTTGTTTGATCCATTTAATCATTTGTCTTTATACATTAAATTATTTGGAATTGATGCCTATTCACTGGTATCATTTTCACTCTCGCTACCATTTGGAGGACTTGGGGATTAAACAGTCATTTGCAAAGCAATTTTTCTTCTCACGTCTTTTGGTTATAGATTATGGTAGGAATTTTCATTGGCTCGTTTAAACGTAAAGTTAATAAACTGCTTATTTCTGTCATTTCGCATCTTGTCTGCTCTTCAGTACTACATAAATTGTCTGAATTGAAACACTTACACAATTCATCATTCGTAGATGACATTTATCATGAGTTGTTTTTCAAGTTACAGTTTTCATTAGCGCCACACAAGAACACATCAGTGGCAAGTTTTCTGAATCATTAGATATACAAACTAATGGATGATAAATAGTTGTAATACAAATTCTCAATAGATAAACTTTCATTTCAAATGATTGGAATACATCACTTTCTAATGAATAACCATTAGAACAATTCTAAAAGAAAAAAAAACCATCATTATTTTTCACAATCGCTGAAAACAACACCAACTGTAGAATAAAATGAATTTATTATATTTCACGGTTACTCAACAGGATGTAAACGGACCTGAATTTACAGTTATTATTATTTTAGTTGACTAGATTCATCACAGATTAGTGTTGGCAGGGTATCATTGAAAACTAGGAAGCACGGGATAGATGTATCGTCCTAGTATGAAACATATAAGCATGTTTACCCTAAATTCCTCCCCCAAGGGCTACAGGTTGATGAGCGCCTAACGCTCTAAATCATAGGGCCGGTATCCGGTGGTCGATAGTTAATCGTCCCAGTATATACGAAAGGGTCAAAATCGTCCTGCGATAACTATAGAAAGATTAGGATTGACTAATATAGTGTCTATAATTATCAGACGTCTAATTGCAACTTGTGATCTGCAAATGTGAGAAAACCAGGCTGGTTTCAGACCTGATCAACGTTATCTAAACCAACTATTCACAATTAGTTAGGTCTTAGAACATAGACATTCCTTTCGGCACCCAAAAATAGTGGTTTTTCTCGACTCAACAGGCGGGATTTGACTATGTAGACCGAGAAGGTCTATGGCAATGTCTTTCATTAAAAGGTGTACCCCAGAAGTACATAAATCTCATAAAGGCTCTATACCCAAACACTATTAGTAATGTTAGAGCTTAGGGCGAACTGCCATTTAAACTTGTAACCTCAAGTGGTGTCAAGGCAGGCCACTATCTTCAATTTTACCTAATTTTATAGTCGATTTGTTGTTGAAAATTACACTCTGATAGTCTGACTTTTCAGGAATTGATCTCCTACCAGGAGATCCACTTATTAACTTAGAATATGTTGATGACATAGTTCTGTTTGGTGAAGACGCTGATTACATGCAGAAACTTTTAATAGCAATAAGCTCCAATGCAACCGTGTTCGGAATGCGTTTCTTCCTTTCTAAATGCAAACTATTGTTGACTGCCAAATCCAGTTGTGTCGGTAACTGCAGACTACCTGGTTGGGATCCGTGGGAGTAATGTAATCAGTGGTTGGACATGTCGGGTGACATGGCTCAAATTGGTCACAGTAGCAATGATGTATCCACTCATTGTCCTTCCTTAAATCGTGAGCTTTAAATTATTTTATAACTTTCTTTCCGCATTTCATTTCATTCTCCTTGAATCATATTCTTTATATTCACTCTTTTTTTTTAATTGTTATTATCATTGAAGTAACAGTCTACTCCTACTAATGTAATATTAATCATGCTGTGTTTTATAGGTATGGGAACTTGGACCGATGCACAGATATTCCAGGCTTTGTGTTGATCATACATACATACATCCAATGGTAGAATTCTCACCTCCATCAATTTATGATATAGCACAATCATCATCTATTGTCATCGATGTTAATTGTCTCATCCCCTAACAGATCTTAACCCCACCAGTCACGCCTTCTCAATAAAGCTTTAGGAATATCATGATGAGTTCTGTACTACCTGGTAATCATCAGTATGTTACAATCATTAAACTGTAACGTACTCAGTCAACTGAAACCACTTAATTTCTCATAAATTTCAAATAAGTAAATATACAGTGCATGTAACAACAGGAATTCTCGATAAACACTTAGTTTAACATTGAATGCAAAAGTGTATATTTCAACAATTTAAGTAGTCAAAATCTATGTAGCTGATGAGATGCATTTTATAGACGCAAAGTTTTATTCGAATGTAGATTTGTGTTGCATTGAAATAGATAAACAAGAAGTCATTTAAATAGTACAACGATCATTAATAGATTGTTAACAAGAACACATAATGTATTATTGTTGTCTGTTTTGTTATATTCTCTTCTATAAATTAGGTGTCAAACAACCAGAAAACTAATAAACAACTCTAAGTTGGAGTGAGTCGGTTTTCTCTGTATGTATTCAATCAAGCACCTGAAGGAAACAATCTTGGGACCAGAGGTGAAAAGTTTACATAGTAGAAAAATAGAACAAGACAACCATGAGAAAAAACCCAGGAAGATTATTTAGGATCACTGACGTCTGAAATCTAAGTTGGTGCTTGAGTACGGTCGTTCAAGTTTTACAATATTATAACATCAAACTATGAAGGAAGATAACTAAAATGAATGCTAGAAAAATAATAGTATAAGTGTCATCAACAACTTATTACATTCAAGGTCGAAAGTACAGGCTCCTAGTCACTTGTAGAGGAAACCACTCAGATCACTTCTATAAGTTGTTTGCGCTTAAAATGATAGCGAAATCTTCACAATCAAACCATTCAGCTCAGTAAACGTAATGAAACTGAAAATTTTCTTTATTACTTGTTATATCAGTTATTTTATACGATTGATTAGTATTACTTGCATGAAGATGTTAAATCAGTCCCTTAGATTGACTACTGTATTGTAGATGCCTGAAGTAAGATTGTGGAATCCTGTTATCTGTCAGATATTGAATATTTTATCAAACAGAACAACACAGTCACCATGATGATCACATTGAGTGTAAACAAATGAAATGGATATTCATATTTAAGCATTAAGAAATTTATCTCACTGAATTATACTTTTCGAATCATATCTTCGCTCCCTAATTTTCTGCATTACTGCTAATACTTCTATTATCGTTATCACTCTTGGATTTGAACTGACAGTTGCGTCTCTGTGCTGATGTGGTATGGCGACCTGAACTGATGTACGTACGTACGAAGTTCTGCGTTGTATCTGTCTGTCTATTAAGAATGTCTATTTATATTGTTATACTAATGATATCCTTGATTCACCACAAACTTTATGTGAAAACATGGCTTAAAAATTAGATTATCAGTTCATAAGGTCATTACAATTTACTGTCATTATATATAACTTGATTAATCTTCAAATAAAAAGAAAACATGATTAAACAGAATAACTCAGTAAAATAACATGCATAGTGATCCGTAACAACATCATGCTAATTTGGAATGGGTGTTCGCAAAGTAATGGGTTAACCATATGTGTTACGTAATGACATGAACATGAATAATGCTAAACAGTTCAAATTGTACTAATGCAACAAGCGAAAAGAAAGATAAACTTTATCAGATCAACAGTGAGTAAATAAAATAATAATAATAATAATGACAAGAAGTAGTAGTGTACTACTTTGTGTCCAGTAAACATCGTAACCAACAAATTCTATATGAAACAAATTTCACTCGCTTTTATTCATACGAAATTTACTCATCATTACTGATTAATTGAGGGAAATCTCGATCAGTGATTCCACATGGATACATCAAATAAACGTCAACTGTACCATAACAATTACAACTGATTAATCAAGATTCATAATGTTCACTCACTATTTAAATAGATTATAAACAACATCCACCTCACAACATTTATCTACAACACATCATCTACAATGTTTACTCATCATCACCTTCTCCATTCTCCACTATCAAACAATATAAACCACATGACAATTCACTTCAATTCACACACCATCTCTTATACACACATCTCAACTATTCTCACTTCCAACATTTTCGCATTGAATCATTTTAAATCACCGAAATCCTCATTCACGTTACACTCAGTCAAATCATCACTTCCTATTTAACTGACCAATTCATCATCTCCACAGATGGTGATGTCAAATGTTCACATCATATGAATGACCTCGACATTCATGACATCATGTTGACATGATGTTGAGTGTGGTGTGGTGTGATATGATGTGTTAAGTGATTGTGTGTAATGTGGAAGCGAATATTTTCAATGATCACATTCATATGTATAATTTGTGATGAGAATAGAATAGTGTAATATATTGAATAGATTGAATAAATAATTATGATAGATAGATTTGGAATAGTTGTGAGTGAGAAATGGAGTGAAGTGATGTGTAGTGTAGTGGAGTGGGGTGTGGGGGTGGGTGAGTTGATTGTGGTGTAGTGATGTAGAATAGACTCATTCATTTTAGCATGTGTCATGTCAAATTCGCACGTCCTCAATGCCACACGTGAGTGTACAGATAGATCGATTTCGTGGATTGGGATGAATGTTTTGGGGAAATGTATCGTGTATTCGTGAGTGAGTGAGTGAGTAAGTGAGTGGGTGGGTGATTGTCGATTCGACTGCATTCTCTTTGTGATTGTATGATTACACGAATTCTGTATGAAATGTAATTTCACTTCATTTATACACTACATGTAAATGAGAATATGATTAGTTGACTATCGTTAGTGTATTGAATTAAGTTGTATGTGGACATGATGTTGTTGAGAGAATTGTG
The DNA here is from genome assembly GCA_025215515.1 of Schistosoma japonicum. Taxonomy (NCBI): domain Eukaryota; kingdom Metazoa; phylum Platyhelminthes; class Trematoda; order Strigeidida; family Schistosomatidae; genus Schistosoma; species Schistosoma japonicum. The sequence continues at coordinate 26,274,960 of CM046069.1, read as the reverse complement.
TTTTTGAGAAATCTAACTGAATACATTTTGGAGATTGATTATTTAATAATTGAGATTTTGTCATTTGGAGGTTTGCAGTGAATACTGATTTGTTGCTTTCCATGAGAGGTGTAGAGTGAATGGTTGATTGTTTTACGGACGGAACTGTGTGATTTATGAATGTTGAGATCTTTTGTCATATTTTGTCTTTTGAGTGTTGCCAGGTGTAAACTTGTATCTTCGTCTTTATCGTTTAAGTCGATATGATTTCTGGGTCTATCAGTTCATCATACCATTGAATAAAGTTCATTTCTGTAAATGTTGAAATTTAAGAATTCACGATGATTTAGAATTATGCGTACTTCTTACAAATTCTATCAATAGTGGTTAGATGTATTACTTCATCACTACGAGTATAAGTTTAGATTAATCGTTTGAATACTTGAATCTGTTGTATCTCTGAGATCAAATCTTCTCATGCATAACTAAATCTATTAAACAAACTGTTGTTTCCCTATAATGTATCAGTATTATCTACGAATATCTGTCTGCATGTAACGAGTGGGATAATAAGTTAACACTGTGGACTGTTGTCTACGCAGGAGATACAGTTTAAACGTATGTTACGTATATATGCAGAAAACATGTTCTATATCTGATAATGCAATAAGAGGAAGACGAAGTTTACAAATTTGTACTTTCACTCAACCTAACTTAGTAGAGTGTGATTCACATCGTTCTCTTCATTAACCTTGTTTACTCAGCTTTTATTTTTATTTGTCTGGTGACCTTTTATATTTCATATAAAAGCGCCTTAACAAGTGTATGTGTGATCAGATTTTTCAAAATGTATTACCCAAATTTATCACATAGATCACTGATAAACTTCGTCTACTTATTGCATTCTCTACATTTTTCTAAGGGACAAATTGTGTTAAATGTTCTATATCAGTATACAATATATACTCACTGAAATTCCGATTGACTTGCACGATTCACAGTACTACACATTCCTATAAAGCATCGTTAGCGTATCTAAGTAGTTGAGAATCATGATCATTGTCTTCATATTAGCGAAAAATATATAGGTAGAACGTACGAATTCGAAATATCCACAATTAAACTACATGGCGAATAGAAAGTCACATTGAAGTGACACTAAAATTAAAGGGTCAAAGTTGAGTGTGAATGTGTGCATTCAACAATTTTGTATTTACTAACCTCGATATAGTTGACTAAATTGTAGTTAATCTAACTAACTTTTAATCATATGAAATCAATTTGAAATCACGAACATCACTAACTTGTTGATGTATATAAACATTGATATTTGAGCAGTAGCATTGGAGTATTTCCTATATCTAGAATCAACATGTTAATGAAGGTAATTGTGATGTTGTGTTTTATGAAATTCACGATGTGTGAGGAGACTACGGAGACGATAACATCGGAATCATTAAGCAACACAACAGATAATTCATATGGAGTGAATGATTTAACAACTTCTTACAACGAAACACAGCAATCAACTAATTCGACTGATATGACAAGTGATGATGACGGTGATAATGACGATGACGAAGATAGTGATGTTGATTTTATGACATTACTTAAAAAATCTTTGGCGGTAATTCTAGTTTATCTGGGTGATTTACTCTTAATTACAATCGATAAAAACCCTAGTACTAATGAAACTATGATCAAATAGAATATTTAATATAAAACAATTTCTAGTCGAAGTTAGTCATGTTTAACTGAATGTTTCAAATCTGTAATCCTCCTTGATGAAATTACAAAATTTGGTATCTCCATTGAAACCATCTTGATGAATGTTTGTGAAACAAATTATGCTTTGAATTTATATTCTTCATTATCACTATGTACTTATGTTACTATGTAATAAATATGATTGAAGTGTAATTGGTTTTGTGAAGTTGTTCATTGTTGTCTTTTTACCTTACAGTTATGTTGACATATCCGGGGATGTACTTTTGAAGCGATGCGTTTTCGCATCCGATCAACTATTTCCTTCACTTGGTTATAGAGAGTGATGAAAGGCTTTTCGCATCTCAACTATTAGAATTATGTCATTTATAATTTTTTCAATTGAAATATGATGATTGCGTTCACGTGAATTAGAATAATGCCATTACACCTCAGAGGTACTGAACAGACATCAATCTGTGAAGAATACAGAAAACTAAGCTCACTATCTCTCACCTATTTCCTTAGACTACCTCCATTCAAAAAAAAAGAAACATTGAGACGAATACACAAAATTTCTATAATAAATGTAATTATTCAAACTCAACAGGTTTTTCTGTTTGTAAATGAAAGAAATATTAACATCGTGACTTGCGTATACACCTAGCTACTGAATTCTTGAATTCCGAAACCACTTATAGGAACGCAGGTTGTCATTTATACGGTAGTAGAGTGATTACAAGTGATGTTCACGACTATGTTACGCTAGAGTTACAGTTAGAGATAAGATTAGATTAGAAGTAGGTATAAGTTGTGTTTTGCTTTAGATATATATTATCCATTTGTAAGTCACTGACAGTTTGCGTAACAGAAATCTACTATTTGATGTGATTAGTATTGTAATGTTTACTCTGTGACATCGAAAGTAAATTTTATGTAACAGATTTGTACTTCTTGTGTGTCGGACATTAGTATTACAATAAGTGATTTCCGATAAGCTGCAGGTTTTCCAAATCGTCAATGATTAGCTATAGTGGTCATAGTTTGCAAACGGTTTAGGAATCGCTAAAGCCTCCCCCCTACACTATGCTGTAGCTGAATGTGTAAATAAGAATTAGGTAGGGTAGAAATTAAACAAAGAGGAGTTTTCATGAGAGCAAGAACAAATATTTGTGCAGAATAAAGCCTGATAAACTAAATGAAACTACAGTTCAAAAGAAGTCTATTTTCATTCAACTCGATTTTAAAGGTGATGATATTGCTGGAACAATCAGAAGAAGACTTAGCTCAGCTTTAAAGAGAACTTATTATGCTGCCAAACTGCTTATATCATACATAACAACATGTTCACTGAAACAATCAAAAATTGACAGGTATCCTTCTCATGTTACCGCCAACTGTCTATATAAATTTACGTGTACCTGCAGTAGCAGTTACATTGGCCGAACAGAAAGAAGGGCCTACCTACGATTTAATGAACATGTTCCAAAAAATCTACGACTCACAGGAACAAAGACATTAAGCAGCGCGACCGCTAAGCATCTAATTGACACAGGACACCAAATTGATATTAATCAATCATTTAGTGTTCAATAGACAAAAAACTTCAAATCTTCTAAAATATGCGGAAGCGATTGCTATTAAACGATTGAAACCAAACTTATGTGTTCAAAAAGAAACGGTTATAAGCCTTTCTTTACCCTGGTAACCTAACTTTTGCGTTATTGTTTTCATTGTTATTATTCTTTCGCTAAGTTTTTAATACGTTTTCTCTTATGATCAGATTTAACAATTCCTTCTCTCCGTTACATCATCGTTTTTCAGATGGTTAAGTTCAACTTTCGTGGTTAATTAGGTCGTTTAAAGTTTAATAACTGAGTTTTATTCACTTTATTCTCAAATATTTCCAACCACCCCTTATTGTGCAATCATTTGACCTCTGATCTCTGTTTTGCCTTTTGTACCTTCTCTTGGATCATATATATATATATATATATATATATATATATATATATATATATATATATTCAAATATTAATCTTGTAAAATATTATTCTAGGTTGTATGCAGCTGATGAGAAACCAACGAAATAAAATGAATTCATCTTATTCTGCACAAATATTTGTTCTTGCTCTCATGAAAATAATAAAGGGAACAAAGTGTATGAAAGAGGAGTTTCGTAGGGTAGGGGATTATACATACTATCATACATTTGAGATGGTCATATTGTGATTGATGACAATGAGATAGAAAATATTTCTTTCTGATGCAGATATTTGGTTACCTGGATTTTATCTACATGGCTTCATTTATGTGTGGAAATCGCAAATTTATATATCCAGGTGAATTATTTGTTAATCATCATAATATTCAAGAAAGCTCGCGCCGATGTAATATGGTATTCACCATCAGACAAGTGGGATAGAATGGGGTTATTGATGAACTTCATGAATCATTTCACCACCAACCCTCTTCCAACAATGTAAAGATATATTCACAACCATAGAAGGATGAAAAACATGAGGCCGATATCCATCTAACTAGCTACACAGTAGCCCGTCATTCAGTATCCTATTCTTCATTTATTGTATGAATATTAGTTTAGCTGATAAGATATTATATAACCTCTCTTCGTTTAACATCTATTACTTAATATTGTGAAAAGTAAGTAGGAAGAGAACATGTAGTAAACTAGTTCAATATTCACCATTATGTTCATTTTCAGTTTGATTAATCTGATTGTAAAGTTGTCAAGATCTACCTTCAAATGAACATCACATTTCAGAATGATGTTCTACGGATTCCTTAGAGGATAAAATAAACAAATAAACAGTAAACAGTAATAAGCCTAACATTTATTCATCATCATTCCAATAATTGATTAATTAGTTGATAAGAAGATGTGTGAAGTTGTCATCTTGTTGAAATGTAGAATGTTATAAAAAATGTTATTTATTTTAGCCTATTTGTGAACTATTCTAATGTATCGTTATGTGCATTTCATTCAGGTCAATGGGGGTAGCTTAGAAACATTAATATTTTTGTAAAAGTTTATCAACATTATGAATGTAGTAATTTTTATAAGTATGGTTTTTACTGATACACATTTTTAGCAATATTCGTTAAGATGTTTAAACGATAACCGTGTAACGTTGGTTTCTGTTTGCTGCTCTGTACGCCTGCTGAGGTGCTTCACTGCCGTCTATCAAATACATGTGTTCACTATGCGAATTCTTCTCATTCTTGTGCCTAGTGTCGGAATAAGGGATTAATTCCTCTTTCTTATTATAATGCTCATAGTGAATTATCCTGTTTTGAATTGATCTACTGGTCCGGATATTTTAGTCTTGAGTTAAACCTACATAGTTGCTTGTAGTGAAAATATACTGAAATCTAGTGATTGCATGAGAGGATTGGGAAAGCAACATATTAACCACTACTCAGTCAGTGATTGGTAAATGCTTACATTGCAGTCCCATAAGACACCATTAACGGATAGAATACTTTAGTAGTATCGGTTGCATATTATGAAACTAGTTAAATTAGCCCCACGTTCACCACGGTAAATCAATTTTCCCAAATTTGGGGACACACCTCACTCTCCAGTGGGAAATAACGCGAACCCTAGGTTCAATATTTCTTCCTGCAAGTTAATTCTCCTTCCACCCACACACATCCCTGTAGAACCAAATTCAATAATGTTGTTCATTATTCAGATACAGTTTAGGATATATGTAATCTAAACGTTCGATTGTCACGGGTCTCAATGTTTACAAAAGTCTTACTTTTCAGCAAATATTTAGGGGTAAACATAACTTCTCTTATTTAAAATCAAATATTTGTTTAATTCATTCAAATCTAATAATTAATATGGTTTTATGTGCAGTTGTTTATTCTTCAATGTAACCATTCATACATGAATTTAATGAGATAGAAATGTAATGTGTAATATCGACATAGTTTTACAGTTGTAACTTTGTCACGTTTTATCATCATGTAGGTTGAAGTAGTCGGAAGTAAACTGTAGTGTTCTTATTAATACTTAGTATTCCAAATAGCCGTCACAACGTAACTGTGTTAGAATTCAGGTGTAGTATTACTATTGTATCAACCAGTAGTGGAATCACAAACAAGCCAGCTTACAATCCGATGTTTTGTATATATATATGTATAGTTCAAGGGAGCTGTGTGATGTATGAATACCAACGTATTTTTTTTATGTTTTTTTTTTTAAATGTCCTTAGAGGTTGTTGGTGTAGGGAAAGATACTTGACGACTGAGATAAGTGTAACAATTACCTTGCCTTTCAACGGACCAGTGAGATTTACTCTTATAATCTATATGATCTGACTACGTAGACGCTTACTGGCTGCTGTCGATGACTATGTAACTAGATTTCCCCAGAGTTGGTTTTTGAGAATAAAATACCAGCAAAAAGGAGATAGTACCAAATCGTTTATTAAGTATAAACAAACTGTTTTATATAACATATTCTGGACCAACCAGTAATAAGAAATACAAGTAGGTTGTGATTCTTGATTTTTTTTGTCACGTTATAACATTTTGTCTTTTGAGTATGGTAAAGGGTAATCCTTTACATTTCTGATTCCTCTCGTCACTCTCAGCTTGTAAACTTAGTTGGTGATTGTTTGTGTTTCTTTTATTGATTTCGTTATTAATTCACTATTTATATGACTTAGTTTTCATTAAATATTATTGAATTAAAGTCAAATGAATGAAATTATTACTTGCCTTATAATGTGAGTAGTAACTGTAAATTTTGTATAGCACCAATGTTAGATTAAGTTAATCACTTCAAATCTTATTGAACTGGAATAGGGTATATTCTATTTGAAGTGAAAAAGGTCTGTTGACTCCTTCAGGTTGACTTCAGATATCCTTAATGATGGTGGTTTAATGTTAACAGTCTTGTTGACTGAAATATTATTTACTGTTTAAGAACCCTTCGTTAACCATCTAAATTGTTCCCATTGCTGATCGTTTCTGTTAACAAGAAATAAGTGTAATACCCACAGTTTGATCAATTTAGTACTTAAACATTAACCTCTATAACCAACCTATGTTTGTCTAGGGTTCGATAACAATAGACTTAGAAGATTGATTGTAGGAATACGTTTTTATCTAATGCGATATGCACTCTTCCTTAGATTTGAGAATATCGGCATATTTATTGATGTCGTGTTCATCAGGGTTGCCCTATATTACCCATGTTTCCTCTTATTCTATCGTTCTAAATGTTCACTTATTTTAAAATTCCACCTACTTCACTTAACTTTTTGTGGATTGATTTTTTCTTCATAAATTGCCAATAGACATTGAATACACAGATGAAAAAGTAATTCGATGAAGTTTTTGACACAGTGAAGAATCTTTTGAACACCTTGATTTACAATCTATAAATATTTAGGATGAGTTATTTCCCTCTAAATGCAAAATGCTGATTAAAACAGTTATGATGCGCGAAATTTGGTGGTGGGTGACCGAATGCCAAATTAGGTGTGCCTAGTCGGTGACTGTGCGTCTGCCCTATGCCCACTTAGTTCCAAGCCGAAATGAGAAGAATACGAGCCAATAGATCAACCAGACAGAATCCTATAATGTTTCAAGCATTCCTTTATATATACATAACATCAGACCGCACAACAAACCAATTAGGAAATTAACATGAATACAGAACAAAGCAAATAGTGGTAGTAAATAGGAACAACTTGTACCCAACTAATTAACTGCAGTCCATAATAAGAGACAATATAATAACAGTAATTATGCTAAACGGGAGGATAAGGTAAGAGAAACGTAACAATAATAGAAACAAAATGTTTACATTACACACAGATAAAATAATTGAAATGGTGTTCTTAAAACACAGTTCTGAAAGTTTGTTACACTTCTTTGTGGTCCGGTATAACAAAAACTTAGTCTATGCATTCACGTATATTGGTCATAGTGAAGTAGTTGAATAAGTTGACTAATTTATTTATTTTGGAAAATCCCTTGTTCTTAGTGAATTGGATTTTGGTAGGAGATAATGCAAAGAATCAGAAATCGCATCTGAGTTTTCATTCTTATATCTCTGGTAGCTCAAAAAGATGTGTCGGTGTGATAATGAAGAGGAGAATATTCTACGCAGTCATTACTTGTTGGTGAATTAATTCCCTATTTTCCTATACGTTTGGAGTTTCAGTATATCTACAAACATATTTTTATTGTCCAGTCTTTTGGAGCCTAAATTGAAATTTCCTAGTATTTCCATTCCGTAATATAGACTGTTCTCACCTCGTCAATTATATTTAATCGTACTTATGTGGTATGTTAACTTCAGGTAGCACACATTTGTAACAGCATTGACACTGGTTATTACTGAACAAGTTTTTATTCACAAATTTTATCGCTGTTAAACCATTTGTTCATTCTTTTGTTATTAGTTGGTGTTACGAAACACTGAAAACCTTAGAACAGTAAGATATTTAACTTGATATATCTATAAATGACTGTCTAGACCTGACCTCAGTAGTGTTTTCGTGTAAAGTTCATACTGTCAAATTGGTTATAGTAAACCGCTGCACCGCTATGATAAAATACACCATGTATATTAATAAAAGCAGAATGTTTTTTTAGTTTATGTCATATCGAGCGATTCAAGAAGCCTAACTAACTTTCTGAACTGTTTTTCAGAAACTTGTTTAATTTATTTTCAGCATATCAATCAATCAATCAATCAATCAGTCACTGACTGTAATCCCATGTGGACCATAGGCCACCGACCAGCATTCTCTAACCAACTCTGTCCTGGGCTTTTTATTCCAGCTCTTCCTAAGTGCACTTTATTCGCTTCATGTCTGTCTCCAATCCCCCACCCAATGTGTTCTTGGGTCTTCCTCTTTTCCTTTGGCCTTCAGGATTCCAAGATAGCGATTGTCTTGTGACACAGGTTGGTGATTACCTCAGTGTGTGTCCTATCCACCTTCAGCGTTTTTTCCTAATATTTTCCGCACCTGGAATTCGGTTGATTTGTTCTCTGCCATGGGAGGTTGTTGATAGTATCTGATCAACAGATCCGAAGTATCTTACGCAGATAGTTGTTTATAAATGCTTGCATCTTTTGAATGATGCTTTTCGTAGTTCTCCAAGTTTCATCACATTTGTATTGAAAATGTTGACTTTATTGTTGACTGACAGTTGGTTTGAGTTACAGATGTCCTTCAGTTGTAAAATTGCTACTCTTGCCGGCCTTTCCAACCCGCGCTTTTACATCTACATCAGACCCTCCTTATTTATCCATGATACTGCCCATGTATGTAAAGGATTCTACATCTTCCAGAATTTCTCTGTTAAATGAAGTTGGGTTAGTGTTTGTTGTTTTGTATCGAAGGACCTTGCTTTTTCCTTTATGCATAATGAGGCTGCTGCTACACTGTCCGTCTTCATCTGCATTTGTTTCTGAGTGTGAAATAGAAGAGATAAGTCATCTGCAATGTCTAGTTGCATCCACGTTGTCCACTGTATTCCAAGATTATCTTGAAAAGTTACAGTCTTCATGATCCAGTCAACCACTAGTAGAAAGAGGAAGGTTGAGAGTAAGCAGCCTTATCTGACACTGGTTTCAACTTCAAATGAATCTGTCAGCTGACATCCATGCACGATTTTACAATGTAGTCCGTCGTAAAAATTTCGTATGATGTTGACTATCTTTCCAGGTACGCCATATTATCATGAAAGGAACCATAATATTCTCCTATCCACGTTGTCGAATGCTTTTTCTTAGTCAAGGAAGTTGATGCAAAGTGGCGAGTTCTATTCAACAGATTGTTCAACAATGAATCGTAGAGTAGCGTTTTGGTCGAAACACGATCGATCTTTACAAAATTCGGCCTGTTGATCTCCATTTTGAACGTCGACTTGATCTTCCATTCTATTATATAACACTCTGTTGAGAATTTTCTTTGTATTGAAAATGGGGTGATGCCTCTGTAGTTTCCATTCTTGCTAAGATCACTTTTCTTTAGTATCTTGTTGAGGTAATCTTCTTTCTAGTCTGTTGATACCTATTCTTCATCTGAAATCTTCCTAAAGATAGCGTGGACCATCATTGAATTGCTTTCATATCTGACTTCAATGCCTCACTCAGCTGGTGTTGTCTGGCCTTGCTGATTTCCTACTGTTGATTTGTCGAGTGGTTGTTTTCATTTCGTCGACTGTTGGTAGGTCGATATTTATAGAGAGATATGTAGATGACTTGTGGGTTTGGTGGGGCTGGTCTATTTAAGAGTTCTTTGAAGTACTCTTTCTACCTGTTTCGTTATTCCTGCGTTTCAAAAATTGGTTTGTCAGCCTTGTTCTTGATTGGCCGTTCTGGATTTCAGAATTCCCCAGCTAGATCCTTTGTTGTATTGTATAGGTGCCTCATGTTTCCTTCTCTTGTAGCTTTTTCTGCCGTCATTGTTACGTATTTCACATACTTCTGTTAATGCAACCTGATGCTTCTCTTTACTTGCTTATTAACTTTTGTGTATTCGGCTTGTGCCTTAACTTTCTCTGTTCTTATCTGGCTGTTGGTACTTGCTAAATTTTTGCTCCTTCTTTCTTGGATCTTGTTCAGAATAACAACAGAAATCCATCTTTTCAGTGTTTTTCCTTGCTACTCAAAACCTCCTTAAATGTTGAAGTTATTGTTTCTTCATTTTATTTCCAATTGTCCTTCATATAATTCCTACCTTCTTCTAGTAGAACTCTGCCTGAAACTCTTCTAGGGTTACAGCCGATTCCAAGCCAGGGTAAAGGAGGAGGGTAGCATGCGGCTAGCATCCCCATCCCGGAAAACAAGAGCTTGCTAAAAAGACGCTAACCAGATTGAACAAACTAAACCATCTAAACTCTGCCATGGGAGTGGAAGGAATGTTTATGACGCTTCATGATAAAAACCGAAATTCTTCAGAAGTTATGTGGTCAACGCTCCTTCCTTCTAACAACTAGAGCGAAAATTTTCATCGGTACGCGGAATGTTCGGACAAAGTAGGAGAGCATGAAGACCAATCAGATAGCTGCAAAAATGAAGAGATTCAACTTGACAGTGCTCGGAATCAGCGAAACTCATTGGACTCAAACTGGACACAAAACATTAGTTACGGAATAGGTGCTGCTATACTCTGGACACGAAGAGGGAAATGCCCCACACATCCAAGGAGTTACTCCGATGCTGTCCAAGAAGGCATGTAGTGTACTTGCAGGATGGAAATCACATGGACCCTGAATCATCAAACCATCATTCAAGACAATGAAGAAGGGGATTACAATGAATATTATCCAATGTTATGCACCCACCAATAACGGCAATGACGAGGATAAACAACTGTTTCACGATAGGCTGCAGTCAATTATAGCGAAGTGTCCAGGAAGAGATCTGATAATCTTGATGGTGGACCTAAACGCCAAAGTTGAAATGGACATCACCAGATGTCATGGGACGACAGGGACTGAGAGAAAGAAATAAGAATGGTGAAAGTTTTACAGATCTATGCGTTTTCGACAAAATGGTTATAGGTGGTACAATAATCCCCACCTCCACACAAAGGCATACACAAGGTTACATGGGTCTCACCAGATCATACTACACAGAATCAAATCGATCATATATGCATCAATAAAAATATTCAGAAGATCAGTGGATGGTTTGAGAACCAGGAGAGGAGCTGACATAGCTTCAGATCATCACCTGGTGGTTGCCAAAATGAATCTGAAACTAAAGAAATAATGGATAACTGAAGTAGCAGTATTACGACGGTTCAATACAGCTTACCTTCGAAATGCTGACGAACTCAAGGAATTCAAAACAACTTCCAACAACAAGTTTCAAGCCTTACAAGATCTGCTGAAAGAAGAAGAAACTACTATAGAGGACAACTAGGAAGGAATCGAAGAGGCACTAACTTCAACGTGTCGAGTGGCTTTGGGCTGCAAGAAACACCATCATAAGAAATGGATCCTCACTAAGATCCTGAGCGAAACTCAACAAAGGAGGAACAAGGAGGCAGAAGTTAACAACAGCCGAACTAGAGTAAAGAAAATCAGGGCACAAACTGAATATACAGAAGCAAATAAGAAAGTAAAGAAGAGCATTAGAGCCAACGAACGGAAATACATCGAAGGCCTTGCAACGACAGCGGAGAAAGCTGAAAGAGAAGGAAATATGAAACAGCTATATGTCAAAACAAAGAAACTGGCAGGCAAATATGGTAAAACAGAGCTACCGGTCAAGAAGAAAGAAGGCAAGCCAATCACCGAGATTCAAAAACGATGGAACAGATGGGTAGAACACTGTGAGGAACTCTTGAATAAGTCAGCTCCACTAAACCCACTAGACATCGAAGCAGCGTCCACAGATCTTTCGATAGATGTCACTCCACCAACGATGGATGAAATCAAGATTGCCATCAGACAGATCAAAAATGGGAAAGCAGCAGGACCTGAAAATATCAAAGCTGAAGCACTTAAGTCAGACATAATGGCAGGAATGCTCCACGTTTTATTCAGGTTAATCTTGGAGGAAGAACAAGTGACGGAAGACTGAAAAGAAGGACACCTTATCTAGATACCAATGAAAGGAGATTTAAGCCAATGTGAGAATTAAACAGGAATCACGCTATTGTCAGTACCAGGGAAAGTCTTCAACAGACTATTGTTGAACAGAATGAAAGATTCAGTGGATGTTAAACTTTGAGATCAACAAACTAGTATCTGTAAGGATTGGTCATGCACAAACCGAATCGTAACACTACGGATCATTGTTGAGCAATCAAGTGAATGGAACTCATCACAGTATATCAACTTCATTGACTATGAGAAGGCGTTTGACAGCGTAGACATGAGATCACTATGGAAACTTCTTCGAAACTACGGCGTACCAGAGAAATTCATCAATATCATACGACATTCTTATGATGGACTACAGTGCAAAATCCTGCATGGAGGACAGCTGACAGATGCATTACCAATGAGAACCGGTGTCAGACAAGGCTGTCTGCTCACGCCTTTTCTCTTCCTCCTAGTGGTTGACTGGATCATAAAGACCTCCACATCTGAGGAGAAGTACGGATTTCAATGGACAAGTAGGATACGACTCGATGATTTGGATTTCGCGGATGATCTATCTCTTCTAGCCCATACACACCAACAAATGCAAGTGAAAACAACTAGTGTAGCATCAACCTCAGTATCAGTAGGCCTGAACATACATAAGGGAAAAAGCAAGATCCTCAAATCAACACAGGGAGCACCAACCCAATCGAAATTTATGGAGAAACTCTGGAAGAAGTGGAAATTTTCACGCACCTGGGAAGCATCATCGATAAACAAGGAGGATCCGATTCAGATATAAATGCAAGTATTGGCAAGCAAGGGCAGCATTCCTACAGTTGAAGAACATATGGGATTTCAAACAACTATCTACCAACCTCAGAGTCAGACTCTTCAATTCGAACGTCAAGACAGAACTTCTGTATGGAGCTGAAACGTGAAGAACTACTTCAAACATCGTCAGGAGAGTGCAGGTTTCTATAAACAACTGTCTTCGCAGGATAGTGAATGTTCATTGGTCGGAAACTATCAGTAACAGCCTACTATGAAAGAGAACAAACCAACTTCCAGCCGAAAAGGAAATTAGGGAACGGCGTTGAAAATGGATAGGAAATTCATTGCGGAAATCATCAGACTGCATCACGAGACAAGCACTAACTTGGAATCCTGTTGGAAAACGGAAAAGAGGAGGGCCAAGGAACTTACTGCATCGAGAATTGGAAGCAGATACTAAAAGGATGAACAGCAACTTGAAACAGCTGTGAAGGATTGTTCAGGACAGATTTGAATGGAGAATACTGGTGAGCGGCCTATGCTTCTCTGTGAGGGGTAACGGGTTTAATTAAGTAAAAAGTAAAGTTCTTCTAGTAGATCGTGAAATGTCTAGAACTTATTATTGAGAATTATTTTGAATTCGTTGCGTTTGTTAGTATCTCGGAGAAAGGATGTGTTAAAATTTTGTAATATTGTTGTTCCAGTTGTCTAGTGTTTCTTTAACTTCATTTTCATTTTAGCCACCACAAGATGGTGATCTGAGGCTAGGTCAGCTTCTCTCCTTACTTTTACCTCTTCCATGGCCCTTCTAAACTTCTTATTGATTCATATGTGATCTATTTGATTCTCCGTAATGTGGTCCGGTGAAATCCATGTAGTTTTGTGCATACATTTGTAGCAGAATACGGTGCCACCTATAAACATTTGTTGAAGGCACATAAGTTTGCAAACCTCTCATCGTTTTCGTTCCTTTCAGTCTATGTCTCCCCATGATACCTTCATATCCGGTGATTTCCATTCCAACCATGATGTTTACGTCTCCCATCTGAACGGTCAGGTCTTCGGCTTAGCACTTATCGATTGACTACAGTCTCCCAGAGAACTGGACTTTGTCGTCTTCGTGGCTGTCGTTGGTGGGTGCATAGCACTGGATGACATTTATTGTAATTCCCTTCCTCCTTCGTCTTAAAGGATACTTTGATGATTCTATGTCCACTGAGGTTCCCATTCTATAAAGGCCTTTCGCGCTTCTTGGGACAACATTTGTGCTACTACTTGTGTGTGTGAGGCGTATTTTTCTTCCTGACAGGAGTATAAAATCACTTCTTTTGAGGATGATCTTTGCTATCCAGCTTGTAACCAATAGGTTCTCCTTATTCTTTGTATCTTCAGGTTGTATCTTTCATTTCTTCAGTTATTTCATGCTTTTCCTTATCTCCCACATCGTGAAATATTCTATGTACCCATATAATTGTTGCTCTGGTTGTCACAAAGGCATCAACCTCAGGGCTTCCGAAGAAACTTGGCTTTCATCATGAGGTGTCATAAGAGACATTCCAATTCCCAGGGCAGAGTTAAAGTGATTATAAAAGTTTTTATTGGTTAGCGTTCTTTTAGAAGATTGCTGTCTTACGGGATGGGGTTGCTGATAGTAATTCCATGATTAATATTCTAAATTCCACACTTTCCGACATATGACGAATTCTTAAAAGCCAAACTTAATCTTTAATATCAATCGAACGACATTATACAGATGACAAGTTGATTGCATATTTATTTTAGGCACTGACTAAAACCTGACAACCAGTTTACTTAATAGTAAATTTACAATCGAGTAAGATGATGATTCCTATGAATTGCATGAAAAGATGTTGGAACATATCAAAGGATTAAAAACCAGAAATATGCATGGAATAAACAATCTCATTTTCATCGGTTTTATCCAATGAACTATGAGTATCATTTAATGTGGTCAGTTTACTATCTCTCAGTTAAGTAATTTTGTTGAATATGAATATAGAAACTGGCGATAAATGCTAAGAATTTTTTAACTTACACCAAGCAAGTTATCAGTCAAAGTTCATACACACTTCTTGAACTTAATTAACAGACAGAATGTTCTCATTTTACTTACCATAATTTTCATAATGGGATAAATATCACCTCTCCTTAAGCACTGGTGAGACGACACAGCTAGTGGATATGAGGCATGGGCGTGTTTGTAACGTTGGATAGGAATTGTGTAATAGTTGGTTGAAATCATGAATGAAAACCACTGGATATCTTCTCAGTGGTTTAATGGTGAAATTGTCATTGCGAAAGCTGGAGATACTAAGTGTGATCCTCGGTAGAAACATAGATGCCTGTTGTCATAAAATCACACACCAAGAAAATGAATTGCTTCTTTTCTCAATTTTCATTGGTTGTCATACTTAGAAAAATCTGTGGTACGGTAATCACTGAAATTTGTGATGTAAATGAATTGAATAGCTAAAACTTACCCAATGTATCAGGAAGAAGCAAGTATATATTCTAATGAAATGTTCTCATTTCAGCGAATTCATTTCAAAGCTTTCGAATTTCGAATTGATATACATTTTTATAATAGTAATGAATTGTGGCTTAGAAGATTCGCAACTCAGGAGGAAGCTTATCGATGAAAGCTCCGCAATGAAATCATCCAGCTCACAGATCGCCATCAAACCAAACGTAATCAATTATATTTGCTAATGATAATAACTTGGTGATAATAGCTACAACGAAAGAAATGTTATTTATTTGAATGTGAAAATAGAGATCAGTATTCAGCAAATTGTAATGGAAGTAAAATGTAGACTGGTAGATGGAAAAAACGTTACGTAATATGTGATGACGGAATTTTCACATGGATCTAATATGAAGTGTATTCAAATGAGAACAAGATCAAGGTTGAACGAATTTCTAGTGGAATACATAATTCTGGCTGTTGTAGTTGTATAACCGAGACTTCAGTAATTCGAAATTTAACACAAGATCTACTTTCATTGATAGAGTTTAGTTGATTTTATGAATGACGTTAAATAAAACTTGTTTTTTTTTGGATCGAGCTACCTGTCCTTTACATGATATTTAGTGAGTGGGCTTTTATTGATGAACACCACAGAAGAGAGCAAACTGTTAAACGCATAGGAAGACAGTCAAGTGTTGTTAGATAGAAGGCGACTAGATAATAATAATACTAATAATACTACTAATAATAATAATAATAACAATAATAGTGATAATAATAATCCTAAGGGAGCTGCAAACAATGTTCTTTTAAGTAGGTTAGAAATCCTTCTCCTTAAGATATCCGCAGCTTTGTTGTCGTTAGGATCGTTATTTACATCTAGTATCTTCGCTACATTATCATCAAACCAAAGTGAATGCCTATTTTCATTAAGCAAACGATGTGACGGATCATGAAAGAAACGAAATGGATGATTATAATCTAGTGAAGGCAGTAAATGTCATATTTCTGTGTCAACCGAGTTCTAATGAAAGAAACTGGGACGATAAATATCTGTAAGTCGCGTTTTATTAATCATCACAAGGTTAAGAAAAACCAATCGACTTCAACTTGGTGGAGTTTGTAAACTAATATTTCTTTAGATTTGTGTTTACTTGGTAGGAGTGTTCTTAGTTTTGGAGAGTACGAAACTGTTCATATTGCTCATTAAACTAAGGTAAAAAGGGCTGAATAGCGAATTTAAAATAGGTAGTAAATGTCATATTTCAGGAAGTAATTTTCTTCTGTGATTGATTCGAATTTAAGAACTAATGAGACAATGTTTGAGTACAATATGTTTCATGAATGAGTTATATTTCCATTGCGTACATCACAGTAAATTATCTTCTTGTATTCGGAGTTCACTTGAATTGAATAGACAGATCCAAATGTTAGAATGAACACAAGACGAATTGATTATTAATAAGCAATTTCACAAGTGCACGTTTAGTGAAACCATTTTTAGTTATCTTTGTTGTGAGACGATTTACTTATAAGAACAGCTAAATGCAACGTTTAGGTATTATTTCTCAGCAAGTTGCTAAATTATTTGTATGTACTGAGTGTAGAATGTGTTAACTTCAAACAACATGTCCCTTTTATACATTTGAACTATATATGGAAAAGAAGATTGATGTTATTTCCCGACTTGTAATCAGTTAAATACTGTGGAAATTTACTATCAGCATTACTACTGTTCTTATTATCATCATTATAAATTATGTTGTACTTCCCATGATGATTCGATAATGTCGAGTTGAAGATGGAACATGGAATCATGAATACAGTAAAATATCTTCAAATGATTGATAATACACTAACATATAAGAAGGCAGATTTCATGTTGTCGAATGAAATGAGATGAAGAGAGGGTGATGTGATCAGCTCTAAATAGCATCTAATAATAATAATAATAATAATAATAATAATAATAATAATAATAATAATAATAATAATAATAATAATAGTAATAATAATAATAATAATAATAATAATAATAATAATGACAATAATGACTACGTATTCAAAGAAACCCTCCTTATCAAGTCAGTCATGTCATGTGCCACATTGTGACATTACACTCGTAGGACAATGCGATCGTCAACATGAATGAAGTTATGTAAGAAATGTATGCAAACAGACAATTTTTCACATCACCGCTCAACACACACCTCATTCGACTTCATTTCTAAACATAAGTAAAGCTTTCCTAACTTTTATATTGGGATGAATATTTGATGTCACCTTTGTGTATTCATGATTTGGTGTTTAGTTCCCACCTCAATACCATTAACTTACAGTCACAAGTAAAATGTTGTTATAATAATGTTAGTGACAAGAATAGTGACGCTAAATTGGCTATTTACTAATGATGTAAAATGAGGAGATAAATCCCTGCAAAATATGCGAATACGTGTTGGAGTCAATTGTAACTTCATTTAAATGACCTCAAAACTCATCGTATATCCAAAGCCTGATGTTTGTTTGACTGAATAATGCTAAGTTTGTCACATGTTGAGATGATTAAGTTAAATGTGTATGTTAAAGCCAATGGTATGGGAGATATGAAGTAAATATTGTGAATGACAGTGTCTACTGGCTAATGATGTATATAAAAATGGTTATATGTGTATGAGAATTGCACTGATTTTCATATCTTGAATCATCATGTTTATGAAAGTGATTATGATGTTGTGTTTTATGCAATATACGATGTGTGAAGAGGTGACGGAGATGATGACATCGAAATCACCAAACAAGACAAAAGATGATTTGTATGAACAAATCAACTTGACAACTTCGTTCGATAAACCCATTCATTTAGAGGATTTACCGGATGATATTGATCAGGATTTTGATGATGATGAGGATGATGATGGTTATTATTCGTATGTAGAAAATCTTTGGAAATAACTTTATCCAATATGGATGATACGCAGAATATTAACGAAACTATGATTATGTGGAATATTTCGCAAAACACGCACTAAAAATATTTTCTTCTTGTTGGAGTCAATCAAGTTGGACTGAATGTTTTGAATCAACAATCCTACTTGTTGAATTTATCGTTCATGACAACTCCATTGAAACAATCTTGATGAATGTCTAAGAAACACTTGATTATTCACCATCTTTTATTTATTGTTTTGTGCAATAAACGTGTTTCTGATATAACTGATTCTATGTTATTTAGAGTATCATATTGAGTTACCTTAAATAATAGTATGATTTCACTTATTTTGTGCATTCTGTTCATCTAATTTACAAGCCTATGAACAATTAGATAAGATTCAATAATAGACATAATGATTTCCTTATGCATTACGACATTATGACGTATTTTTCTTGTTTGTCTTCCATTACATTCCTGTATGTATGTCTCTGTCATTCATCTCATCTAGAACATTGGTATATTTAAGCTATAAGTAGGCAACAGTCAAAGTCATCTGCATTTCTTTCACTAGTTCATATCTTTCCAAATTCTGTATCTACAAGTCAACTTTTAAATCCTTGTGATATAATGTATGGGTAGTGTTTCAGTGTATTATTAAATGTGACTCAATTGTTTCTAGGTTGTAAAGTATCTAAAGAGATTCCATGAAATAAAATATGATTTCATCTTAGTTAGGTTCGAGTGTGGCTAATAATATGGTACTTGAAAGATAGCTAATACGTAGGTTTCTGGTATTAAGGTGGTGAATTTATCTATCGTTTAGTAAATGTTCCCTACTGAAGCATCTCTGAGCCTTCCAGGAGTACAGTATACTTTCCGGTTGGTAGTGGAGCGTTACATACTCGCATGTGAATCTTCCCATACCCGAATGTTGTATATTGTGAATGTTATTGCTATCCATGCACTTAGTTTTGTCAAATCTATGTTCTTTTGTGTAAAGGATAGCCTTTCCGTATCATTATGATAATGCCTGTAAACTGGCATGAATTGTGTACAAAACTTCAAAATACAATAATAGGTAATACCAATGCATAATAAAACATGATAATAATAGTAATATACCTTTTCAAACCCTTAAGTTCTTTTCAGGCTCCACTGAGAGCGCCTACTCCTTATCTCAATTGTTCGTAGTATCGATTATACAAAAAATAAGTGGCACTGGAAGATTCATCGGTTGTAATTAAATAACTCAAAATCAACAGGGACTGATGGCTAAGTGAAACCTTTTTGGGAACAGCATAGGGGAATGTAGATAGTTCTGTAAGCTCTAAACAGTGTTTTACCTTAAATTCTTCGAGTGTACCAGTCCTAAAATACTGCTCAGTTATTAGAACAAATCTATTAAGTAGTAGTGGAACCCGGAGGAACTACGTTCTACTTCATAAATAAGTGTTGATATAGATAAAATACTTCCTTGTTAACCGAGTTCTAATGAAAGAAACTGAGACGATAAATATCTGTAAGTCACGTTTTATTTATCATCACAAGGTTCAAAGGTCAACCCATATATTTATTTTAACAGGATAGAAGTTTCGTGTATTGTTGGGCTGAAACCCTTAGGGGGATATCCATCTTTCGAGAGAACTAAAAATCCATACAAATGGATAAACTGGAGTAGATTTCACAGGTTAAGGAAAAGCTATCGACTTCAACAATACTTGGTAGAGTTGTCAAACTGATGTTCCTTTAGATTTGTGTTTACGTGGTAGGAGTGTTCTTAGTTTTGGAGAGTACGAAACTGTTCATATTGCTCATTAAACTAAGGTAAAAAGGGCTGAATAGCGAATTTAAAATAGGAGTGTTCAAGGTGTTGCCCCTACATTATTGTTACTCAGTGCCCATAAATTCTAGATATGCTTTGAGCTTTTTCGAAAGATTTAGCGTAAGGTTCCAACACAACTCCATTATGTAAAGATTATTGACTACATGATCTATCACATTTTATCCCTTGTCAAGATGGATGGGGTATTGGTAATAATAAGCTCCATTTAGTCCGACTGAGTTATTTTATTGTTAGGCATTGGTTCTAGAATCGATTGAGTGAAGTGCTCATGTTGTTGCTGGGAGTTAGTATCACATAGAAGTTTTGTCTAATCCTGTTAAGGCTGTTGTGGTCATAATTTGTTTTGTGAGAGTGAGTCTTTTACTTCGTCTTTCTAATTGGCGATAATACAGTTACGGCCACCGTGGTTTAAGGTTTACCTTTGAACAGGACTTATATAGTATTTGGAAGCTCCATTATTGACTCAGTTATAATAAATAAGCTTAACTAGTTTGACATCCTCATTGTCTTTCTTGTACTCTTGAGGAAGTCAATTTAATCTTTTGATTTAAAATGCGTAGAGTTTGCCTTTTAGTTCCATGACTTGCTTAGCCACTGTTCGTGGCATATGTTTTAATGTAGCCATATCTTTCTTTAGATAGGGAGACATGATATATTCAAGATGAGGTCATAAATATGTACTGATAACATAGGTAAAAGTCCATGAATTCGATTACCTACAGTTCTAGATAGAAACCCTGGAACTTAGTAGGCTTAATTGGTTAATGGGAAAATACTCCTATAGTGATGCAGAAGGCTAGACCCTGGTCCTTTTCTGAGGGAATAATACTGGACTCATCAAATGTGTATGCAAATAAGGTATCCCCATTGTTTAACACTATCATTGTGCATTTATTGTTGTATCCGAAGGACTATGAATCCCCTTCAGACCTTAAAGAAATCTGTCAATAGAATAGTTTGTGATTCTGGGTTAGAAGAAAGATCTTTCAGAAACAATAAGAAAAGTTGTATAAGGATGAAACCCTGTTGCACTCTGTCAAAAAAGCTGAACATTGGTACCATTGAGTGTTGTCTGGTTGTATCGAGTCCCATTATTAGCAACCATTGGTTACGGAACGATTAGGCGAACGTTTCTGTTACTGTTGGAGTCGATATTATTCAGAAACTATTGTTATTGTTATCGTTATTGTTGTCGCTACTGCTATTGTTGTTATTGTATACGGTGTAATTTGAGTAATTAATTGTTTTCTGATGACTTACTGTTATTCCTTTTGTTGTGAAGATAATAATCATGGTCGATACTCGATTAATTAGAAGCACTTGCTAGGTGGAAGAAACACACTAGTATTCTGAAATCCAGTAACCACTCATTCGTAGCAATTTAGTTGGCTGTTTTGACACACTCCGTTAGTCATTGTTAACAAATTAGACAAAACAAAGGGAACTTTGATTGCTAGAGACCTGTCACTCAGGTCCCTAAGCCATTTTTAATAGACACCGTCTAATACCTATCAATCGCAATATTCTGCAAAAGAATTTAGTGGCCTACTCTTTCGAAAGCTTCCGAGAAATCAAAGAGGGAAGTGTGCGCAGGATAACTGTGCTCTATGGATGGAATTCTCTTGTTCTACGCAATCAGAAGGTGGGTGTCAAAAAACCTTTTGAAAGGAAACTGTGTTGACCTACAAATAGTAGGAAATTATTAAGTAAGTATTAACGGGGACAATCATCGATGATTTATTTCATGACCTTCGCTACTGACAGAAACAAAACTAGTTGTTAGTTGGAAGCCCCTGTTTTGTTGCCCCACTCCCACTGTATGTACATCCATGACCACACTCTTCTTCATTCTTGGCGGAGCCTGCCCTCAGCTAGAGTGTGGTTAAAGTCTACAATAAGGAGGAAAGAGTGTAGATCTGCACATTTTCTGAGGGCTTTGTGACAGTCCCTATCTAGGCCAGGAGAATAATGTGGATTCGGGTTCCTCAGGACCGACGTAGGGAATGTTAGTGAGGTTGACGACCATTCTTGGGGCTTTAGCTGGAAAGATATTGGATCGGAACTTTCGAATAACATATGATCAGCGTCAGGATGGGTTTCACTACTACAGAGAGCCAAATCATCCACATCTTAATCAATATGAAGTTCATTAGCACCAAGAAAGATGTAAAAGCTGATTTAGTATCATATCACCATCTGGAAGTGGCCAAAATGAAACTGAAGCTGAATAAGCATTGAACAGCTGGAGTAGTAGTATTTCAAAAGTTTAGTGCAACCCTTTCTCAGGGTACTAACAAGCTTAATGAACTAAAGATAACGTTCAACAACAAGTTCCAAGTATTTTACAGTCTACTACAAGAAGTGGAAACCACTATGGAAAACAACTGTAGAGGGATTATGGAAGCATTAATTTCAACATGTCATGGGGCTTTGGCTCTCATGGAGCCCTTCCATAAAGAATAGATTTCTGTCGGCACTATAGAGAAAATCCAAGAAAGGGGGATCTGAAAAATAGCAATTAATAACAGCTGGACAAGAACAGAGAAAGGTAAGGCACAGGCCAAATGCACAAAGTCAACAAGTAAGTAAAGAAGGGCATTTGATCGGATAAACGGAAATATGTTAAGGACCTAGCGATGATAACTGAAAGAGCTGTAAGAGATAGAAACCCAAGACACCTATATGATACAACGAAGAAGCTAGCTGAAAACTAAAGTGAACCAAAACGACCAGTCAAGATCAAGGATGGCAAGTCAATCATTGAGATGCAAGAGTTTTGAAACAGGAGGAAAGAGTACTTCAAAGAACTCTTAAATAGACCAGCCCCACCAAACCCACAAGTCATCTACATATCTCTCTATAAATATCGACCTACCAACAGTCGACGAAATGAAAACAACCACTCGACAAATCAACAGTAGGAAATCAGCAAGGCCAGACAACACCAGCTGAGTGAGGCATTGAAGTCAGATATGAAAGCAATTGCAATGATGGTCCACGCTATCTTTAGGAAGATATCGGATGAAGAACATATACCAACAGACTAGAAAGAAGATTACCTTAATAAGATACTAAAGAAAAGTGATCTTAGCAAGAATGGAAACTACAGAGGCATCATCCCATTTTCAATACAAAGAAAACTCTCAACAGAGTGTTATATAATCGAATGAAAGATCAAGTTGACGCCTAACTTTGAAATCAGTAGACTTGATTTTGTTAGGATCAACCGAATTGTGACACTACGGATCGTTGTTGAACAATCGATTAAATGGAACTCATCACTTCACATTAACTTCCTTGACTACGGGAGGCATTAAATAGCGTAGACAGATTAAAATTATGAAGTAACTTTCAATCACCTTTTCCTGAAAACAAGGATATGCTAGTTTTACAAGGGTGATCATTTTGATATAGAAAGCATGGTTTAGTGACATCTAAAAGGTGTTAGCAGTTAAGGATATAAGAGTGCAAGAAGCAGGCCAATGTCACACGGAATTCTTACGACAGACTACAATGCAAAATCGTTCATAGTGGTCAGCTCACTAATTCCTTCAGAGTGAAGAACTGAAGTCAAGCGAGGCTGTTAACTCTCACTCTTCTCCCTCTCTTTCTACTGATGGTTGACTAGATTGTGAGTACCTCGGCATATTAGAGTGGGAAGAAGTAAAGAATACAGTGGACATCTAGAAGGAGGCCACATGATCGGAACTTATCAGATGATCTAGTACTCTAATCCCACGTATCGCAACAAATGAAGGTAACGACGGATAGGGTAGCAGCATCTGCTGCAGCAATAAACCTAAGCATGCATAAAGAGAAAAGCAACACCCTTAAATGCAAAACAATGATCTCTAACCAAATCACATCTGACGGTGAAACTTTGGAAACAGTAGGAACCTTTATATACCTGGGCTGTCCCATCGATAGGCAAGGAGGTCTAATGCAGATGTAGAGGCACGGATTGTAAAGGTAAGGGCAGCATTTCTACAGTTGAAAAGCATCTGGAACTCAAAGCAGCTGTGAGATAACATCCAAGTCAAAATTTTCTATTCAGATATGAAGACGGTTAGTTATATCGGATGGAGCCGAAACTTTGAGAACGACGAAAAGCATCCTTTAAGATATACATGTATTTATAAACAGCTTTCCAGATAAAATACTTCGTATCAGTTTGCCAGACACCATAAGTATCAATCTTTTATAAGTGATATCAAGCCAACTGGCTTCCAGATGAGGAAGAAATTAGGAAAAGTGGTTGAAGGTGTGTAGGATATATATTAATTAATTTTAAACTGTGTCACAAGAAAAGAACCAACCCGAAATTCCCATGGCCAAAAGAAAAGAGGAAAGTTAAAAAATATACTGGGTGAGAAATTGAGGGCAGACACGAAAAAAACGAACAGCGATTAGATATAACTTTAAATGAAAGCCCAAGACAGTGTTGGTTGTTGAGTGCTGGTTGGCAGGCTATACTCCACATTGAGTAATACGTAATAATCGATTGATTGAAACCTCACCATGGCAGGCTAATAGTTTTAAGGCGTCCTTATATCCACCTAAAAACCAGAATTCCGAACAAATTATCGTAGCATGTCAAAATTTTAATTCAAATTTACTGAGGTGAATTCTGGAGTAAATTGGCCGTTCGAAGTATGTGATTCGTTTATTTATGTTTCGATTCTTCGCTTTGGTACGGCACCTCTTTTTAAGCGAGTTTTCATTTACACTGGATATCAGATTAAGTGAATAAATGTATATTGCAAATAGCACAAAATGAAAGTTGATCACTTCCAAATAATTGTAGCGGCTATTATAATTGAGTTGCTACTAAATTAAGAATGTTTTGCTAATCCTTCTCTATTAATATACTATGGATTCCCAATGGGAGGGTCTGTTAAATGTCGTAGTTTAAAGTATTTTTATAGCGATTTTTAATCATTCGAATTCTGCTCCTGATCATCCTTATCTTCCTGGCGTTTCCAAACCAGTTTATATATTAGGAAATAAATATGACTCTATCGATGGTAAGTATCATTGTGTTGGTACGGTTTCCTCTCTGTGCCTCCAGTTTAACTTCGGCTTTTAGAAATTAATTAATACGCCTTACAAATCTGAATAAACAATTAATGTAAAATGTTCACAACTTAATAGTAACATTTTTATTGCCATTTTGAAATTCAACTTTATCCCTTACTTAACGATGTTATAGCAAGTGGGTTCCTAGTAAGAGGCCTTAGCATGTCTCTTTAAAAAGTATGTGGTTGGTCGTTCTCATCTATTAATACTTTTATGTGCATACATGTGATTTTGTTACTGTCCAATCTTCAGTAATGAGGATAGTAAGTTTGTTGACCTGTGTTAATCCTTACGGTGTTTTTCTTAGTGCAGATTCAGCTTTTTCTCGAAAAAGTTCACTGATGGTTCTGATACCACCTTTTCAGGTAGCGTGTTTCAGCCGTTGACCACTCGATATGTGGACGGATCCGCATTCTGAGTTTGTTTGTTATCGGTTTTTGGACTCGCACTATGTGCAATTAACATTTTAGGCGGTGCTATTAATAACAGCGGAATTTCTGTCATGGTTTAAAGACTTTAATAATCAACCGAACTAGTTTTATTAGTCTGAATAACTACTATATGATTATGTTAACTTTACCAACCTGTGATAGCTGGTTACTAGTTTCCATCATTTTCAAAGAAGACTAAATATACTGTCCATATAATAAATTAAACTGTGGTTCTCAATTTCTACATCATTTCCTACTTCATATTCATCTTTCCTTCTCTATAACACTATTTCTGTTTGCATTCCTGATTATGTTACTTCAGATAGGGAGGAAATTGCTCATCATTTAAAGTCCCGATTATGGATGACTTACCGTAAGGGCTTCTCTCCAATTGGCAGTCGGAATGGTCCTAAATCAGATGCTGGATGGGGTTGTATGCATCGTTGTGGACAGATGATTCTTGCTGAAGCCATGTTACGAGTTCACTTAGGACGATGTATGTCCCTATATATATATATATATATATATATATATATATATATATATATATATATATATATATATTACTAATTTACTTCACATATTATTATTTATAAATGCCTTAAGCTAAATAATATTATGACGATAGAAGTTCTATGTAGTCTTCTATCTTATTTCATTCATTAACACATCATCATTACTTAATTTGTGACCTAATAGCCTGATTATTTCGTGTCACAGATTAATAGATTGACCGTGTAATCCAATGGTTCAACCTTCAAAAATGTAATATGCGATTATAGTGCAGTTCCTAATGCAGCTGTATAAGATTTATTCTCAGTAATATTTTTTTTACTACCACGAAAGCAAATCATAATTTAGTCTATGAATAGAAATCGGTATAATCTATATTGTGTTTGTGTACAGCCCAGGCTTAAATATGTGACGAGCTACATATTTTCCGGTTATTTTTCACAATTTAGTAGGAATAAGTCGCTACTTATCCATTGATCAACTCAATACCAGTAACCGTAAAAGCATTATTATTGTCTTTATAGTACAAGCATATAATATGTTTCTCAGTACTAATATTTATAGTACTTTTCCCAAAATATCCTCTAACATATTTTTACGTAATTTGATAATAGATATGACTAAATTTAATGCATAGAAATTGACTTTATAGTAATATCTTAAGTCTTTTCTGATAATCTTTGTGTAGTGGTTGAACTGTCTAACCACACCTATGCTAGTGACTTGAAGTTCACATTTTTTAAAAACGTTTGTTGGATAGCTTTAAGATCAATGACAGTTTGTGTTTTAACTTAGTAATCCTCAACATAATGAAGTGATGGAGAGGAGACGTTTTATGCCACGTAATCCATTGGATTATAATTGCGATTAGATCGTTTGCCTCTTTTGATACATTCTTAAAGAGATTGCTGTTCTACTTTATCATTATTATTTGTACTCAAATAGTATGTTTTGGACTGTAAAAGGTCGCCGCAATATATCGAAGCCTCATATCATGCTGCTGCATCGTCAGTTATATTTCCTGTTTATCGGTTGCATACTAACCATCAAGAATCTATGACATTATCGATCATCTGGAAAATACTATGTCAACAATGGAGCAATCGTTAAAATGATCAGTTTTCTGATTTCTATTAATAAGTTTTAACCATACTCCACCTACTTTAGTTTCAGTATCCAGTTGTATTCACTAGTCCTTACACCTAAATCGTTGCCAGAAGCCTATTACACAAATCCATTCCTGATAAAATGTGTTAATGTTATTCTAACTTCGATTCAAAGTTACTGATCCAATAATTAATCAGTCGTATACCTTTCGTATCTTGTTTTAGGTGTCTAGTGTGACTGTAACAGTGCATGTATCGAACTATGTACGAGTCATCCATAGTGAAGTAATTGATCAGATTAATATTAGAACAGTAGTTATTAAATTTTCAGTGGAAGTAACCCCCTTACATTTCTGAGTTTAATTCTTTTCATTATACTTCTGAATAGAGTACTTGCTTTGAAGAATAATATTCACTTCATCGTATTTCTTAAAGATTGGGTCCAGAAAATATGAAGCATAGAGTTATTGTTTTGTATACTTCATTAGCCCATACCCAATATCACATTCTTTGTGTGTTCATGATATATTTCTGCTTAAGGAAGATTATCTAATTGTTTCTTTGCAATCTTTCAGCTTGGAGGTGGAGCCCTGAGCAAGAAAGTCCTGAGTATTACCGTCTACTACAAATGTTTCAGGATCGGCGATCCGTGCTTTATTCAATTCAGACTATAAGTAAACACAGTACTTTATAGCGTAATTTGCTAAATCTTAATGTATTACTTATTTGTTTAAAGTATTTGTCTCTAGTATTTGTGAAACAACTAGTACTTTTAACAATTGCAACCCAGTATATATTGTATAGTATTTTGATGAATACATAATTTATTGGCATAAACCGAGTACTGAAGTACTTATAGTGGACTGTAGCTGCTACTTCGACCTGGTAATCAGTTATATATCTTGTGATGACTCATTCGAGTTATACTGGCTGGAGCACTTGTTCCTTTGGGTTCCACAATGCAAGGTCGGTTAGATGGCGATAAACTTAAGAGCAGTAAACTCAAAATGTCAAAGCAATGTCGTATTCCTGACATTACAGGAGTGTGATAGGAATAAGATATTTCCTTCATACAGCCAGCATTTGTAGAGAGGCTGTCTTACAATAAAAAGAACTACAGAATGTAAGCTCCAAAAATGCACATCTCATTGTACCCTACGGATTTTTGTCCCAGGTGGTAAGACTTTTAAAAGTTCGAAGCTAACTAACATCTTAAAATCTACTCACAAAAAGTTGTGTATGACTAGCCTCAAGCTGTCGACTCCTGGGCCTTGTGGTCACTGTTCTCAGGTCTTCAAGATTACCTCAAACCCAGTTTTCATCTCAGATACCTTAAGTATAAAGCCTTTTTCGGTGTATGCATTATGAGAATGACAACAGTCTTCATACCACCAGCAGCACGCAATATCTCCTTGTTCACGGTTAAATACCTTGGATTTTTATTTAGTAATAGTCTGGTTTCCACTGCTTCATAACTCTGTGAAAAAATTATTATTTGTCACTTCTCAGGTATTGTTAAATATAGTGACCACCTAGTGTAAAGTAGGATTATCGAAACGAAGTTCATCAACTGATTAACATATTCACCTTCCAAATCTTTTGTTTCATAGGCTTTGTCACCGTAACTAAACATTAATTCTTATAGTCTAAACATGTAGTAACGATGTTTTCGAATCATACCAAGTTATTTTTTGCATAATTATAACAATTAGCATTATGATAGACTGTATAATTAGCCAAGTACTGTTTCCAAGATCAATAAAAATGTATTCTTCTTTGAATTTCGAGTATTTTAGCATCTGCACGTTTGAACGTAAAATATACTTTTGAGCTGCTCTTGCATGATAGGCACAAGATCCATAGCATTTCATAACTGAATGTTAACCTTTAGATATAAATCAGTTTGATGACCGTCTGTATCTTTCAAGTGGTATCCCCAAAGCATAGTTAGTATAATACTGCTGAACTTTACAAACTCTCATTTTAAATATATCTTGCCGTATACTGTCGAAATGAATTTACTCAATGTCTAAAATACTTATTCATGTATCAATGAGATGTTCATTATATACATGTTGGATAAGTTTAAAACCTCAGCTTCTTTCTTGTTAGATTCATAAACACTATATTTCGTCAACCTCAATAATATGTATGCATTCTCAGAAGCTCAAACAACATTTGCTATTCACTGTCTAGGCAGAGGTATGTTACTTAGAAATTAAATATTCTAGTTGGAGTTACAGTTTGTCTGTGAGGACCTGTGGTACTGTGTGACTCCCTAAACCGAAGTAGGCTGAGGGACATTCAAACTAAGTTGTTGAATATTAAGTACTCTAATGACCGGATCAGCGCTTTATATACTTTATAAACAGCATGTAATACTGAATTACTACAATCCCAGGCTTCAAGCTTGTGATAATCTTTAATGAAAATATCCTCTCTGAATATAAATCCTATTACTGAACAAAACTAATAAATGTAAACCCTTCTTATTGTTATCTACTGAAGAATATGGCTTCGACTATTTTATTATTCTTTAAATGGTAATTGCTAAAAATACCAAACAAATCACTTTTTATGATAGACAATATCATTACTATATATTTAACTTTTTACATTTTTACTAGCCCTCACTGGGTTATCAGTTGGTAAATCTATTGGGAGTTGGTTTGGTCCTAATACTATTGCACAAGTACTCAAGTAAGTGCCTAAATAACTTTTAAATGCATGCATGTGTGATGCATACATACTCAATAGGATTTGGAAGGTATTTCGCCTTGCGAATCGGCATAACTTTAAAAGCGATATGGGATTAAATAACTGTTGAATCCTAGGGTCAAATTCCTCAGTATTATGCACTAAAAATTCTTCCAGGGATCGAACTCAGATATTTCAGGCCTTGGAACGAGCGCATTGATTTCAAACAATTGAGTTGGTATTCAGTAACTCATATTTCTAACTTCTAACAATTCGTGGTGTTACACGATCATTCCAAAATTAAGCACGTGCGCACTGGGGATTAACTTCGAGACGAACTCCTTAAGCTTCCGTTAGCAACGGTTATTGATCTAGTTCAATCATTTCGGAACTACAACAGGTATCACTTTTGACAGTGAACGATGGTAGCACACTGGAAATCCAGACATTTCCGTGGCAATTCATTAGTCTTCAAGGGAAAGAGTTTGAAAGTATAGGGGTTAGATCTTTGCTGAAGTCCTGATTCCACACTTTGGTAATGTTCATTATAAGTAAAATAGCTTTTGTGTTTTCCTATATTTTCTGGTTTAAGTTAGCCTGTGATCAAAGTCAGTGACAGAGTAAACTGAAGTGTTTAAAAACACTGAATCTAATGGCTATTAACCGTAATTGTCTGTTTCAATATCTTCTGAATGGTCTCCATCTTTTTTTCCTTAGCAGTCTTTTGCGAAGTAATCATAATGTGTGCTTTTAGACTGTTAAATCCTACTATCTACTTAAATCTATACTATTTCGTTACTTAGTACTTTAGAACAGTTATGATGTTAATTTTTTTCTCTAAATCTCCCTCACACTACAGATTTCATTTCTTTTCCAAGTGACAAACGGAAATACAGTAAGAGTTAGGGCTTAAAATGATATCTTTAGAGACTATTACACTGTAAAGAGCAGCATTCTTCCATGGTGTGGGCAGCCAGGAAGTGAAAACCGCCCTCATACCTCTAACAGCACACAAGATCATCTTGTCCGAAGCCAAATCCCACCTTTAACTCTTAATAACTCTCTTATCACCATGCTTAATCCTTCTAACATAATTTTATCGCCTTGCGTCTATAATGCTATTGGTTTGAGTTCACGAAACGTTATCCCTGGTCTCCTAAAACCGCGCACTAAGTTGTATATTGGAGCTTTCAACGTTCGAACGTTATATCAAATAGGACAACAGGCATCCTTAGCCATGACTCTAGAATCCCGCTCCATCGATATCTGCTGCATCTCTGAAACGCGTATACAGGATCCAAGCACAGTCATTCGCTTGACTTCACGTTGTGAAAATAAGGAATCTGCTCGGTTCACTCTTCGTGTTTCCGGGGACCCCACTGCTACCATTCGAGGCCTTGCTGGTGTAGGTATAGCACTAAGTTTAAAAGCTGAACAGGCTCTCCTCGACTGGATTCCAATAGATAGTCGCTTGTGCGCAGTCCGTCTAAATGGAACGGTAAGGACTCGTAAAGATAGGGACACACGCCGTTGTCTCTTTGTTGTCTCTGCCTATGCTCCCACTGACTGCAGCTCAGATGAAATGAAAAATGAATTTTACAGAAAGCTTTCTGACCTTCTGTGTAAAGCTAAGCGCACTGATGTAGTAATAGTGGCTGGTGATTTTAATGCCCAAGTAGGTAGACTAGATGAAACCGAAAGGCACCTAGGTGGATCATATGGTGTTGAGGCTCAACGAACAGACAATGGCGACCGGTTACTACAACTTTGTTCAGACAAGCGTTTATTTCTCGCAAACACCAATTTTAAGCATAAGGAAAGACATCGGTTGACATGGCGGCCTCCGAAATCAACCCAACGCTGGACTCAAATAGACCACATTGCTATTAGCCATCGTTGGAGAGGCTCGATAGAAGACTGCCGCTCGTTTTGGAGCACATGTTTAGACTCAGATCATGCTTTAGTGCGAGCGTGTATTAGTCTGCGACTCACTGGACGTAAAAGATCCACGACAAGGATCCCCCCAGGGTTCAACTTAATGATGAAAAAGTCAAGAATACATTCCAGGAACAACTAAAAAACCAATTAGTAAACGGCGTAAACTGTTCTCAACCTGAGCTAGCCTGGAATGATATCCAAAAAGCTGTTGAAAGAGCAGTTATATCTATTAACAAACTAGACCAAAAGGTTAGGAAAACTCAGTGGATTTCAGCTGCATCTGCTGAACTGATAGATACTCGGCAGCACATCCCATCTGGTTCTGAACATGATGAGCAACGTAGGCAACTTAAACACAAACTAATCAAAAGCTTACGCAATGATCGTGAGCAGTAGTGGGTGGCGAAAGCTAAAGAGATGGAAAAGGCAGCGGCAATAGGTAACAGTAGGCAACTGTTCAAACTTATCAAGGAAACGGGTATGAGGAACCCAACTGTAAGTGAAACTATCTGCGAAAAAGATGGTTCCATTATTTACTGTCAATCCAGAAGATTAGACCGATGGGCAGAACACTTTAGGGAACAGTTCAACTGGCCCACGGCATCATCCCTGCTGCCCACCATCCCCAAACAATCTGAATGGCAAATTAACATTGGTCCCCCAAGTCTCAATGAGGTTGTGAAGGCTATTGGAAACTTGAAGCGAGGGAGAGCAGCAGGACCAGATGGATTGACCCCTGAGATATTTAAGGAAGGTGGTCCAGCCTTAGCAGCCAGATTAACTGAGATCTTGGCTAGAATTTTGGAACTAGACGTAATCCCATCTGACTGGTCTCGAACACTAACCATTCCGGTCTTTAAGAAAGGACAGAAGTCCTCGTGTGACAATTACCGAGGAATCAGTTTAACGAATATAGTGTCTAAAATACTAGCTTCAATAATACTTCGACGTCTAACTAAAGCTCGTGAAGAGCAAACTCGAGAAAACCAAGGTGGCTTCAGACCCGGATGTGGTTGTATAGACCAAATATTCACACTACGGCAGGTTCTGGAACATAGGCACACTTTCAGACGCCCAACAATAGCTGTATTCCTTGACCTTAAGGCGGCGTTTGACTCTATTGATCGTAGGGTTATGTGGCAATGTCTGTCATTGAAAGGCGTACCGGAGAAGTACATTAACCTTATACAAGCTCTCTACTCGAACACCACATGTCGTGTTAGAGCTTATGGCAGATTGTCTTCGGAATTGACCACTTCTAGTGGTGTTCGTCAAGGTTGTCCTCTATCTCCATTTTTATTTAATTTTATCATGGACATACTTTTAGAGTTAACATTGTCATCGTCTGATTTCCCTGGGGTTGACCTCTTTCCAGGAGATAAACTTACTGACTTAGAATATGCCGATGATATAGTTCTACTGAGTGAAGATGCTGATAAAATGCAGACTTTTTTGACTACCTTAAACTTGAACGTAAGCATGTTTGGGATGCGATTCTCCCCATCCAAATGTAAAATGTTACTTCAGGACTGGCTTAATTCGGCACCAAAGTTAGTGATAGGAAGTGAAACTATTGAATGCGTTAACCGTTTTACTTATCTAGGGAGCCTCATCAGTCCTAACGGTCTAGTGTCCGATGAAATCTCGGCACGTATACATAAGGCCCGATCGGCTTTCACCAACCTGCGTCACTTGTGGCGTAGGCGAGACATTCGTTTAATGACAAAAGGACGCGTTTACTGTGCAGCAGTCAGATCCGTTTTACTTTATGGATGTGAAACATGGCCTTTAAGGATAGAGGATATTCGTAGGCTCCTAGTATTCGATCATAGATGTCTCCGAAACATTGCTCGTGTTTGCTGGGACAACCGAGTAAGCAATGCATGGGTTAGGAATAGAGTACTAGGTAAACACGGTAAGGCTATTGATGAAGTAGTGAATCTTCACCGGCTGAGGTGGTTAGGACATGTGCTGCGTATGCCTGACCACCGTCTACCTCGACGAGCAATGTTGTCTGGTGTGGGAGTAGGCTGGAAGAAAGCTAGGGGTGGCCAAACAAAAACATGGCACCAATCCATGAAGACATTGACAATTGGGCTGAGCCATGTTAATAGATGTAGACTACCTGGTTGGGGCCCACACGATGATCGTAACAAGTGGTTAGAGACTTTAGGTGATATGGCTCAAAATCGATTGCAATGGCGCAGGTGCATCCACTCCTTGTCTTCCTCCAAATTCTAATTTTTGAGCTTATTATAATTTTCTCTTTACTGAATCACTTTTTATCTCAAATCTCATCTCTGATCTCTATGCCTTTCCATTAGTACTTACTCTGTTATTACCTCCCCTACTCTGGGATTTGGTCCGACAATTTAATCTTTATCTGCTAATTGAGGCATGGCAACTTGAACTGATGTACGCATGTACAAAGTTCTACGTTGTAACTGACTGACTTACTGAAAGAGCAGCATTCGTTAGTTTGATGAATATGAAATAGAACAAAAAATTTTGGGTATGACAAATTTAATGAGCATCGATAACATGATAGGTAACTTTAGTCTATTTTTCGGTGTATTTCGTCGAAATCTGTTGAGTTACTTGTTTAATTGGTTTCTTGTCTTTTAGAAAGTTATCTGTCTATGATCGTTGGACAAATCTATTTGTTCATATTTCTGTAGAGGATGGAATTATTATCGATGAAATCAGTATGTTGTTTTTCCATGAATCATCTATTATCTATCATTTATGATTTTAATTTCACAGTGAATCATATTTTATCGCCTTTTATTTATTTTGATACAGTTTTAGACTAATTTTAATTGTTAGTCGCTAGCTTCACTTCTCTAATTAGAGACCGTTGGCTGGAAATATGGTTAGCTTCTTTCTTCCTTCTTACTTTCTTCAACTTACTGAGGTGATAGTTTATTAGTTAAGGCCTTCTACTTTCAGCCATCAATCTACAGGTTCTAACTCTGTAGATCTTTTGTGGTACTTGAAACATATACTATGTGTACTGACTGGTATTAGAGTAGGATGGAAGAAAGCTAGAGGCCGCCATGCCAAAATGTGACATCATTTCATGAGGACTCTGTCCGCTGGTTTGAGCCGTGTTGGTAAGTAGAGACTACTTGATTGGGGTCCACGTGATTGTCGTAGATAATAGTTGGAGATTCTAGGTGGCATGGCTAATAATTGGTCACAGTGGTGTATTCATCCTTTATTCTTTCTTAAATTGTAAGTTTAAAACTATATTATACGCCTCCACGAACTAATTCTTTCTACTTGTTTCATATTCCATCCACACTTTTTCTCTTACTACCATTGACGTAACTACTACCACTAATTTTGTGCTCATCTTGCTGTGCTAGTGAGGTGTGGCAACTTGAACCAGTGCACATATGTCAGGTTCTACGTTGTACATTTATACGTGTGATTATATAATCTTAAGTTGTTGTAGTAATCCCGAATTATTCTGAATTGGTATGAGCGTGTCAACAAGTTTCGCAGAGTATTAATATTTCTAATGGTATCCACTATAAATATATATTCTTAATTGTCTCAGTTTACAAAGTAAGAATGACCAACTCTGAATATCACGAAATGAATCTGTGGCTCTTATAAATCTTGTGTATTTGTAGTTTTAATCTGATTACAAATCACCATTTTAATTCATCCAACCCGAGAGCGAGAAGTTATTCAGTCGATCAGTGAGACTGTAGCATAACAACTTCTAGAAATTCTACTGAGCTGTGAATTGGATGAAAAACTTTTTGGGTTCTTTTCAAGCCAGCGTAGTCGCATGAAACAGTATGATAAAGTAAATGGATATACACGTACAAGCAATCACAAACATGTAATGCAGGAACTTATAATTAGTTATATGGGTGAAGATATACTAATAAAATTAGAAAACGTCTTAATTGCATGATGTGATCCCCTTAACATACCATATAACCAAAGCCGCCTTGTTACATGAATTCATTACAAAAGCTTGAACAATAAATTAAAACCAATTTCCACAAAATCACCATAACTTAACCATAATAATCGGTCACGAACTGCAAGACTCGAAGTTCTAGTGGAAAGTCGTAACTGACTGGAGTCTAAACAAGTCGGGAGCAAGATAGGTATCATGTGTTAAAGACAGATATATAGGTTAAAGAAATATGGTTTTATTTTGTGTGTTTATTTTATACATTACTCAATTTTAATATGTAAGTCTTAGGTATCCTATTCTTGGTCGTTCAACTGAATTGTCGTATGTCTGTGTAGGACGACTAAGACGAGGTTTGGATCAGACCTTAACTACAAAGTTACGTGTACAAATAGCTCTAAAACTCAATTGGCCACTCCCTACCTCCTTGACACTAATACTAATTGATGATCACTCTACATCATAAATTAATTAAAGTGTGAATCCTACCACTGAACGCTTGTCCACTAGTAATGGTGATTAAGCTCTCGCTGTGAAACCTGAATATTCTAGTTTTTAAGGAGTTCAATACCGAGACATAACATCTATTCAATACTTTCCTATTTCCTAACCTATGTAAATTATTGCTGAATGCAATTAGCAAAAGCCTAATATATTCATTGTAGTATTGTTTAAGTTAGATTGTGACTGGCAAGCGGAATCCAGTACAGCGCGTTTCTTCTTATTTAGCACTCGTCAGCTGGATGTATCTGCATCTTGATGTTGATATTTACACCGGGATTCGAACTCAATTCGTTTCGTGCCAATCGCCACCGCATTCACCACTAAGCTACTGAGTCCAGGCAGCCATACTTGTCCAAATACATTCTAATTGTTCAATGAAGTGTAACATTATTTCATCAGAATAAAAAAACTCCAAATTAATCTTGTTTTGTTTAATGATTTTCTTTAAATGATTGATTAGAAATTATGTGTACTTTTGTAAAGTATTGATTTAAAAACAAAGAAAAAAAAACAATTATTGATTAACTGTTGATGATTATTGTAGAAAAAAAAAATTAAATGTGATCTATAAATTGTTTGTTGTATTTGTAATATTCCCCCAATCACCATAGAAAATATTAAATTTTATTAAAAGGCTTGAGAAGGATAATGTATATGTATATTGATTATAATATCCATGTATAGATTACCATGGATACAGCGAATTATTATTTTGACTTTAATAAAATATTTCAATTTTCACTAATTTAGTTGTGTCCACTTACTAATTTGAATCATTTTTACATGGATTCAGTAAGTGGTAAGTAAAGCTTGTTGATGTGTAATCTTCGCTTCAAGCTTCAAGAGTTATCTACACTTATCAGTAATAGAGATATTAGTGTAACCCAGGCAAACATTTTGGTTGGTGAAGATAAGAATAGCGAAAGTTAGAGCTTGAAATGAAATTTTTAATGGAAATTATATTCTAGTATGTAACATTCACTCTTTAAATGAACGGAAAAGTAACTAAAAGTCTTGAGGACGCTATACTTAGTGAGTATTGAAAACGTAGTAATTAACTTAAGTCGCAAGTTTTTTTTAGGTTTTTTTGTAATTTACATCGCTTATATTATTATTATCTGGTAACTGAGGAAATTTCACTAGATAACTTTTACAATTAATCATATTCGTTGGTATAGTATAGTCTTTACCTCTGTTTTTATTCGAGAACTCCTTCATGTCTCTATATTCTAGTTTGTAATATTTTCTCTTCACGAATGTCTTTACCAACTTTACCAAACTATTTTTATCAACTTTAGTTCATTTTATCATTTTTAGAGAATGAAATATTATTTTCAGCATTGTTTGTAGTTTATACTTCGTTTACATTCAAGCATATACGAATTGGTTAATAAGTTAGGTGAATTAGTTGATCACAGGCCATTTAGAGATGACCGTCCTTCATCAGTTTTGCGTAGATCACAGCCTGTTTCTGTCCGCCACCAACTTCCGTCACTGCTATCGCCAATACGCTACTCAGTGTCCTCCTCTAACTCAAGCCTGGACACAGACTGATCACATTGTGATCACCTACCTCTGGTGTGGTTATGTTTAAAGTTCACGTTCCTTTTGGAACGTCTATCTGGACTCTGATCATGGTTTGGTTTGAGCCACACTTGTCTTGCGTTTCAGAAATTGTCCTGGCCTAAACGGATTGATACTAGTAAATTGGCTTCAACTTCTGCTGTAACCAGCTATCAGTCCGAGTTAGATTCTAGGCTAAGTGCTAGTTCACCAGATAGTGTAGATGAGCACTGGTTGCATTTGCATGACGCCATGTTTCCTAAGATTTGCTAACATCTGGTGGAATATCATGGTAGGTACTGAAGTTTGGCATTGTGTTTTCGGGTGTAGTGATGACAAATCAAAACATTGGCTTCGGCGGCATGGTCATACTTTATGAATGTCATCTCAGCGGCTTCCATATCGCGGATTTTTTTCAAAAGCTGGAACTAGTTGGGAAAAACGTAGAGGTGGTCAGTATTTGATGTAGTCGTGGAATAAAAGAGCTTTGTGAGATTGGCCGCTATCGGTCCATCTCGTCTTTGTGGCTGAGGCCGTAGAAATGGTACAAATCACTGGCTTGAGACCTTATCAGATACGGCACAAAATAAAACCAGTGGCGATTATATCTCAGCTTCCTGTTAGAACCTTTATAAAAATATGATAACTTCTAATAGGAATGAAATTAATTTATATTTTTATCCGAATTGTATCTTGCTCCCTGTAATTTTCTTGTTTCCGTATTAAATTTTAAATTTACTCCCTGATTACCTTTATTTTCTCGACAACGTTACTTTTGTACTTAGATATGTGTACTTGCATATATTTTCAGTGCCATTTTGTACTAAATTTTGTGCTTAAATAAGCAAATACTAGTGAATTAGTTGGAACATGTATTACGTATGTTCATTCACATCTTACTTAAACACTCAGTGTTGACTGGAGTAATATTAACTTGGAAGGAAAACTAGGCTTGTCAAGCCAAAACGTGAAATCGCTCTATAAAATCATTGATTGTTAGTTCAGTTCCATGTTAGATAATTCAGATCATCTGTTTGGAGTTCTGTACAATTAGTGGTTAGGGAAGTTGGGTAATGTAACTCAAAATCAGTCACAATAGTGCAGGATTATTCACTTTGTCTAATCTAGATTCAACGTTACTTTGTACTTCTCAATTTTTATTTAATCATATTTCGTATGTCTAATAGTTTTACTACTACTGCTGTTACTGTTACTTAGGCACTCTTCTTGATGACTTCCTGTGGAGCCGCAACTTTAACCAACTGATGTTTGTTTATATATTTGTTTCTGTGTTGCTTATCAGTAAGTGACTGATGCGTATACACGCTGTTTTTTTTACGCATAACTCTATTATATTTCTTCATAATTAGAATCTTTGTGCTGTCAGCGTCGACCTTACTTCAATTTTGCTAACAATAACGACTGCTCTAATAAGAATGAAAGCCAATCTGATCCAACACAAGAACGCAATGATGTTGAAAATGATGCCGCTGAAGAGTCAGACTCATCAACATCCTCATTCAATTGTCCATTTGCCCAAGCTGTTATTAACTTGAATAAAAACGGGGATTGGAATATCGATGCTGTTCACTTACGTCCCTACGATTCAGAATTGATTGAGTAAGCTGCTTCATGCTTTCCAATAAACTTTCTTTGTGGTGAATTTATCAAGTGAGGAGCTATTACCTATTATTACTACAGTGTCCATGCTATTTTCGGATTTGAGGTATCTTCGATTTATTCGATACACTAATCTCATAGACTTTTCGAGCTCAGAAATTTCACCGTCGTCTCATCATCGAATGGTAGTTGATATATCTCACAAGTGAAGTATATTGTTACTTAAGTCGATATGAACAAATGTATAAATAATCATAATGTATGTACTCTTAAAATTTTTAAAGAGCATGCTAAAGTTGTTATAATTTTTGCGTTTGGCTATTGGAAAGGATGACAAATACATCATGTTCTGGGATTTGGTAAAATAAGGTATCTACAGGCTAACGTTGTCTGGTGGCTTTACAGTTCCCGTGAACACTCAGGATTGAATATAATCATCTAAGAGTGTTATTGTTTAAATAACACTGGAACGTGAAATATAAAGAAAGTTTCATCATATTCAAAGCCAAAAAAATAGCTTTGTGGTTAAAGTATTCGGCTTTCAATCGGTAGACTGTAGGTTCTAATCAAAGTTTGAGCGAACCGATATTATGTATAGCTTTCGAACAAAAAAAGTGTAACTTAAAGCTGAATGCATTAATCTGTACTTCATTGACGTTAGATGGTTGGAGGTAGTTTTCAAAAAATCGTGCTTGATCTTGGTTTCATACCAGTTGGCACTCATCAGTAAGGGGTACCTACAACCTTGAGGGATTGGACGCTCCCTATGAGATTCACAACTGTATCGCCCAGTTTCAGTTTGTAACGTTGCTTCTGAGCTATTTGGGTGAATTTAAATCATTTTTCTAGATTGACCTGCATTCGTTCAACCTACACATAAATGTTAACTACATACTAACATTGTATTATCAGTAAGTGTTAAGAGCACAGGTCACTATGACCTGACCATATTTCTCTACATAATAATAACTAACAATTTTATAAATTTTTGATTATGAATTTGATATCACGGATCAAACTAGGTAATATGAACACTGAAACCATGAGACAATAGACGACGGTTTCGTTCTAATATGGGGCTCTTCAGCAGTACGTATCAGTGTCCCTACTGGGATTCAAACTCACGAGCATCAGGCATAGTGCCAAACTCGAACCTTCATCAGTTGTGGTGTATGCGACATGTATTGTATATCCCCAATCACCCCCTACCTCGACTCATAGTGTTGATTGAAGTAATAATAGGTTAGAATAACGCTAGTGATGCTTAAACTAAACCATGACATTAGTCCATGGAGTCATTGACTGTTGGTCTTAGTTGTGTTAGTAGGTGCAGACTACTTGATTGTATTCCGTGCTATTGTAGTAATAGATGATCGGAGACTAGGTCATAATGATGCAGTTACATTCATTCCTTTCCCTTTCCGTAAATTCTGAGCTTAGAATTATTTTATGCCTTTCTTTCCACGAATTAGTTCTCACTTTTAAAGTTAATTTTTTTAGTCGAATCTTTTTTACTACTTCTGGTTTTCTTCACCTGACTGTTGTTAATGGGGTGTAACAGCATGAATCGATGAACATATTTGC
This sequence comes from Schistosoma japonicum, assembly GCA_025215515.1. Taxonomy (NCBI): domain Eukaryota; kingdom Metazoa; phylum Platyhelminthes; class Trematoda; order Strigeidida; family Schistosomatidae; genus Schistosoma; species Schistosoma japonicum. Next base: position 26,233,681 of record CM046069.1, on the reverse strand, counting down.
CAGGGTCTTCATTAAACATAATTGACTGATTTGTTGATAGCATTAAATTGTTGCTTTTAAAATTTTTAAATCTTTCGAATTAGTTAGTAATAAATAGCCCATCTACATCTGGTTTCTAGTTTCTTCTAACAGGAAAGTTTAGTCACAATCTATCAGTGATCCAAACATAGCTCTACTCTTGTTCTGTTCATTTTGAACAATGTCATTGATTTGGTCTATAGTTAGCGTGAATTTGCTATGAAAGCTCTAATTGTGTTGAGTGATAATTTTTACCAATCAAAGAGCCTAACGTTTTCTATTGACTGATTTTTAATTTCTATTATCAAACAATGTACTATTATATCGTTTTACATAATTTGGTTGTTGTACTTCGACTAGAACTCCAGAAAATAAAAGTGTCCCTTCGTTATGTAGAACTCAAATCACTTCAGTTCTTCCTTGTATTGGTAAATCATAGTTGTAACAAGGAAGAAATTCCTGTTTAACCTTTGGTTCATATTCTTTTACAGTGACCTTCCCTATTATTTGATTATTTACTAACTGTTTTAGTTTACCATTTGGTCATCTGCTCCCAAGTCTATTTTTGTGACTATACAAACATTACTTATTAGAATATCAAGCTTTTGCTGAGTTGTTGTACTCGATTCCTTGGAGGGTCATTGTTGGTGTAATTTGTGGATCAGTTATCTAGCTCCTTAGTCTGCATTGATCCTAATCGTATTAGGAAGACATCCTTCCAATCGTTCACAGTTTGGAATATGCAAGATTCATCAAGATGTTTCACATTTAGCACCTGATATATAGGTCCAGTAAACTGTATTCTAATCTTCCTTTTTTATTTCATGCACTAGTGTTTATTATATTGCTTTCCCTTTACCTATTTTAGTTTACAATCACAACTTCAGTTACCTGTTACCCGAGAAATTGATGATGGTTGCATTGAAATAGTTCTACCTCCAACTTTCAATAGTTCAACAATTACCACCACTACTACTCAACTAAATGAATCGAATGTATTGTCTTCATCCAGTTTAATTACTCCATCCATTTCCTCACATATGATTTGTGAAGACAACAAAACTTGTCGTCCTACTGATGAAACTAATGATAATGAACATACCAAAGAGAACCAACAACTTTCTATGAATTACGAAGCCAGTCAGCATGACAGTAATCAAATAAACAGCACTACTGCTGCTTCTGTTTGTGAATCATCATCACTTTCCTCAACAAATCCACCTTCATCAAACTGGAGACCACTACTATTATTTGTTCCCCTTAGACTTGGGTTGCATAATCCAAATCCATGTTATTTCAATGCAATCAAGGTATTAAAAATGGAAACTTTTTTCTCAGTAATACGTTAACCACCTCTCAATGCATATTTAGATAGTGCATGAGTAAGTTAGAAGTAAGCTAGAGATGGTCAAACATAGGATCAGTTCATGAAGTAATTAACTTTTTATCTAAGCCATATTGGTAGGTGAAAGCTACGTGGTTGTTGCCGTGCAATAACTATGATTAATAGCTGGGTGATATGATTTTGCGTCGATCGCAGTTACTCAGATGAATCCACTATCTGTTTTTCTTTAGGCCTCGAGCTCTAGTATTTCTTCTTGCATCTGTTCTCTTTTATTCCCCAAGCCATATTCATAAATAATCAAGATGCTTTTATGTTGTTATGGACTGACTTTAGTCAGTCTCAGTTTTTATATGTGCCTCATGAGAGGATTGTCTCAATACATCGTTAAATTATGCGTATGTAGCTGAGATATGAAACTCAGGATTTGTTAACTGGATGTGCCTACCACATTTGTGTTGGTGCTCACTAGGATCCAAATCTAATTTTTATGCCAAACGCCAGTGCGTTATTATGATGGACTGCACATGCCAACCACAATCTAACTATAATTATACTTGTGAAAAAAAACTGTATTTTGAAACAATTCGGTTACACTGCACATATAACAACAGATATTGTTCAAGTCAGTCCTTAACAACATCAACAGGAAGCTAAAAGTTCATTGGAAATATATATATGAATGTAGCCATCTGACTCAATAGTGAACTGGGTTCAAATCCTAGTGTAAACACCAACAGTGGTGGGTGGCGAAAGCAAAAACGATGGAAAAGGCAGCGGCGATAGGCAACAGTAGGCAACTTTTTCGACTTATTAAGGAAACTGGTATTAGGGATCCGAATGTGAGTGAGACTATCTCGAAAAGGGATGGGATTACAATTCATTCTCAGTCCAGGAGATTGGACCGATGGGCAGAACACTTTAGGGATCAGTTCAACTGGCCTTCAGCCACACTTCGGTTGCCCACGATCCCCATTCATCCTGAATGGCAAATCGACTCAACTCCTCCTAGTCTTTATGAAGTTGAGAAGGCTATAGGAAATCTGAAGCGAGGTAGAGCAGCAGGTCCTGATAGGCTTACCCCTGAAATTTTTAAGGATGGTGGTCCAGTTTTAGCAGCTAGACTGACTGAAATCTTAGGTAGAATCTGGGAACTGGGCGTAATACCATCTGACTGGTCTCAATCCCTGATTGTCCCAATTTATAAGAAAGGACAAAAGTCTTCTTGTGACAATCACAGGGGAATCAGTCTGACTAATATAGTTTCTAAATTGTTAGCCTCGATTATACTTAGACGCTTAACTAGAGCTCGTGAAGAGCAGACTAGAGAAAACCAGGCTGGATTCAGACCTGGACGTGGCTGTATAGACCACATCTTCACACTGCGACAGGTCCTGGAACACAGACACACATTTAGGCGTCCTACAATAGTTGTCTTCCTGGACCTAAAGGCGGCATTCGACTCTGTTGATCGTGAGGTTCTGTGGCAGTGTCTGTCATTGAAAGGTGTACCAAAGAAGTACATTAACCTTATACAAGCTCTCTACTCTAAAACTACAGGTCGAGTGAGAGCTTATGGCGAACTGTCATCGGAATTCGTCACTTCAAGTGGTGTCCGTCAAGGATGTCCACTTTCCCCATTCTTGTTTAATTTTGTCATAGACATGCTCCTAGATATAACCATGTCTTCGTCTGACTTTTCAGGAGTTGACTTACTACCAGGAGCCTCGCTTACTGACTTAGAGTATGCTGATGACATAGTCCTATTTGGTGAAGACGCTGACAAAATGCAGAGTCTTCTGACTACTCTGAGCAACAATGCAAGCATGTTCGGGATGCGGTTTTCCCCCTCGAAATGCAAAATGCTGCTTCAGGATTGGGTTGCATCGGCACCTGAACTAGTGATAGGGAGTGAAGTAGTCGAGCGTGTAGACCGCTTCACGTATCTGCGGAGTCTCATCAGTGCTGATGGCCTGGTGACTGGCGAAATCTCAGCACGGATACAGAAAGCTCGATTGGCTTTTGCCAAGTTGCGTCACTTATGGCGCAGGCGAGATATCCGCTTGCTAACCAAAGGACGAGTGTACCGTGCAGTAGTTCGCTCTGTCCTACTATACGGTAGCGAAACATGGCCGTTAAGAGTAGAGGACATTCGTAGGTTACTGGTCTTCGATCATAGGTGTTTCCGAAGCATTGCTCGTGTATCATGGGACAACCGAGTGAGCAATGCTGTCGTTAGGAAACGGGTTCTAGGAAAAGATGGCAAATCAATAGATGAGGTATTGAAACTTCATCAGTTGAGGTGGTTGGAACATGTGTTACGCATGTCTAACTACCGACTGCCTCGACGTGCTATGTTTTGCGGTGTAGGAATAGATTGGAAGAAAGCTAGGGGCGGCCAAACCAAAACATGGCAGAAATCGATGAAGTCACTGACAAGTGGACTGAGTCATGTTGGTAGATGTAGGCTGCGTGGTTGGGGTCCGCGAGACGAAAGTCACCAATGGTTAGAGACCTTGAACGACATGGCTCAGAATCGTTCGCAATGACTCACTTTTGTGTTCCTCAAATCTAACTTGAATCTAATAAAACTCACGATTTACTTTTGAATCAATCTCGTCCCCATACTGCTAATACTTTATTATCGTTCTCTCGCAGTTGGTCCTGTGAATGGTATGCGACATGAATGGTACTCTACAGAACTGCGTTGTAAACACCAACACTGTGTTGCAGGTACATTCAACTAACGAGTTCTAAATAGGATAAAACGTGACTTCTGTATTTCACTTGCTAATCACAATCCAACTTTAATAATATTCTTCGAGTTTGTCCATTCTGACTATCATTGCTACTACATCGTCGAGACTCATTTGTTTTCCGTCATGGTAATTTGAACTGACTGTTCACTGATATGGTATAGTAACTTTTACATCTTGATACTAAATGCAAATCCAGTTTCCAGCATTCCCCTTAAATGAATGTACATAGAGCTTTAAAAAATGTATTTATCTTATGTACCGAAATTCGTCTTACCTATTATTTATCAGTGTTCATCGTTCACAGTTTATGTTGAATCAATTTTGAGATAATTCGCGGAGTTGTAGTGACCAGTCGTTACCCACCAATAACGACACTAAATGATAATCACACAATATCATGAAGTGACTGCAGTTAGAACTATGTAATCTATTGATTCACAATTCACTGATATGGAGATTATGCATTCATCATATGGCTTGATGTTTTTTGGTTCGATCCTTAGCAGGGTCAGGGATATGCACTGGTACTGAAGTGCCTCATACTGGGATAAAGCATTTATCCAATGCTTCTTAATTCTCTTTGTTTGTGTAGCTACAGTCCATCAGTAACGTAAACCAACAGTTTAACATTTGTCAATCCTGATATCACAAATTGATCTGAATCAGACAACGATTCATCACCTGGAAGCACTAGACAGCTGTTTCACCCTAGTATGGGACTCCTCTGCAATGGGCACCCACGACCCCATCGGGGAATTGAACCCAGGACCCTCTGGCTCCACGACGAGCGCTTTGCCATTGACTACTGAGTCCGGCTCCTAATGGTTGATATTTCTAATTCAATCAATTCGTGATACGTTTGTGCGACCTCATCAAATGTCATCGGTGGGTAACTCCCTCACACCCGACACGGTTGAACTCCACCGGTCACGTCTATATTTCTTTTTTATGAATCACTACTTATTCCCATACTGTGTATTGTAATATTTATTTACGAACTAGTAACTACTTCTTTTCTGAAATAACTATTTTATTGTAGGCTGTATTTCGTTTGCCGAATTGTATCGGGATTTTAGGCGGTTCACCGTGTCATGCTGTCTGGATTGTAGGTGTTACTGGTGATGATGTCATCTGTTTAGATCCACATACTACTCAACCTGCTGGTCGGGGTAATTTGAAACCAGATTATGATCAAACATATCATTGTGAAAATCCCATACGTATGCCGCTTAAACGATTGGATCCAAGTATGGTGTTAGGCTTCCTATGTTCGACTGAAAAGGAATTTGATGATTTATGCCATGATTTAAAAGATGAAGTTTTACATCCTTCAGTGGCTAGTTCATGGCCTCTGGTCGAAATACATGCAACAAGACCGGCTAATTTACCACCACTACCTTCAGCGAATATCCCGAATGATCTGTTAATTTCCGTATATTCTCCAGATTATGATAATGATGATGATCTCGTTGGTCGTGACACTAATGAGAATGTAGTTAGTTCAAGAAATGCCAACAGTATTATTGAAGATCGAATAAATGATACTGATAATAATCTAGATCATGAAGGTATATTAAGTGAGGCAGTCGGTACAGTGAAAGCTTTATGGTCTAAATGTAATCAAGTGGCTGGTGATACTGTTCGTAGTTTAGCGACCGTACCCCAACGACTTGTAAAAGGTATGTAGCATGTAGGTGCTTTCGTTTATTACTTAATTCCTTGTTGTATTCATCAAAATTGTTTCAGGTTCGCACTTCATACACCTAAACATGGTTAATATGACTAGAAAAGGAAGAATGAATTCACTAAATAAAGGATATAAAATAATTTGGAATTCATTAACTGGTGTCACATTTTAGTTTGACAGCTTTTACTTTCTTGAATACTGCTACACTATCAGGAAGCCCACATGTCGACTTAGAGTATGCAGATGATATAATCTTGTTTAGTGATTACTCTGACGATATGCTAAGTTTCATGAGCGCCTTGTGTGACAATGCAGACATGTTTGGGATACGTTTTTCCTGTAAATGTGAAGTATTACTTTACAGTTGGTCTACATTATCGACAAGATTGAGCCATGGAGTGTCAAATAGCTTAGCATGTTGACCGACGCACTATGATTGGAAGTCTCATTAGCCTATCAGTTTCTGACGAAATCTATGCAAAGATTCAAAAAAGTCGTTTGTTTTTTATCAACTTGCGTTACTTGTGCTTTAGGTAAGATATATATGTACCAAACAAATAACAAGTGCACTGCATTATAGAATCATTATAGAATGAGATTCTAATTCTTTATTCGAACTTAGCAATATGGTATTCTTTTACATATTCACTTTGTACAAAACCACATGCTTGATTACAGTTGGTCGTGAATAATGCAAAGCTTAGGAGATATGTGTGTTAGCTGAAACGCCATAACACTTCATCAACATAGTAATATCATGAGAGCAAGAACAAATATTTGTGCAGAATAAGATGAATTCATTTTATTTCGTTGGTTTCTCATCAGCTGCATACAACCTAAAATAATATTTTTACAAAATTAATATTTGAAACAAGTTTTTACATACTCATGAGAACGGATGGAGTCAGTTGAGATGGAGATTACATAAACATGTGAACATAGCTTAAGATGTTGGAGAAAATGCTATGAATATATATACGAACCACGAGAAGGTACAAAAGGCAAAACAGAGATCAGAGGTCAAATGATTGCACAATAAGAGGTGGTTGGAAATATTTGAGAATAAAGTGAATAAAACTCAGTTATTAAACTTTATTCTCAAATATTTCCAACCACCTCTTATTGTGCAATCATTTGACCTCTGATCTCTGTTTTGCCTTTTGTACCTTCTCGTGGTTCGTATATATATTCATAGCATTTTCTCCAACATTTTAAGCCATGTTCACATGTTTATGTAATCTCGATTTCAACTAACTCCATCCGTTCTCATGAGTATGTAAAAACTTGTTTCAAATAATAATTTTGTAAAAAAATATTATTCTACGTTGTATGCAGCTGATGAGAAACCAACGAAATAAAATGAATTCATCTTATTCTGCACAAATATTTGTTCTTGCTCTCATGAAAATAATAAAGGGAACAAAGTGTATGAAACAGTAATATCAATCTAACAAGATTTGTATTAGAATATACCTCAACAATATAAGATGAAAGAATATGTAAGAAAGAATGATGGGACTTTAAATGTAAAATAAGAAGCAGAAGACATAGTAAATACACATACACCACTGTGATCACCTCTGAAGCGTGTCAACTAATGTCTTCAACCAAGTAGTCTGCACCTATCCATGTGGCTAAAACCAGTAGTCAACGAATTCATGGACGGCCATCACGTTTTAGTTTAACTGTTCCTTAGATTTATTTTATCTTACTCTCACATCTGCCAACTTCTTGCACCGAGGTAGGTGGTTGTTAGACATACATAATGTATATCCCAACTACTTCAGTCGATAAAGATTCGCAACCTCATCAGCCGACTTGCCATCTTTGACAAATACTTTGTGCTTAACCTCAGTTTCGGTTACCCAGTCGTCTCGGCATTCGTGACTTACACTTCGAAGTCAACCATAATCAAAAACATGTAGCCTATGCATGTTTTCTATTTTAAAGGATCATATTTTCCAGCCATAGTTTAGTACAGAACAAACTAGTGTGCACTGTCAAAATGTGCTACATAAACGAGATATCATACCCACATTAGCGATGTTGTGCACGCAATCTTTATTCGCCCAAACGACTTATTTTTACATTATTACTCCATCGGTAGATTAACACTGAAGCAAAACTAACCATACGTAACATTAGTAATTACCTAGAGGTCAATGTTTTTCGGTTAGTTCTTAAGTTTTTCACTTTTTAGATTCACGATTGTTTGTCCACGTTTTATCGAAGCCTATAAGTACATGAGGTCAAAAAACATCAGTACCTAATTTAAACAAATCTAAAACGGGAAGTGTATGTCAATAAATACACGTTTAGAAAGAATATTCCCTTATTCGTTTGATCATGTCACTCTAAGTAATTTGTTTTTTGTCAGAATATCCCTTATTTATTTCGTGGGACATGACAGCAAGTTATCAGCACAATGAAATAGAAAGAGGAAGTTTATCATGAAAATTTGGCAGTTATACTGACTTCAAGATTTCTAAGATAAATAATCTGTGGAAGGATAGACTAAAGCATAGCACCACTACATGAGGTCATTAGCTGTTAATGGGATACACGTTACTAGGTACACACTACGTAACTAGGTCCCTCATTTTGTCCGTGTTTAGTTGCTGTCGATGTGGGTGATATGATCCATGGTCAACCATAGCGAATAAATGCATATTCTCTTTTTCTACTCTTTGATTCTGAATTTATTCCATCTTCTTGAAACATATTTCACCATCTTGATTAAATTTTCGTCAAAAATTTTACTGTAAGGATCTTATATCCTGAATTCAATACATATAGGTTTATTGGTATATACTGTCAATGCATGGTTCCACACTAATAGAAAACAGCTGTTCATTACTTCTTAGTTTTGAATGGCTTTATAGTTACAATCAATGCATGATGTAAAACGTTATGATATTTAATTATCTATCACAGTGGCATTGTACTAGATTGTATTTTCTATCTTCTCTTTATTAACAGGTTCTGAATATGAAGTTAGTTAGTTAATTAGTTATGAAACGTTGAAATACATTGTGCGATATGCATCTACTATCTGTTCTTTTTCTCTCAACTATTAACACATACACACAATAATCAGAAATTGATCAACACTAACAACATGAAGTGGTATACAAATGCTTAAAGGTTATCTTTTCTCTTATTAGTTATTTTTCTTTAAATATACACAAAGATAATTGTTATTGTCGTATTTTTTTATTATTCATTTCTATTTGTCTGATTCCAATCTCACTTTACATCCCTGTTCTTTTTTTCTTTTAGTATTTATTGTCATACTACTTACTAAAGTAACATTTATCAATTGTGATTTTGATGTTATTTAGCAGTTTGTTTTATTTTACATGACTATCGATACTACTGTTACTGTAATTTTCCTTAATTGTATTCTACTATTGTTCAATTGTAAGCTTCTTTATTTCCGATTGTGTATATTCTTTCTTGTAACAACTAAGTATGGCGCCTTATTATTGTCTCATGTGTCGTAGTTTTTTTCTTATTCATTTGTTTGTTTCAGTGTGTGTGTGTGTTTCTTTTTCAGGGTGCAAAGAAAAATATTTTTTGAAGATTGTTTTTTTTTTGTTTTTAGTTATGAAACAAGAACAAACAAAAATGACATGTAATTTAGTGCTAAGCATTCATATGCACACATGAACTATACACACTCCTTTTTGCACAAATTCTCATCATCAAAGTGTTGATCAATGTGATAAATAAGATTTATATTATTATTAGTAGTATTCAATATTACTACTGATGATTACAATTATTTTACTTAAATATTATTATGTATCTATGCATATAACTTAAACTTAATCAGGTATTGTTACTATGGTTATTAGTATTCTGTATGTTTGTATTTCTCTTATTTATTCGTTATTTTGTTTAAATGTTATTAATTATTACTGCGATATTATATACACAATAAAAGGTAAATTGTTGCTTGTTTCATTCTAGCCACTTATAAATAAATAACCATACTGAGACTAATACAACTAATGTGAAATAAAGATTTCGTTTATTCTTATTCCTTTTATATCGATCCCGAGGGACCACCGAGTAAGCAATGCGTGGGTTAGGAATAGAGTACTAGGTAAATACGGTAAGTCTATCAATGAAGTAGTGAATCTTCACCGTCTGAGGTGGTTAGGATATGTGTTACGTATGCCTGACCACCGTCTACCGAAACGAGCAATGTTTTCTGTTGTAGGAGTAGGCTGGAAGAAAGCTAGGGGCGGCCAAACGAAGACATGGCACCAATCCATGAAGTCATTGACAATTGGGCTGAGCCATGTTAATAGATGTAGACTACCTGGTTGGGGCCAACGTGATGATCGTAAGAAACGGTTAGCGACTTTAGGTGATATGGCTCAAAATCGTTTGCAATGGCGCAGGTGCATCCACTCCTTGTCTTCCTCCAAATTCTAGTTTATGAGCTTCTCATAATTTTCTTTTTACTGAATCACTTCTATATCAAATCTCATCTCTGATCTCTATGCCTTTCCATTAGTACTTACTCTGTTACTACCTCCCCTACTCTGGGATTTGGTCCGACAATTTAATCTTTATCTGCTAATAGAGGCATGGCAACTTGAACTGATGTACGCATGTACCAAGTTCTACGTTGTAACTGACTGATATCGATCCCGATAATATCTTACCTTAAATTGGATTAATGAAGAACATTAGTGTATTAAGTTAATCAGTTGAAATTATGAAATCACATAACAACTTAATTAGTGTAATAATATCAATGCAAAATAGCTACAATAATGATAAAAAGAACAGTTTAATGAGTACACAAATAACTAGTTCTAGTTTGTGAATTGGAAACGATAAAATAATAATTTGGTGTTTAATAAAGAAGCTTGTATCTAGGGCAATGTGAAAATTATTTACACAAAATAGCTGCAAATTTACTTTATATTGAGTATGATATATTTGTAAATATTCTCAGAGAATGAAATTATAGAAAATTCCAATGTTTCGCTCAACAAGCTGTCCCGAGCTATTTCAGGGCAATAACCAAAATTAGAAATTATCGAATATAAATAAAAATGTAGTTATCACTGTTCAATCATATACACAGAATGAACATATTACATGAGTCTTTATAAAGTAACGAATGTTGAACTGTTGTGGATGAAGGGAGGTGTGCATTCCGTGTGTAGTTGCAATCATTTGTGCACATAAATTGTTCTGAAGTATGTTTACGGAGCGAGATGCACAATCTGATGATCGATTTGTTGTCGAATCATGTAAATTTGAGTAGCAGTAAATCTTCAACAATATTCGCAACAATACCAAATTTATAAAAAATGAGAGACTATCGATCATAAATTATTCTTTCTCAAATGTTTAGTCGAAAGGAGTCACGATAACTGCATTCAAATTAACATTTTTCGGAAGCCATCGTATTCTGGAGAGTATGTAACCTGTAAATCTGCCTATGCCAAACCAACGAAAGTGACAATTTTTGGGACTTACTATACAGTATCCATCAACTAGTCACAGATACAAAAGACTGAAAAACTTGGTCGAACTTAGTGATATCCGCACTAATGATGAACACTACTCTAAGAACATCAACATTGGGATGCAGGTACATCCAGCCTATGAGTCCCAAATAGGACGAAACGCGTGTCCTGGATTCCACTTGCCAGTCACAATCCAACTTAAATATAATCTAAGAACTTTGTTAAAAACATACTTAAGAAACAGCGTAATAAGAAAGAAAAACAGAAGGTTCGACCGAAAGAGTGGATTGACAGTGTGATTGTGCCATACAGAAATGAAGCATCCGTAAAGATTAGAAGAATTTTAAATAAACGTGGTATACGAGTTTTCTTTCGATCAAACTATGCACTGAGCTGTGCACTTGCAAATATCAAGGATGTAGTACCTAAAGAACAAACGAACTGTGTTTATAAAATCAAATGCAACGAATTTAATGCCATGTGCTTAGAAAAAACTACATGAATTAAATGTGAGGGTGAAGGAACATATACTTTGTTTAAAGTAGATTCCTAAATCCTTTAACGATCTAAGAAAACTTGGAAATCAGTCAGTAACTGCATTAAATTCAATAGAAACAGGGCACAGCATCGATTTCAACGGAACTAAAATCTATCATAAACACTTCAATCCTCATAAGGAAAGATTAATATCTAAAGCCCTACACATATTAGCAAATCTCAATAATATGAACCGACAAGATGGAGTACTGTTAGTTGCACCATGGCAACCAATGATTAAGAATGAATTCAAACATTATCTACTACTCCAACTTCCAACACATTCCAATTCTTTATTTATTTGTTAATCCTGTTTAGAATTATTTAGTCCAATTACACAGGTCAATGTGTCGCCATTTGTAAAATACATCCATACTTTGACTCATAATTATCATCATATCGATTTACTGCTACTCAAATTTACATGATTCGACAACAAATCGATCATCAGATTGTGCATCTCGCTCCGTAAACATACTTCAGAACAATTTATGTGCACAAATGATTGCAACTACACACGGAATGCACACCTCCCTTCATCCACAACAGTTCAACATTCGTTACTTTATAAAGACTCATGTAATATGTTCATTCTGTGTATATGATTGAACAGTGATAACTACATTTTTATTTATATTCGATAATTTCTAATTTTGGTTATTGCCCTGAAATAGCTCGGGACAGCTTGTTGAGCGAAACATTGGAATTTTCTATAATTTCATTCTTTGAGGTTATTTGCAAATGTACTTTACTTATGTATCTTACAAACAATTAGCTCCCAATTTTTATGAATTCATTCGTTCTTCTTTGGGCGAAAACTCTTATAAATACTTCATGTTGGTTTCAGTAGATCTAGAAACTATCCAGGCTTCATAACCTTCTGATCCTGGGATCGACTCCATGGCAGAATCTAGTGTTTAAACTCTTGAACATTACTAAACAAGTACGAAATACGTCTTCAGTGTTTTTCGCTCATCAGCGACACTCAATCGAGATCAATATATGATAGACGATAATAAAACAAACAAAATATTTAGGAAACATGTGATCATTGTGCATAAAAAAACCATTAAAAAAATTAGCTTTGATAGGTGTTATCTCGGTTTAATCGTTTCTCAGAACACAAGTATTAAGAATTGACGTAGGTACTGAAATTTCATATGATTTAGTGTTATTCTTAGTAATATGTTTCAGTTATGAGATTCTTTTTTCCACGATATTGTCACCTCAAACATAGGAACTCGCGATTATGTACATTTTCCTTAACAATAATCAATAGTATTTGTAAATGACAATAAGTGAGTGGGACATAGCCACAATCAAATAGACATTATTCATATGAATCTAAAAACGTAGTTGATAAATTCATCAAAATGTCATAGAACTTAGCTAAGATCTATTAAATGTGCAAAATAGCTTACGTATTGTTAAAAAAATGAAAGTGAGTCAATCCAAGATAAAAGATCAATAAGAAGGGAGAAGGAAGTAGTAATGGTGTTTGGAGATTCCTTCTACGTTGAGTTTTAGATCAAGGTAAAAGTAGTGGCTGAACACCTTTCATTGTAGATATATCATTCTAGTTTCATTATGTATATATCTAAGAATTTAGTAATTGAAAGTAAGCAGAAGACTATTGTCCCTAGTAGTCATTTATTGATTTTATCAATGACCCTAGACAAAAAATATGCTTTGATCAAGTGATATGTGCTTATTAGATATTCTGTAATTGTGTTTCTTATTGATCCACTACAATATAAAATATTCATCAATGAGATATTACAACAAAGTGTTCTTTTTCTTGATATACATCTCAATTAAAGTAAGAATTAAAGTTTTGTGTAAATTCAGATAAAAGTTTGTTTGAGAAAAAAAAAGGGAAACAAATTGGAATTTTACATATGAGTTAACAATTTGAACTTTCCAGAGCATTAAACTTCACGTTAAATCAATCCTTACAAGTTTCTCATAACGTTGTATATGTGCTGGATATAGAATCTAAATGGTTTTATGTTTTTCTTTGCATTTATGAATTTTAATGTAGCTACTTCTGTTTGATGATATACAAAGAGAATGATGTGAATGAAGTAGATGGTGTCTTATATTTGATAGAATAATACTAATCATAATGTTAGAATGATTCAATCATGATTAAAGTAGTATTCGAAATATGCTTTTGAAACTGTACAATGAAAAGTTTTCATTTCCAGCCAATCAACTTTAAAGAACAGTCGATGTATTAAAATATTCTTATGTGGTTTTTACTTAAACTATAATGTATTTGCATAACTTTGCATTCTAGCTATTCCTATTTTTGAATATATTTTACTACTCGCTCAAGTTTTGTTCTCATTTGGAACCAAGTCGTTGAAGCTATCGTATCGTAGAATATTTGGCAGGAATAGAACATAATATTACCGGGCCCAATCGTGATTTTCTAATACAGATTTCTTCAGAATTTCTAATGCATGACGACAGTCATATTCATAATGACAAATATTCCACTATTTACTCTATTAACAATCATCAGTAAGCTACACTACGCAACCTTTTCTGAAAAGTCAATGGAGGGGAGTAATAATAAGGAACAGTAAGTAATATTAAGTAATATACAGGAATTGAAGAATTGTAATAATAAGTGTCTATTAATGACAGAACTACACGGTCTTTCTATATAATAACGCCCAAAGCTTTCTATGATGTTAACAAACATGTAAACACCGAGATAAGTAACATTTTACGGATGTATTTTTTACGGAATCACCGCTAGTACAAACTATTCTACTAATATGCTCAGATTATCTTCATGTTTTAGACTACAATCAACACTTTAATAGTTTAAACGGTTTAGTGCAGAACAATTCAAAATGAATCATCTTTCAACAGTTCATGATAAGGAACTGTTTATCTTATAAGAATTCGAGGAGCGAAAAAAGTCTACATAAGTCGTAATATCATTTATAGACTCAAAAAAATGTTTTTTTTTAAAACTGCTGGCCACACAAAGGAAGTATAAATATGCCTTAGAGCATAGCTACTTTTATTGATAGATGAGTTGAAGCACTTTCCCTTATACACAATTTACTGTTCTCTTTCAGAGAAAGGAGAATTCCTGTAGTTGATTATTCAATTTTCTGTGTTAATACTAGAAAATTCGCTTGGTAATTTACAGTCTTGAAACAAAGGATGGAATGTAACTAAGTAACATACTTCGAAAGTATTCGTTTAAAGCACAAAGCATTTGATTGTCATAATTAATCGTTTCCATATGTCTAAACTCAGACATGTAAAGACTATTTTAAAAGATACGAGTTTTTAGAGGTACTCTAAACTCAAACTTTCTATTTCCAGATATATGAAGTCACTTTACACTCTCACTTCAATTGAATTATCCTCTTCGGAGTATCATTGTTTCTCTTCTTCTTTTCAATCATTTTAACGTATGAAGAGATAAGTTGGTAGGATCCTATAGGAAACATTTCGTCGAGACAACAAACATCAGAGCCAAATGTAAAATAAAAGTTGTTGACATTTGTAAGTTTCAATGATTCTTTAATAAATAGATTCCAGTTTGTAAATTGAAGCATGTAATTTAGATTATGGGTATTTACCATTTAATGATCTTTAAGTTTAATTGCCTTTGCCGTGATAAGAAATTGGTTTTGTTCATTGGTTATCATGTATTTTAGATACAAGGTCGAATGATAGAACGTTTGCAATTGAAAAAGAGATCATTAGTTAGACAGTCCTACATCACTGACAAAAACTAGATCTAGAGGAACATCAGAATGAACTGAAATCAGGTTTTGATTATTTTTAATGAAGTTAACCTTCAAACACAATAATTGATGTCACTATACACAATGGAAAGAGTTGCATTGAGCGAAGTATCATCGAAATCGATGAACTCATCAGTTAACTGATCTGGCTAAAAAGTTACACCTAGGAATTAACACTTTGGAACTCATGATGTGCATTCTCAACCTACAACTATTTTTAATCGTCAGTTAATCTATTCAGTAGCTCCAATACTAAGAAAGTTGTACTATTTCAAATATACCTATTACTGTCCAGCGTTCCTGTGTCTCACATATGTAATAAGTACCTTGCAATCATAGATCTGAACACCACTGTTTATTTGGTATAGAATGTTGAATAGTTAACAGCCCTTCCATAATTTTATTGGATTCTGTCGGTTACCAGAATAGACAAAGTGATCTTTAGAAAAAAGCTGTTTTGCTAAGATGATGATACATATATTTTGCCTTTGTCAACCTTTTAAAATAATGCCAACAATATATTTTATTTTTGTGGTTTTGTATCCATATCCTACACATGTTATGATTAAATTGTGGTAAGTTAAAATGTGACCGTCGGCCAAACGAATAGTTTCAACTAATGTCCAACCTGCCCGTTTTATGTTACTTTCCTTATTGACGATCTCATAGGCGTCCATATACTTAGTGGATTAAAGTTTTACCTAAGTTTAAATAACCACCAAGTGTTACTCAAACGCTAACACTCGTCTCATTTTTCTCGCCTAGATTGTCAGTAAATTTACTTTCTGCTGTCATTAGGTTGATGTTGTTAAGCGGGGAAACTAATAACATCTCTTACATGGACACAACTAGTTTAGAGGAGACATAATAGATTACGGGTATTCTTACAGAGTTTCGATAATATCCTTCAGAACAGGGTCCGTTAAAGCCACCTACCAATCTTAGCATTTAAATGTATTAAAATTTTAAAAGCGAGATTAATAGACTTTGCTAAGCTACATTCTTGACTTTTTTCGAACATAAGATAGCGAACAAGTGAATGAAAACTGGGAGCACAAGTAGTATTTGATTCGCCGTGATCTTGACGAAATTGATACTTAATTGTTGCATGTAATTAACTACTCCTTCGTGTTCGTACGAGTCCGTCAAACCAAATAGTGAACAGCAATTGTATGTAGTTAAAAACAAATTTCCCATCTAAAAAACACTCGATAACTATCATTTACTTCCTTGGACGTCTGCGTAGTGTATTATGCCTATTCATCACTCTACACATAAGATTTCCAGTTTATAACTTGCACAGTGACACTTGTAAAAACAGTGTGAGAGTACAGTATGAATATATTTCTTTGAATGTTACGCAAGCCTGCTATCCTATTTAAAATGTCTTCCGGGAAATAAAGGCGATACTCATTGTGGGATTCCAACCTACATTATCTAAGATGCCATTACTGAGCTAGTGGACATGTTGCAATTTATTGGATAGAATTCAATCAGAGCTTAAAAAAGAATGAACAGACGCAATAATCACCTATTAGTAAGTAATCAAGGCGCTGACCTGAATCTCACAAGAAATATCGTTTATCTACCCTTCCACAGTAGATTATAGCCGTACCTTCTTGACGACTTACAACTAGTACGGAACCCTGTCGAGTAGTGTTTCCCTACTAACTATTTCAGTTTTTCTTAACACACTAATATGTTCCACTTATGACCAATTTATTCATTCTATAGTATTATCTAAATTTATTGGAACAACTAAATGTTTTAAACTGTATTTACTGGCTAAGTGGATCTATGTGCAAAAAGATACAACGAATTTCAAATGTTGTTTTATACTACTTATTAGTAGACATTATTGATGAGTTATTTTATTTGCATTTGGAAAGATTAAACAAATAGAGAGCTTTGTATAACACTACAAATTGATCTTAAATTACTTATTTAAATTAATCCCTTATAATCTCACAGCATAAATAGTTAGCTGTAAATAAAGATCTTCTTGTAAAGTAGAACGTAAAGTTCTCATAAATTTATTACATTTTCAAAATGCCTGAATTACTTACATACGAATTTTGTCTACTTATAAGTAGCATAGGATCACAATCAAAATTTATTGTATTCATATTTAACCATCACTACTTATTTTCAATGGAACCTATTGAGTAAATTTTAGAACAGAACTACACAGATCACACATTTTATTAATATCAATAATAGTAATAGTAATAATAATAATAATAAATTAGCAATTAAAAACAATGAAGAATGTTTTTTTTCTTTAAGTTTATTTATTTGCTCAACTTTTTGACTGAATTTTAATTTGAGGCACATAATGAAAACACTTTATAATCACACTTCTACATCGATTGGCATCATTTTCTGCATCGACTGTGAACACTTTGATATTGACAACATCCCTCAGTATTGATTGTGGTATTAACATTAAAAGTAACCGTCGTGTTTGAACATATATATATATATTTGTGTGTGTGTGTGTGTATGTAAATTAGGAGAGAAATCAGAATGAATATCATCAAAGAAAGAATAGTTAATAACAGTGTAAGATAATAATGATAACCACAATAGAAATAATCATTACATGAATATTAATAACATGAAAATAAATTCCAATACACATAAATGTATGGAACATATATGGTTCAATTATTGATTATTGATAGTGAAGAGGTGGGGAGTTGAGATGGGGATTATTTTATTGATTTGTAAATATGATCATATTATCAGTGATTGATTTTATTTAGTAAACAAATAGTCATAGATACATACACACACACACACGTGCATACATACATACACAGAATATACATTCATACACTTGAACACTTAATAAAGAAATTGAAACAATTCACTTTTGTTTTTGTTAATGTTGACATTTTGTTTCATTTAAATAAAAAGAAAAATTGCAAGAAATAAAAAGTTGTCTCCATGTCTAATCAATGTCACTTCTTGTAACTAACAGTCTATTCGTTTATCTACTTACATTGACCACATAACATGAATTACATACATTTTTTTTAAAAATTCTATTGATGATGTGAACAACAAATAAACATTCAATATGTTTCATTATACAAAATAACAATTTAAGAAGAATTTCATTATTTTGTTATTTTATATAAAGTAAGGAATAATAAGTCAACTTGATTACATCATAACACAATACAGTATGTTTAGAAGAGAAATAAACATTAAAGATTAATGTGTATGAATATGTATATCTATAGAATAGAAAGAGAAACAACAACTTAGACAGATTCGAACAAAAGGAGTAAACATTCAATAAGAGAAAACAACCTTGTTTTTTTTGTTATGGAAACATACATAAATTAAAAGTTAAAATATTTATTTGTTGTAGTTTTCTTTTCAGTTTATTGTTATTGCATAATTTTATTTAATGTAGGTAACATAACGAAAATTTCATTCAATCATTTAATAAATCTATGAAATACTTAATGTTGTTAGTTATATGTCTGTTCATCTAACGTGTCTATTTGTATGTCTGTCTATGTATTTATGTGTTTGTGTTATTGCAGTATGATATATAATAATGATGATAATAATAATAGTCATTAATCATATTGTTGTAATAATTAATGTCAATTGTAATAACTATTTAGTATCATCATAGATAAAATACTTGGTAAATGCCATAAATATGTACGCCCTGTTGTACATACACACATGATTACATGAAAAGGATAAACACAAGACCATTTAACTTAGAAATAATTAAAAAAAAGGTTAAAGGAAACCATGCCCAAATCAATAGTAAGTAGTCATGTAAGTAGTATATAATAGCACTATCAGAATACACATACAATAGTAAGCATCATATTGTCGGATAAATGAGTAGTCAGAAGTTTTATAAGAAAAATGGAAAACATTTTGCCTAGACTATCTGTTTGTCTTTTTATTTTATTTTATTCACTTGCACTTACTGTTGTCTCAATTGAATGGAATAATTAATTAAAATGATAATACTGATCATTACTGACATTTCTCTCGTTAGATTGTATGATATTTTAATATCTACGATCTGGGTCAACAGTTGAACTGGATATAGAAACCATGTAAAGAATATTGTCATAAACATAGTTGAGTTAATTTTCACATTTAATTTATATTCACTTTAAAGATAAAGATAAAGTAAGCAGAATAAGAAGAAATGAAAGAGAGAACAAGGAAGAAATTGAATGTTGACAAGAATGATGTAATATGCAATCATAGTTCGGTATTAAAAAAAATCCAAAATAAGTAAAATTAATTATGTTAAATCGATCATTCTTAGAAGGATGTTCTAAGCATGACAGAATAGATAAGTGTAAAAGCAAGTGAATAGAAGCCTATAGACATCAATAGTTACTCACTTTCATAATTATTAATCATAAAACGAACACTTAAACACATTAAATCTGATCGTCTATGTACTGGCGCAAATAGAAGTTTCTTTGTAATGTATAAGTTTATATGAAAAAAAAATTAGTAAAATCAGGAAGAAATGATCAATAAGTAAATAAATCGATGTAAATTTACATCACTAATGAAAAAATGTAATCAATAAAAAAGTTGGCAAGAAAAGAAAATGTAAATAAAACACAGAAATAAACAAATACAGCGAATTATTATGACGCCTTCATTATCTGCTTGGTAACCTTCTCTTCAGTGTATGTTTGCAATTTCTGTCAATGATTCAATGTTCAATTATTAGTTGAAAGAAACAAAATAAAACTATTTCAAAATAAAATAATCAGTAATGTCAACAATAAATTATCAAATGTTTAACTAGTTTATTGAAAATTATCTTTCATTCATTCGCTTCGATTCAGTTTATCTTCTTTCAAAATAAGTAAATAAGTAGTATGCATATATGTCTTTATTGTTATCAGTTATAAATTATTCATGGAAGAGTCACTTCGGTCAAGAATATAATGTTTTGTTTTTTTTTCAGAAAAAGGCGCATCATTTGAATAAACAACCAAATGTTAACTTGATTTATCCATGAAAGAACAAATATACACAGACATATACACACAAAGACACAACAACAATGACAATAATAACAGTGGGTGATGTAGAACACAAAAACTGAAAAAAATTGAACATAGAGCAAATTTTGAAATTTCAATGAAACTAAACTCTTTCACTGGTTATTCTCCTGTTTTCTTTGAAAAAAATGAAAATGGGCAACTTCTATTTTTAAACTGTAGTGAATTTAATTATTGTAACATCAATTGAATAATATTTTTGTTTTAATTGACCAACAGTTAATAATAAGAAATCGGCAGGATTTTTGAAAAACGTATATGTTTGCGTGTTCTATTGATCATCTATAGCCTGTCTGTTGCTTTTTCTTGTATTGGTTATTGATAAGAAAATGATGGTATTTCAATATGATCTATAAGAAATATTTTTCGAAAAAGTAACAATTCTAAATGATAACATAAGAAATAAAATGATTGACTCAGTTGAACTAGGACTATAATCGAACATTTTAGTCGGATTAAGTTCAAAAGGCTGTATCATTAGTTAATTGATTTGGCATGTGGATATATTAGTTGGAATCACTTGATATGATTGTGAATCTTTACCAACAGATTTACTTAAAAGATGGCTAACTACTGCCTACCTTGACGCCTGATTGTGCATGATGCAGATTGTCTGAATGAGGTCCGCGTGAATGGCTGGAGACACTTGGCGAAATGGCTTAGAATCGGTCACAGTAGGGCAAGTGTAATAACTTTTTACCTTCGTCTAGATCTTAAATTTTATTGTTCTACTTTGCAGACCTTTACTTTACTCTCCCTTCTTGTATTCTGTTGGTGTGTTACCTCTGTAATCTTGTAGCATTAATGTGGTATGGCAACTTTAACCTATGGGCGTATGAACCCGGTTCTACATGGTTGATGAACGAACAATAACGAATTGTTTAATTGGTAGAGATGTAAGGGCTGTTAAACTAAAACTGTAAATTAATCCACCAAGTCACTGATTACTAACTAGTTTGGGCTATGTTGGTGAACTCAGACTACCAGCTTACAATCCATGCATTTATTGTGACCAACTATTAGAGACATCGAATAAAACTTCACAACAGAATAGACACATTCGCTTTTTATCTTCTCTTATATCTTGAGTTTCAAGAGTATTTTCTACTTTCTATTTAGTAAATCTATTCTCTCATGTCAAAACCATTTCCTCTGTTTTCATTGTATTTTAGTAACTGTGATACTCCGTTTCAATTTGTGATTAGACTAGTTTCACATTAAATATCCACTGAAAACCTGAAACCATTATTGTGGCCGTTTCACTTCTAGTTTGGAAATGTAATTATTGTGTATCTAAAATTTATCCATGAATCCAGTGCAGTATTCGCAAAATTAATAACTAAATCGCTATCTTTTGACTTATAAATTAAATTGTAAGTGTTCAAAATTTTAAAAACAGTCCTTTAATTTCGTTGTGTGATCATTGGCTATTACCACCTGTTGTATCTTAACAGTACACTATAATTGAATTCCACCAATCACAGATTGTTAATGGAAATTCGAGAGTTCCTATTTGTTCCACATCAAACTCCTTCCTCTGTTTCTTATATTTTTAATTATATCTCGGTTTCCAAATGTGATAACCAGCGGTAATAAAACTTGGGTCAATAGATACCCGTATCAGGTCATCAATATGTTAGCGATCTGTTATATTTTTATTGACTGATGTCCGAGATGCAAACCGCTGAATGTTGGCTAAGTTATCTAGATGTTCTACGTTTACAGCAAATGTTGAATGTTTTTTTAAGGACTATGTGGCAGAAGGACAATCCTGACTAGAGCATCCTCGTTTTCAATAGTTTTCTAATCTATATCAATTCATGATAGCAACTTCAAATTTTCATCTTCACTTAAACTTTATTCATGCAATTTTTGCAACAAAAACTCAAATAAATCCTAATTCTATTACAAATATGATTACTTACAAGGAGCTTGGAAATAACCTGTATGATCAGGTAATGCAATAGGAAAATGTGATGATAATGTATTATGAGGTCCAATAACTCCATTGGCAGCGGCAGCTGCTGCAGCTAACGAAGCAGCTGCAGCTAATGATGCTGCTGTCAGTGGTATTGAATTAGGATGTGGTGGTAGCCCCAAACTAATGGAATTTTGTTGCCGTTGTGATTGCTGTTGATGTTGTTGTTGTAAACTAAAAAATGCAGCTGCGGCAGCTGCTGCAGCTGTCGCATTGATATTATTATTCCCATTCCCACCTGAACTACCACTGTTAGCAGCAGTATGAACTCCAACTCCACCACAAGCATTAGCGTTTGATACAACAGGCGTAACACGCATTCCGGGTGACTGACTGTGTTCTTTTGTATTTCCTATTTCGTTAGTAGCTCCATTCATCAAGACTGTAGATCCATTCAACTTGTGAAGATGTTGATGATGGTGATGATGGTTGTGATGATGATGACGATCATTTTGTGAATCTAATTTACTACCATTTACTTGGGTTACCACTCCACGTGGTGTGTAAACTGGTGCGAAATCAGTTTTAGTATCTGGCAAACTAGATCTTTTAGTTGATAAACCATTTATTGCAGTGTTATTTGTATTAAGTAAATGACGCGGTGTAGTCGTTGTTATATGCGCTGGTAAATTTGGAACACCATGTAAACTTGTCATTCCGGTCGCTGTAAGTGCATTCAAATATGGACTAAAGCCAATGTTCTAAAACAATAAACAATAAATTTATAAATCTATAGATTATTCTGACAGGTTAATCATTAATTTTTATATTCAGTGGTTGCTTTTTGTCATAGATTGATATTCCATCTAAAGAATTATTAGGAAACCAGACAGTAATGTTCAACTGTTAACTCTATGGGTACAGGTTGATAATATCTCATTGATGAAAGTTAAGATTTAAACTGATCACTCTCTCTTGCCATACTTGCATTCTGAGTATTCTACCATGATATACTCATGTTATATATTTTATAGTCGAGTTGTAGCTGCCAATAGAATTTAGAACGATTGTTTCATCATGTTTTGAAGTTTTTCACAGAATCTACCTAACTTGAGGCAATTTTTTATGGATACAAATATGACAACAGAAGTTATTCAGTTATAGTCTTCAATATCAACAACTAGTAATACAATATGCACATTTAATCATTTTTGTTTTGGGTTATCCCATTGTTAATATTATCAAGGAATCCTATTTGTAAGTGTTTGTAATTTGCTGTCGAAAAAGTGTACACGTTTGCAAATATCAGACGAATCACATATCACAAGGCTACATAACAGAGGAGAATTAAAAACAAGGTATACAACTAAAGAAAGTATGTTATTTATTCAATAAAAGTCACAGCCTCCATACTCTTTTCTAAGACGGAAAAATCGCTTATGTATACACTTGATTTTAGTAATTTACTTGTTTTATATGTACAGAGGATTTAGTCGACAGTTAAATAAATATATCGTAACTAAGTCAGGGAACAGATTACAACATGATACAACTAGAATATTGATAATGCATATTTAAATAACACCGAAGTTTGTTGACGGTAAAGGATATCATTTACAGTTAGTGACTTCAAGGCAATTTCCATTTAAGGCGATAAGTACATAATATAAACCAACTGTTTTAGTACACACTGTATGAATCAATCCATCAACGGATATCTAAGCCCAAGTTTAATACTTTACTCTTTTATTTAATCTTACATTATGGATTGTCGTTGTAGATTCAATGAAATTCGTGCTAAGTACTTGTCACAATTATTAGATAACCTATTATTTTGTATGTTAGGTCGGTTGTCTTTAAGAAAGCGTTAGTTTTTTCTCTTCGCATGGTTCATTTCAGATCAGTTTTGTGAGATTGTTTCGTATAATTCGGTTGTCATTTCATTGAATATCTTACTTACTTACCTAAGCCCGTTACCCCTCCCAGAGAAGCATAGGCTGCTTACCAGTATTCTCCATTAAATTCTGTCCACAGCAATCTTTTCCAGTCAATGAATATCACTCAATACTAATCAAGGAACCTAACAAATAGTTCATATCTTTGACAATGATGGCAAAATAATTTTATTTAGACATTTAAAAGAAGCAAAGAGAGTAAAGGAATATTTCTTTTTAGTTGGTTTTTCATCATATCTCTACACTAATATATATATGTTGTCGATGCATACTGTTAAAGAGTCCCATACTATAACTAAACAGCTGTTTAACGCTTCCCGATTTTCAATTGTTGTTCAACTCAGACCAATTCGTGATATCAAATTCACATTTAACAATCTCCACAATGCTCAATTACAATTTACAAAAGTCATAAAATCATTACTCAAACAATAGGTGATGTGTTAGAGATAATAAAGTTACAAGTACAATGGTGATTATGAAATAATTAAGACTCATTAACAAAGTAATTGCGACATGAAAGTGAATGAGGTAATTGTAGTCTTCGAAAGTATTAAAATGAAATAATGATTGTTGAGTGGATTAGCACATTATCGATTACATAATATAAAAATTGATCAAATTATTGTAAGAAACCTAGTGATCAAAACTGTTACGTAAGAATTACATGAATGTCATCGTTATGTCCGATATGAGAGGAAATAAATTTTGTAGCTATGAAAAGATTCAAAATTACAACAGTAATAATAATACTAATGTCAGTAGTAACAATAATGCAAGAAGTGGGTGCAATAAGTCATGTTTAGACCATCCAAGTGTTGTCTGTTGTGGTGTTTAACAGAAGGAAAGAGATTGTACACATTTCTCATACACACATAAGTCTGGTTTGAAAATGTGGACACCAATGGCAACCTCTGTAAGAAATATATGTGTAAACCATACAGTAAACTAGAAGGGACTCAGTAAATAACTTGAAATGAATATTTTGCATTTATTTGATGTCCCGTATTCACTAAATTTGTAGATATACAACTCTTTACTTGTTGTAGTTATCTTTTTTTTCAGCCATACTATGTGACGTTCTGAAATTCTACGAGGAACCTGCCGAATCATGTGCCTAATGTAATTGGCTTCACATTGAACAGCTGAATTGGTATATACACATGGATGAGGAAATTCAGCAAATTCATCATTATTTCCTGTTATTATGATAGGATAGTCGTAGACTGTGGCATAGAGTTAGGCTGCAGTGAACACCTGTAGCACTTGTTTAGTGCATTGTGTCGTAATTTCGTCAATATTGTCACCTAAGAATTACAATTTGATAAAAAATGATTTGTTAGAGACAGTCAAGAGTCCTGATTACGTTTTCGCTTGCATCGTACGTTCACTTATAAATCTCATCGAGTATGCTTTTATACTGGGTATATTATGAACGATGGTTAGTTCTTCTTTCACAATATCTTCAGAGTACATTCGTCTCGCATGATGCGTTACACTTTTTCACTAAATTCATTTTGTATCTTAGTGGTAAAGAACTGTAGAAATGAGAATAGCGGTAAGCTGAGGCTGATTTATATATATATATATATATATATATATATATATATATATATATATATATATATATACTATTTAATGCACTATCTACTCTTCTTATAAGCAAGATGTCTAAGAACGAAATGTTATCACTACACTCTTCTTCTAAATAAATGGGAGCGTTCAATTTTTTAAATATATGATTCCTTCCCATTTCATTTGTGAGGACTATAATTACTTTATTCATCCTAATGTCGTAATTACTTTGTTAACTATTCGAAATTATTTACATAAACACCTTTGAACTTGTCTAACATACCACCATATGTTTCAGTAATGAATTCATCATTATGGTAAGGTAGATCAAGTTTAGTGTGGTGGTTTGATGAGAAACTAATTGAAACGAAACATCTCTTTGCTTCCTTCATCTTTTAAATTTTAAGGTAGTTGACACCTAAGTTGTTGCATAAACTGAAAGAAGTGAACAGAAGGATATCATTCAGCGACTCACTAATCATTTCTCATTCAGCCTTAATATAAAAAAATTTATTTACTTCGAAATACTTCAAAGAAAGAAGCTTAAGAAAATCTAGGAATGAATATTTTCTTCATGAAAATATCATTTACTTGATGTAATACAAATTGTATTTATAATGAATTCTAAGGAGAATTAGTCAACTGAAATATACAGGAAGATCACATGATAAAGTGTTCGTACAGATTTTAAAGGTGAATGTAAAGCATGAACTATTAACCTTTCAAGTCTTCTGTAATGCACAAACATTTAATTTCTGTAATATTTGAGTTATTCATGGAAATGTATAGATGATGTTGAAGGAGAATTTTAGTAGATCAACGTAATTAGAATTGATGAAATGTTTCATTATTGAGTTGTTGATAGTTTTATGCCACACTGGTTAGTATTCTGACATGCATTTAGAAAGCACTCGTTATATCCAGTGACAACAATAAGTTCAACTTCCAATTTTACTCTGACCTGAATACTCTTTCTATTTTATTTACTTGTCATTTTAAAAATAAGCCCGACTCAATATATATTAACTTCAGAGATAGTCCAGTTTAGGTAATTAGGGTAACTAATAAATTAATTAAAGTTTGGGAGGTGAATGTAACTGTCTCTGAGTGATCATGATTGGCAATAGTCTCAGTTCATAAAAAAGGATAAACATTCTCTTTTGTAAACCCCAGAAGAATTGGTTTGACTAATGTAGTGTCTAAAATATTGGCTTCAATAAACATCAAACCCCTAACTATAGTTTATGATTTGGAAACTAGAGAAAGCCAGGTCAGTTTTAGACCAGGTTATCACAGTATTGATCAAAAATATTTCCCCCTCCCGCCACATGGTTTTATACTCAGACCGAATTAGTCACTTCAGAGTGGTGTTCGTCAAAGCTGTCCACTATCCCCCCCCGTCTTATAGACTTACGATTAAAAATATTGCTTTCCGTTGCTTAAATTCTTAGAAAATGATTTTATTCCAGGTGACCCACTTTCGATCCAGTATGTGCAGTTGACATAACCCTACTTAATGAAGGTAGTGACAAAATCCAGTCTCGTAATAGCACTGTACAATAATTTAAACACGTTCCTAATGCGTTTCCCCCCCCCCTTCTCCATCCCACTGAATGCAAATTATTACTTTAGGAAAAGTTTGTATCGACCCCTGAGAAGTATGTGGTTTAGGGTATCAGCCACTTTCTTATCTCAGAAGTCTGATCAGCACTAATAGGATGGTGTCTGACAACATTTTCGCAAAGGACTTAGAATACTATTATCGACTTTTGCCGACTCTTATCAGTAATTGTGAAGGTGAGATAACCGTTTGCCAATCAGTTACTTAGCGGCCACTTGTTTTACTATATGAATGGGAGATTCGGTTATCAAGTGTAGATAACATTCCTAGGTAAATGGTATTTCTAGATGTCTTCGAAATATTGTTCGTATTTGTTAGGGACATTAGCAACGTCGAGAGTATGCATCATTTAATGAAGAAATTTCCACTAACTGAAGTGGATGGGACATGTATTACGTATTCATTTCACTGTGTTAGTAGAATGTAGTAACGCAGATAGATGCATATATGTGCAAGATTATATACTGTACTTAACTGATTGACTGACTATAAAATAAAATATGGTGTATGTAGTTAATTGATCAGAGTTATGTTTATCTAATCTTAAGTAACTTGTAACAGAATTCACCATGATACATCAGCTCCCTCATATCTGCAAGTGTCCCTGTACTACCAACTGTCTAGCAACACGAAACCTAGATTAATTAGGGGTGTTTACCCAACTACCTCTAACCAACCTAACATGAAAAACATAGTCCATGTGATGTGGTATCACTTAGATTGGCAGTTACATAGCGGCCTGATCAACAGAATTCGATCGGCACTAAAATAAGGCTAGACAAATATAATAATGATGAACACTCATTGATTAATGAAATCAAATATTCAGCCATAGATGGGATATTTACATCTCTAGTAAATGATATCTTCGGAACGAAAATATTCTTTGATGTATTATCGATGTATTAAAGAGAAAAACATAAGTAAAATCTTTTCAGCATACCAAACAATCAGTCTCATTATTTATTTCATGGTATTCTAAGATTCTTTTCTGATGCAATCGTAAAATTTTTATTAATGATGCCTGCCCAAATGTTTCATGAGTATCATCAACATTATTATTGTCATCGTGACAATCTTGTTTATGTTTATCATTTATGTTTAATGAATCATTAATGAGACAAGCTTTTTTTCTAGGCGGTGGTTCGATTTCCATCGGTATATTATCAATAATAAAATCAGACAGAGGATAATTTATCGATGAAAATGATGGCGTTGATGATGAAGACGATGATAGTGATGAGGAGGAGGAGGAGGGGGAGGAATAGGAGATGGAGATAGTGGTGAAGGATGATGATGAAGAAGGTGATCTTGTCACTTTTATTGATTGATACTTAGATCCTAAAGAATTTTTATTCATATCTTTATTTAAATACAATGATTTCATCAATGTTAACTTATTGGATATTGAATTGTTTGAATTGAGAATGTTATTAGTTGAATTATATAAACATGAAACACCAATGAAAGGAAGTGATTTACATGGCTTTTTGTCAAAGGATAGGCGTGTATACACACATTAACATACCAATGTAGTGTAAATGTGTCAGGTTCATGAATATACCGGAATATGAAAATGAAGTAAATGAGGTTACAATGATAAGATTTATTGGCATAATCAATGATAATAATGACGAAGGAACACATGTAAGTCGTTATTAACAAAATTAAAACGAAAAGCACAAACATACATTCATAAGGTCACACACACAGTGCATAGAAGTATTTTTAGCATTAAATGAAATCATTCCATTTCGATTTGATGTCATTTCATGTTATTATGATTATCATAATGGTATATAAATAGTTTACAGTACAATAGAAAGCAAACAATCGTTAGAATAGACGTTAACATACAGAGAAACCCAAGGCAAAGAAGAAAGGGAGAAGTATAAAAAATTTGATTAATTATTCATAAATCAATGTGTTTTTAGTTAATTAAAGTATAATTACAGTTATTACTTAATTCTATACTCTAAGAGTTAATTGTTGTTTGTATTCGTTACAGATTGATTGTACTAATAAAGTATCCCAAAGAAGGACTGAAACAGCTATTGATTGGTTACTAGTTTCCAATGATACTCAACTGTGATGAACACAAGCAATAAGTTTAAAACCAATTTCCTTGAAACTACTTTGACATACCTAAATGGGGTAGTTGAGACATGAATTATAAATGTCTAACCACCATCTACCTTGATTCATGAAGCTGACTAATAATGAAGTAGGATGAAAGAAAGCTAATGGGTGACTAAACCAAACGATAGCATCGGTCTATGAAGTCAGTGACTGTTGGTATCAGCCATGTTGGTAGATGCAGACTACTTGGTTGGGGTCAGTGCGAATGCCATCACTAGTGGCAAGAGACTGTGGATGACACGGTTTAAAATCAGTCACAATCGCACATGTACATTCACACATTGTTCTCCCGCTTCCAAATTATCGGCTTAAAATTATTGCACACCTTTTCATGTACTATTTCTTCCTCCATGTGCCATTTTTGTATGACGATACTTTTTTCTTACACTCACTGAAGTAACTACTGCTTCTACTGATTTAGTGTTCACTATCATTGTGTTGTTGAGGTGTGGAAACTTAAACTGTTGCATATATACGCCTGCATCTATATTATACACACATACATACCATTGTTTTTATGCTACTATTTTATTTATTTGATTTTTATTACCTTTCATTTAGATGTTATAACAATCTAATTGATCAGATTGTTGTTTAAAATGTGTCCTGTTCAGTACACAAACTTAATCCCAGCGAACTTCATTTTCTCATTACCTTAAATGACATAATCTGTCTAAAGTAAAACACTAAACATGATACATTTAATCAAGTATCCTGTTGTTACAGTATGTCAAATAACTGGAAATAATAAACAAGAGAAGCGGTTTTCGAAATAACTTATACGTTGAATGTTTATTTATTAAGTACTTAATTCATACAATTTTTACATTCACTTAAGCGTAAGCTCCCCACTGATCTATTAACTGTTGTTATACCTTTATCCATTACCAAATAATTGTCATTTAGTTCAAAAACCTGGTGATTAGTTTTTGTATCACTTATTCCATGTGTATAGATGTATTTGTTTGATTATTTATCTTACATAGTAGTCTATCATATGGTATGTAAAATCTGTAATTTTTTTAATTAAGCATTACGGAGAGTGATATGTTTGCGCGACCTCATACATTTTAATCGGTGGGTAACTGCCTCACATCCGACACGGTTGAACTCCACCGGTCACGTCTTCACTCTAAATATCAGCTAACTGGTAGCTAGCTCCTTGAGGTAATTCCTGGAGTTCTAGTATGAAGACGTGACCGGTGGAGTTCAACCGTGTCGGGTGTGAGGCAGTTACCCACCGATGACCTATCTCCACAACCCCCCCCCCCCAATTGTAATTACGGAGAATGTCGACTTTGATATTGTGAACTGACCTGAGTTATACAAACATCGAAAACCAAGAAATATCAGATAGTTATTGCATTCTAAATTAAAAATTTGGCTATGATCCTCAGGTTTCGGTGAGGACACTTACTCGTTGGTCCGGCATCCAACAACTGAAATTTCTAACTTCAGTTAATGCATGATATAATGGAAAGGGATCTCACTCATTTCTATCAGTTGATAACTGCCTCAAACCTGATTTAATTGAAATCCATTGCTCACGTTTTATTACTAAGGATCTAGGAATTACCTTCTAAAGTAGGTTTTTAAACGACAAATTAATAATAATAATACATAGAAAGGAATTATTTCTAGTTTCTCTCTTCTGGTTGAGATTTCGTATGTGGCTAGTAAATGACACTAATTTTTTGCTTCAGTATAACTGATACAATATCATATAAAGGTTGCAGTAAGCATCAACATCATTAGACAAATACAACTACCTCAAGGACACAACAAACCCATTTTAGAGGAAACTGCTATATTCCATTGTTTTATGTAATTAAATGGTATGTACAACCTCTGTTTTATAAAACAACTTCAATTATCTGTCAGGTTGCTAAGCCATTTGAATATGGTTGAATTCTAGATCATATAAATTGTGTTTAAATGACTTGGCAACATCCTGAATATCCAAAGCTTTATAAAATATGTGAATTGAGTCACTAAAGTTATTATGTTTGAACTTAATATTGGATAAATGAAATACTGAGAGTTGTTTGTATAACTAAGGTAGTGAAAAAGTGTCTGGTCGAGGGTCCTGAAGACCGTATGAATGGTGTAAATGCAAGACGACTGTCGACTTTCGTCGTTGAAGAAAACATCAAAAATATTCAGTGCCTTGCACTTTCTAGCAGATAATTACTGATGAATGATTCTAGTAAAAATATTAGGGATTGAGAAACGATAAAGCTACTGACATCTGAGGACTTCCTGGGATCCTCTGAACATTAGGAACGAAGATAGGACAAAACTGATTGTCATAAACGAAAAGTATTCTAAATGGATGAAACTGGTGCATTATTTAATTTACAAATTAATGCTTAGTTTTTTTAATCTCAGTTACATAGATTTCTTTCAATCCTATAAGCATTATTCTACACTTCACCGATCAAAAATGCCGATCTACATTTGAGTCATATGAGAATTTTACCTAACCCAGTTTCGTAACTGTCAGCTTGTTGCATGCTGTAGTCTGAAGATCGGAATTCATAAATAAATATACTATAGGTAGATGGGTTGTCGTCAGCATCGTATAAGTCGGTTGACGATTGTCTGCTATGAGTTTTGTTCGTTATTCATAACGTCAAGACCAAAACTCACGTAATTTATGGATAATGTTCAGTTTAGTATGCCACCCATGTAGCTGATAGAACAAGCTGTGAGAACACACTTTCATCCTCCTATGCTACATATCATTTTTACCATCCAAAGATTATGTGAGTATTATATTAACATTAACTGATCGTTTACCGGTACTCATTACATATGAAGTTTCCAAATGAAGTCCTAATGTTTAGTCCTTAGTTTAAATTACACACCACATAAATAAGTATATAATTTGATGGAGAGTGATTCAGATGATTCTAATCATAGCCCAAATGGTGGCTTGATGATATACCAAGCTCTTTCACTTTGTTATAAAGTTCTGAATCATGACAGGTATCTTAGTTTCATCACTGATGATGATATTGCTTTTCTGTTGTGTAGCAACTAGAATGAAACCTAGTTTCATAACTTTTTATCGATTGTTTCCAACCATTTCACATTACACACGATATTGTGATTAAGAGTTGTTGTTAGTTTCAAATACATTTTTTACTGTTTATGATACACTGTATTCACTAGTATCCCATTCAAAGACTTAATTCGAATTGTCCGTAGAAGAGGTAAATTATGAGTCCCATTTCCTGTTCAAATAGAACACTGGGAAATACACCATAGTAATACCCAATTAATAATACAGACATGTTTAACACTTAAGTGCTATTCAACAGTCCAAGAGCTTTCAACATGTACAGGTTGTTTATCATAAATAAATAGAAGCAAAATGAAGTGTAGATTTGAAAAAAGAATAACAACATTACTACTATTAATAATAATCATCAATAAATGACTACTTACAAGTAGTGGATATGCCGACTGGAGCAGCTGTTTGATTGCTGAGAGCTAGTGCAGCTGGTGTTGTATAAAGTAGCTGTAAGAACAAATGATAAGAATAAAAGGAAATTAGTGTGTGAAAATAATATAAAGTATTTAGTCAGATAAAGTCAACAATAAAGTCTTTGGAATATTTTTGAATTGAGACTAACAATGAAATCTTGAACTGTTGAATTTCGTTAACTATGGATTCTTCAAAGAAAAAAAACATCAGCGAAATCAGAATAGAATTTCATCTATTTAACAAGTTCCAAATAGGAAAAATATCTCTAGTTCTTGATCTTATTCCTAGTTACGATCTAAATATACTAAGAAGTTGGAACTAAACTGACTACATGTTTCAAGATGTGTATATGCTAATGAAGATTGATCAATACCTATTCGTAATATTCGCAAATAAGGTTCTGATTTCAAGTAAAAGAAAACAAAATACTGAAAACTATCGAAATTAAATGTTCAAAACTTTTTTTAAAAAAATACTGACAAAGAGATGTATACCGAAATAAGTTCAGTGACAGTTAAAATGTTTAGGTAAAGGGAATGTAGTTCATAAAATACAAAAGAATTCTTTAACTTTAGATCGAATGAAAGATAAAGAATTGAGGCATTAGTGAAACCGTGAACTTATTCTGAGCCATTTCACTCAAAGTTTTTAATTAATGATCTGGATGATCCCACAGATATAAATTAAATAGTCTAAACCTGTCGGTATTTCACAAACCAACGGTAAATAACTTTATGTACCAATGCCAAATCATAGCTTGAATCACTCAGTCATGTACAATGTACAACATGGCATAGATGTTCATTCAAACCAAGTTGCTACACCTTGAAATGAATACCAAAATAGTGGTTACATCAGTATTTGTAGGAAAGATTAAACACAGAGAATATGATTCTGGAAGTAAGAATTCACTTACAGAGAGAAAGATTCAAATGAATTTTAAGGTTAGGAATTTAAGGCAAGGCAAAGAGTGAATGAACCTAAGTCATTAGTTCATCGTCATTAGCTTTATTCCAACATTTCACGTCAGGTTATTCAGTGGTTATGCACACATGATACAAATATTACAAAGTTTAGTATATGTTAAGCTAAATTCAATGAACTTCTGTTACAAATAAAACCATACAAAATTCAATAAAATTCGTGCAAAATAAAAATACGAAATCTAATGATATTCCACTCGCATAACAAGAAAGGAACCTTTAAAAACTCATGCAAAACACTTACAAATATTTTAACAAAAGTTTATAAAATACTACTGTTCATCAAAACTAAGGTTATTCACAATGATGTTTATAGTTCAATTAAAATGGTTATTTTTGTGGATCTTAGTATTTTTCAATTGATTGAATGTCACAGATTAATGTTAGCAGTGTACCACTGATAACCAGGGAGCATTGAACATCTGTTTCGTTCTAGTGTGGAACTCCTCGTGAGAAGTCGTGACTAGTGGAGTGGAAATTC
Organism: Schistosoma japonicum; assembly: GCA_025215515.1. Lineage (NCBI taxonomy): Eukaryota > Metazoa > Platyhelminthes > Trematoda > Strigeidida > Schistosomatidae > Schistosoma > Schistosoma japonicum. The sequence goes on along the minus strand of CM046069.1, from coordinate 26,198,839 downwards.
TAATTATGAAAGCCGACCCAGTGGTGCGGGGGTTAGGCGATCGCCGTCAACCTGAAACTCCTGGTGTGGAATCTAAAGTGTGCACTGCTGAGGAGTTCCACACCAGAACAAAACACCTGTCAAGTGCTCCCTGGTTTCCAGTGTTATCCTGCTAACATCAATCTCTGACATGGCAATTAACTAAAAATGATGTTAACGTTCAGCGAAGTTTGTCGAGACTGTTCACTTGAGTTTTAAAATATACAATTGTTCTGGGTTCTATCCAAAGTGGAGATATGGGAGTGCACTATTAAAAAGTTTTAGATTAAAACATAACAGACGCTTGGCACTTCTCAGTTGTCTAATCTAAACCAATTAGTGGCTTCACATTCAGCAATTCTATTAAACCCTATACTTTAGGTTGCACAAGTGAATGCTCTGTGTTAGAACGTGATTTTTATTAAAGATTTCATTTCGATGTGTAACTTTCATTATTTTTATGTTTTTCACCCAACACGTTAGATTATGCCACACTAATAAATTCCTAACACAGAGTTGTAGATAATTCTAACTGTCCAAAACGAGGTTTGTAATTGGAAATTACACTCAATTATACACCGACTACTCATTAATTGAATAAGTAAATGATTGAAGGTTCTGATTGCTAAGTGAAGATTGGAAATTTATTGTGAATAACATCAACTTTCATTATCTATTACTATCTAAAGTTAATCGCATAATTTCTTTTATAAACCTATCATCACAATCTACTGACGTTGAACAGTTTGAGTTTAAAACCAACAAATCAGAAAATTACTTTTCTTGATACACCGGAAAATTATGTCTCAACTATTACAATATCTCATTATCTACGATCTAGTTACCAGTATTGTAACTTAGTTCAGAATTCTGCGATGCCCCAAGAAATACGATTGAATTAAATATGAAAATCCAATCCATCAGACTAAAGACTTCATCACTATATCCAACGAATAATTCAGACAATTCAAAAAAAACTCTCGTTGACTGATGCAATTAAAGCTTACAATTAAACAATTACCTTCAAGGGAACATGAAGCTTAACTATATGATCTCATTAAAGATAGTGATTTGGTGCTTAGTCGTGCACATAAATAAGCTAATATAGTTCTCACAAATTGCTGATGTTAAGCTGATAAATTATTCTCAGTATTATCAGATGCAGACAAGTTTAACAATGAAACTATTCAAAAAATCTCAACAGAACAAATGAAATAGAAATCGATGAAAATTCTTATAAAAATGAGAGGTAAGTCAGTCATCAGCCTTGACCTTCTAGAATAAATTAAACCATCACGTCTCATCATTCCGAGAGTATAGGGCTTCCCGAAAATGCATTAGAAGGATGTCCTGTTGCTCCCCTTCACCCACCCACACATTAAACATAAGTAAGTCACTATACCGGGCGACTGGCCGGCGGAAAATCGGTTAAGAGTTGGATAATTAGATATAGCGTAGTGGATTCGTTTTTTAACGTTGACTCGATTAGCGAGATAAATGTGACCGGTAAGTGTGACTGATAAATATGACCCTAACCCTAGATATGTTACTTGTTATAAATATCCCTCTAATAGAAACAAAATGCTTCATTTGTGATTGTTTGGAACACGCCAACGACGATATTGGTATATAGAAGTACTTCTTAAAAGAATTACTACTTATACATTGCACTTCCACTTCATAGTTTAGATCTGCTAGTGAGCCTAATTGACAAACGGATAGTGTAGCAATGAGCTCACTTTTGGGTCCTCTGCTTGCTAACTGTTTCATGGCAAACCTCAAGAACGTGATACTCAAACCAACAATTAATAGCTTTCGTTTATGTAAAAGATATTTTGCTTAAAAGTTCATTATCTACTATACAAACGGTAATCCTTAACTTATTTTTGATTGATTCAATAGCCGTAACTATGCACTTAAATTCACAGAAAAATCGGAGGATATTTCTAAATTTGATTTCCTCAATGTTTTATTAAAAAGAAGACAGTTCCTGTTTTCCACTATTTTCACACATGTTAAGTGGGCATTCATCCCCATAATATTGTCACTATTCATCCATTAATTTGTTACACAACCTTCTAATACGTCTAATAGATCTCAGTAGATACGAATGTATGTAGATATTGTTAATGAATGAGTCGAAACAGGGATCTTCTTCACAGAAACATCTGATATCTTTCTAAATGGCTTTCTTTGGTTAGTTGAATAGTTCATTTGTTTTTTATGTTGACAGATATACTTTATCATAAACATTGTTTCAAAATTGCTATCTAGTGTTAAAACAAATAAAATAAAATAATAATGAATACTACTACAACTACTAACACAACTACTGATTTGTTTTACTCTATCAGGAAAACATTTTCCTACCTATTATTTCATATCTGGTCAACCGGTTGTTAAGATAAACTTGTGTAATTATGACGATGATGATGTTAACTATCAATAGCAATAAGAAAATGAAGTACAAACGATGAACACAAATAACTGAACTTAATAGCTCTCTTCACATAACCGCCTCAATTCAATTACAATGATCAGCTAACTAGTAATTAACTTCAGTGTGTTCCTGAAGTTCTAGTAAGAAGTCATGACTGGTGGAGTTCAAGCTTGTCGGACTGAGATGGTTATTACAAATATCAATGGATATTCGTCACGCTACATCATAAATTGATGGTAGTGGTAAACCTACCACTGAAGGCCTGCTAAGTGGTACAAAATATTATGCCTTTACCTTGAAACCTGAAGGTTATGGGTTTGATTCACTGTCGGAATCGAGGGTGAGCACTAGTGAACGGTTGTATACTGGAACGAAACCACCACTCAGTGCTCCCTGACGGTCGGTACTACCCAACCAAAACAGACCTGTAATGAGTGCAAACAACTAAACTTGATACCTTTCTCCACAAAGCCACCTCACTTAAATTTGCAAAACTGGTTATATATATATATATATATATATATATATATATATATATATATATATATATACGCAAATTATTAATCAAGTTCAAGCTTTTTCGTCTAGTACAGCTGTCAGAGGTTAGATTGACGATGAGTAATCAATGTTCTGGTAGCAGTATGGTTACGACCAAGTAGCCAACTGTAAGCATTTCAAATGTTGATAACCTGCCGTCAATCGAAGAGTCAGAGCCCTCAAAATAACCTGCACCAACATATATACCGATAAAACCAATCAGTCAATAGATACTCTATCGACCAACTATACTTTAGATAAGTAGAGAAATGCAACCCATCAAAAACTGTGAAATATAATCAATTTTCAAATATTTGTTGCTTGTTAATTGACAGTAGTAACTAACCAAAGAGTTATTTCAATTACTTATATCCTAGAAAATAATATCGTAAATGATAAACAGACTTCTAGCTACTGAGTAACGAACAAGAACAAACTTTGGAAGGGAAAAATATTTTACTTACTATGTGTAAACTGTTTATTGCAATGTCACCTTATGGTTTTGATTTAGGTCTTAACTATGTAACCTAATATCTAGATAATAAATAAAAGTCATTTTCTGTACATGTGAATATTTTAAACCTGTTTAATACAACAATCGAATTTCGGCACTAACAGTTTGAGTAAACTATCAACTCATTACGGTGGTCTACTTAAACTTCTGAGTTACCATTTCCACCACAAAGAATCTCGCCTTAGATTTATTTTAATCTCCTGAATATATCTGTTAACCGAGTGTGCTGATACAATTTCATGCAATATTTGCGAAGCATCAAAAATTTTCATTTCAGTGAAACTACAATAGTATAACGACGACAGTTAAAAAATGTTCATACTTCTGCGTCTTCTGAAAAAGTAAGAAGCAGCCACTGTCGAATTAATAAATTGATTATTGTTTATTTTTATTATAAATTTCCTCTTCTCATTCTTTCTCTATCGTACAACGCCTCCCGGCTTGCAGCAAACCTACCATAAACTGAAAGCTGATTAACTAACTCAGGATTTACTAATAACTTGAAATTTATAATGATTATCATACTAGTAATACAATACTTATATACAAAGCTACCTTTAACTTTAAGACTGTTGTGTTTATTGCATTCGATTTTTATCGCACAATCTATTTAAGTGCACATGTCTACTTGTTACCGTTGTAAACTATTTATTAGAGCATTTGACTACTCATAAGTAGTTGCAAAAAATAAACTAATTTGTTTGAGAATTTTCGAGTACATCATAAAACATTAAAAGTTGTTTATTTTAATACTAACCGAATTTGAATTATTTGGTAATGTTCCTTGGGTTGGGCTTGCTCCATTAGCTGCAGCTGCTGCAGCGGCTGCTGCTGCTAATGGACCGACACCAGTTTGAGCTAATAATTGTTGTTGTAATAGTTGAAACTGTACATTTCTCATAATCATGTTATTACGACCATTCTGTATTAATTGTTCACGTAGATGTTGCGGTGGATGTAAATACTTGCATGGAGGATCCCGACGCTGACATTTACCCTGAGGACAAAATCAAAAGGTTTATTCGAAAATTAAATTGTGAATTAACATAGAAATCAAATGCCTCATGAAATTATTTATATGGGGTTATCTGTAATGTTTTCCATACTTAACAAGTCTATTTTATCCGGCATTTTTTAACGTTTATCTTATCATCCAGTAAATGAGTCTTGAGTGTTAGAGAATGGTTTCTTTAAAGAATTCTATTTCAGGAGTCTGAATATTGTTAAATTTTTTAGTTTAACATCATGAAATGATATTATTTAGACAATCATTGAAAGGCATAGAGCAATGAGAGATAGGTGTTTCATTCTAGTTTTCAATTCCTCAATGGTATCCATTCAGGCCTCGTGAATAACTGAACTCCACTGATTACATATACTTGTTTATTTAGTTTATAAATAACACTGGATAGTACAGTTTGTACTTGAAACCACAGAATAAAATGAGCTTAGATTGTCAACAATCAGTGAACACGAATTCTACAGAAACCGTTATCATTTGTGGGGTGCGCACCGCTGAGTCCCACATTATAACGAAGCAGATGCCCATTGTTTTCTGGTTTTCAGTGGTATCCTGTCAATATTAATCTGTGACGTATCCAATCAATTTATAACACTATCTCAATTCAAACATCACATGCGTTGAACAAATTATTTGCTAGCTAAAGTGGTTATATAGATGAATAAAAGTTCCAATGTTTGAAGCAACAAGTACTAGATTCGATTATAAGTGCGAGTATCACCACTAGATTCCAATAATAACCATAATCTAAAAACGATTTCACACCATGAACGATTAGGAACTAAGTGCTATAACCAAACACAGGATTTCGTCAAATAGCTAATGTGTGTGTACTAATCAGCAGACACAATAATCATGCGCATACGAACCACTAAGAATACTACTGTTTAACAACTAACTTTAAAGAGATTAATTGAAATTAAGTTATTAAATAACCTGTGTATTGGATATTTGTACATTAAACTATTCACTCTACTTATAGATGATTATTTGCAATTCGAAAGGAAAAGAAAAGTAACCACAAAAGAATCCAAATAAAGGTGAATATAAAGAAAACAAATAAAGAATGTCGGAAAATGTACCAACTACAGTACACTGGATATACCAACTTTACAGCATGACATTGCTATGTAGATATTTAGATAAGTTAAATAAATAAAAGTCAATTTTCATTTCATTCCCATCCCAAATTGTATGCTACTATTGAATACCTTTCAAAACTTTACTAAATACTTTCAACTGTGAATTGATGTAGTGAATAGAGAAAGGAAAGTAGGGATTGCGGTAAATTACTCCTTACAATTACATATATGTATATATGTCGAAATAAATATCATGTTCGAAAAATCCATTAATTTCATATCCACCCTGCATGCCCCCCCATGCCCCTTCTGAGACTCAATTTTATCATTTGATTTTATTTCCATAGTTTACAGAAATATTTCATTTGGTATATAGAACAATGAAGCATATCACTGATGCATTCAATATTGAAATGATAATGTTAATTTCACTTGAAATAAATAGCTCTTACTTCACTTTTCTCCACTTCTTTACATTCTTCCTTCACTTACTTATTTAAAATACTTTATTTCGATAAAAAATGTTTCCATGTTTTCCTATTCAGAAAGTATATATCAATTGGAATAAGAGACAAGCATAGCACCATTGTGTGTGTGTGTTTACTTTATGAAGAACAATATTATATGCTTTCATTGACAATTTCCATCTACAACTATCATATCATAGCATCACACTATTGTAAGATTATCAAAGAGGAAATGGCAAATACACTAATTCTATTCAGACAAAGAGATTCCTATTAGATGAGGTTATTCACAACGTTTTCTAGTGCATATTATGTGTGTTGCGAAAAGAAGAGTCTTCTGTACGTCTTTTCGTTTATTTAGTAGATGATTACTACATATTACAGTAACTTTTACTAAAGGTTTCACTTCAAAGATCTATCCCTTAATATATTAGCGATTTTTCAGTTGGAATATCTGAATACACTCAACTACATATTTATGTAAGACAGTTGATGGATAAGTTTTTATGATTAAAATGAAACTGTAAATGAAAATTACACTCACACACTCACGCACTGAACGAATAAACAGGGGTGATGAGTAAAATGTTTAGTATAATTCAGAGAGATAATTTCCTAGAGTCTTATTGAGACGATATGTTTGATGAGGTTCAACTGTATTAGATGTGCAGTACTCACCAGTCGAACTTCCTTATGGTTCAGTAATATTGTACAAGAAGTTATGCTATAAACGGGTGATCATCAGATATCGACTAAGGGATTTGAAAGTTAGGCTGCCGTCATGAGATCAGAAAATTGTGGATTTAATCTTTAGTGGGAATGTCAATGTATGTGATTTAAGAATCTCATAGCAGAATGGAACAACTGTCCAATTCTTCCTACTTTTCAATGGTTCTCAAGTCAAGGCCAGTTAGTGATGTGAAATTTTGAGTTTAAAAATAATATGAAGTGAAAATTATATGACGTTGTCTTTCCGTCAGGGGGGGAAATTATGTAATGGATTTCAAATCTTTTCATTCTTCAGGTTCGACTATAAGGTTGTCATTGTTTCACGTTTGTGTTATTCGCTATTTTAATCGATTCCTTCCACTATTAAATATGAATGTACTGAATGTGCCTATCGAGTCATCGGTTCAATCACTTCTTTAATTGTTCTTCTTACCATATTTTGATACACACGTAATCCTGCACTGCCCGGAATACAAAGTACTTTCTGATTAGACATCAACCATTCCAATTGCATTTTATTTTTATCTAAATTGTGTATTTTTCATAGGCATAACTTCAATTTAATGCTGTAGGTAACCAGTCTATCTATACTGATATAATATATCTCATATTAACTCATAAAAAATAATCATGTTTGTTTACTGTTAATAAACAATTTATTAAAGTTAAATAAACATTAGTTTCTAATATTCTTGATTATATATACACACGTATAACCACAGATATAAATATGAACAGAGGATCAGATAAAAGCAAGGAATATGATAAACACATACAAACAATTGGTTTTTGATAGTTTCCTTTTTAATCAGGACAGGAAGTACTTAAAATGCAATGAATTCTTTACTTCTTTTTACATTTATTGAATTGATTTGAGATGGTATTTTGGTGGAGATTGGTATTTTTTACTTGATTGAATACTTCACAGATTGATGCTGTCAGAGCACCACTGAAAACATTGGAGAGCTGTTTTGTTCTAGTATGGTATTTCTTAGTAGTGTGCACTATAGATCCTGCCCCAGGGGCTTCAGGTTGTCGAACACCTGACCCTCTGAACCACTAGGCCGGACCGACATCCGGTGATAGAATTCATCACTTCCATCGATTTGTGATATGTAATGCACGATTCATCCATTGTCACTAGTGATAATTATCTTACTCTTGATAAGTCTTAACTCTACCAGTCACGATTTCTCACAAGGAGTTCCACACTAGAACGAAACAGCTGTCCAGTGCGCTCTGGTTTTCACAGACCTGCTGTCAACATCAGTCTGTGACGTGTTTAATCAATTAGTTACATTGGTTATCATTCATAATTGTATTAAATGAGTACATTTTTTGCTTCAGTCAAACAATTAATCAGTCGTTGAACTGTATTATACAATTAGAATGAGAGCTTCTTTAATGTCGATTGTTATATTTCATCAAAAAATTACTTTACAGTAAAAGCGATGATGACATCATTTGAAGGGAAGACTATTCGATAAGAACAATGAGATCGATGAATAGTAATTTTGGGTTAGTTTCGAAATTATTTAATACTGTCTAGTAAGAACCAGTGTTCCACCCCTCCCACTGTGGTTGAACAAACAGCAAATTATTTCATCTAATCAATATAATAGTTTCTGATCCCTGGATGTATGATACTATAGAGTTTTAGTACAGAAAAAAATCTTTGTTCAATGCTCTGTAATTTTTTCAGTGTTCGAATATATTGATTAGTGATGAAAACTAACGAATTGTATGGAGTAGTTTCCATAAAAATTCCTCATTTTAATAATGTAAAATTGTTTGCACTCATCGATAAATGCAATTAACATCATCAGTTTTTCATAAAATGTAACATAATCATCAAGTTTTTAGTACTAGGGAGTTAATCTATTGAAGTCGGATATCCCAGATGAAAATATATTTACAATTAATGATAACTTTTAAATGAGCATTCCATTGAAAATTACACTCTTATATGACGCACTCATCCACTAAATGAACAGAAAAATGACTGAGAATGCTGAAATATGGTACATTTAGTGGGCAATGAAAACATTGCGGATAACCGTAGCCCATCGTAGGATGATCGATTAAATTAAATTTTAGCTAAGAACTACGCAACAGAACTAGTTATTGCCTATGTTAAAACATTATGTATTAATTCCTTTTTATGATTTGTTTGTTCATTTGCACAAGGCAAAGTCAAACTTGCTTTTATTGTTAATAGAGAAACAGTTATAAAATGTCACTGACATTTCCAAATACCGCTTTCATGAATTCTACATTGACACAAGCAGACAAATTCTAGGGTCTTTTGTTTTAATAATCAAAATTATTTTCCTGCTACAAGAATATTCTAAGCATACACATTATGAAATAAAGAGAAATAAACTAAAGAACGATAGGCAAGTAGAGAAAGATAACTAAGGAAAGAAGAAAGCAGCTTGAAAGGAAAACTACAGCGATTTATCAACACTCATTCAATTCCACTGTTAAAAATGATGATAACGCTTTGTTGTTTTCAAAAATTCGACTATGATAAATTAGTTGAAGTGGGAATCCTATATTTAGGACCTCGATTTAACGATATTGATTATTAAACATCCTTCCACAAAGCTTGAGGGTCTTGGGTTCATTTCCCTGTTGGAGTCATTGATATGCATTATTGAGGAGTCTCACAGTAAGATAAAATGGTTGTCTAATGATCCCTAGTTTTCAATGGTACCCAATCGGAATTTGTTAGTGTTTCCATCTAGGAAAAAAAAGACCTACACAAGCACACATACGTACATAGACATATAGACACATAAACGTATAAGCATAAAGAGGTACATATACGTGTTTATAAGCATATTGTACACGTAAATATAAATACAAGTATGCATATGTTCCGACAATAGTTATATGCATCGGTACACATGTACAACATGTACAACAAACGAATATAGAAAAATATGAATCAGGTAGAGAGAAGTGATGAATGAAAATGAAGTGGAGAAAAAGTGATTCAAAGTAAAGTAGCTAAATTGTAATCGAAATCTCATGATTATCATTACTATACTATTGATATTACAATACATTATTTGATAGGATATTGTTTAAACTAATTAACTATTTAAAAAAGAAACGAATTAGAAATACGTGTATCATTTTAAAAATAAAAAAAAGTACTTTAAACTATTTCAATACTAGAATGTAACGTAATAGTAATCACCATCATCATCATCATCATCAATGTCCTAAATTGAGATTATTTTACAAATTTTCATTAAAAAAATTATTAAAATAAAAAAAATTGTTCATTTATGTTCTAATCAGTTTAATCAATGTTAGCAACAATTTATGATCATGGACTGTTTAAATATTTGTTAATTGTAAACATTTTCAATGTTCAATAAATTTATTGAATTTCAACTCATTGGCGGTCTTCTCAAAAGTTTAGGGTACTTTTGATTATTAATTCTATGTATATGATGCAACTAGTGATGTTATATTAGATTTATTTGAACAGAATAATGTTCAATTCTACATGCATATACTCATACGCTCAACTTAAATACTAGATAATTTAAATGGATACAATGCAATTGTTGACATTTTTTATATCTTCTTATAGATTCAATGGAAAGTGAGAGATGTACGTATTGGAATACATGGATTTCTTGTATGACAGATGGAAGAATTATTGTTGCAGTTGAAATGGTAGTGAATGCAGTACGATTGAAAATCAATGGCAGATGGTGAATGTTACAATTTAATTACATTTCAGAAAGTAATTTTTCGCAAAAGAGTTGAGCTATCACCGAGACTATTACTACTGTTAGTATTATATTCAAAAATACCGTTCATTTTCCTTTCAGATAATTGGTAAATGTGGTATACTAGAGTGTAAGATTCATTAAAGATATAATCTCAACCTCACACCATCACTATTTTGTATTTATGATCCGGTAATTGAATTGTATGCACATTGCATTTATGGATCATATCGGTTCTGTGGAATAGAGTTTTCAGTTACATTTATATTCACTAAACAAACGGAAAAGTAACTAAAAGTACTGACTATTTAACACAAAGAGAACACTGAAAATATCACTGAGTTGTTATTACATTTTGCATTTCACACAGAAAAATTAACATCTATTGTTTTGATTCTAAGTGCCTAAGGAGTGTGTAATATTAATTTCAACAAGTATTCTATCAGTTATGTATAATATTGATAAATAATAAGATAAATAATCAATTAAATTATTGAACTTACTTTAATTGAATCATAACAACATATTACACGTCCGCTTTGTACATCAACGTGTGTTGGTGGATGGGCGAATTTACATTCATTTTCATCCCTGGAACATTGATTTCGTTGATATTGTCTACAGACTTCTAAAGTTAACCATCTAGAATCTTTAATGTTTGATGGTAGACCAGCTGAAGCAGCTGCCGCTGCTGTTAATGCAGCAACGGCGGCAGCTGCCGCAGCAGCTGTATTTGATGTATACATTCCATTTGTGTTAGTGTTGCTGTTATTATTAGTAGTATTATTTGTAAAATGGTTAGAATTTTCGTTGGAATTTAATGATGAGGAATTTGTTGGTGGGAATGGTGTAAAATGTGGATAAACCACAGTGGCTGCTGCAGTTGGATCACTGAGACCAACGCTATGAAGCATAGTAAACAAATGTGTGTATGTATGTATGTACACTGTCAAATCGATTACGCACACTAACGTACGTAACTATATCCTTGGCTATTCACTTATTTACACAGGAGCTCACACACGCGTACAGTGGTGAGTGGTGCAGTGAATTATTCTTGATCTGGAAAAGAGAAATCATTTTGTTAAAAATTCATTTTTCTTTGTGCTAGAAACAATAATAAAAAAGTCTAAAATTTGTCGGACACTGAGTGTAAATAGCCTACAAAGGAGTTACCATACAAATAACTCTGATATTTTACCCAGTTATTTACTAACTAGTCAAAATAAGGATGGCATAAATGGTTAAATAATAACTGGGAGGAGGGGGTTGCAGAAATATTTCAAAGAATTAAAGTTAACTTTTGTCATCAGTTAAGTCATGATGCACTGAAAGCCACATGAATATAACTGGCAATGCCTCAAATTACATAAAGTAAATCAGGTGTGTAGTCACTATTTCATTTATGTAATAGAGAAATAAAAATGTTTGCAGTTCAGCATATTGCTTCTATGTGGTAACCCACCAATATGTTTATCGATTTTGAATATCCATAGTACTAAATCTGAATACGTTTGGCTTAGCTTCTAATAAAGTACCAGCTAGATATCATCACGTTTTAAATCTTGTGCAAAATATGAAGTAACTATATTGGATTGAATCGGTTCGTCAGTATTGTATAGTTATATCACCAGTCCCAAAAACTATGATCGGTGCTAGAAAACTGGACAAAATCTGTATATACTACTGTCAGGATTGTGTTTAATTAAGTGACATGATGTCAAAGTATTCAAATATCATTGTATAAGAATAAAACTGTAGTTGAAGCAATTTCTGTTGAGTCTCAATAACTTTACACTAATCCATCTGTTATCCATTATCTAATTTTGGGATTCATTCAACATATAGGCAGTTGTAAGTAATCGAAAAGTTTACAATGTTCACTATTGCTAGTCAGTCATGAATGGTGTGGAACCCAACGTATATGCACATAAATTCAAGTTGCAATACCGCATTAGTAAGACGAAATCAAATTTACCTGGTTAACACAACAATATAATTCAGCAGGAAGGTGTGAAACTGAAGTATTTACAAAAAAGGAATGTAACTTAATATCTAGAAAAAGAATACATTTGCACCGCTTTTATCACTTCTGAAAAATTTCACCCAATGTTTGCAGTTACTAATCTCAGTTATCATGCTGACCCGAACCAGGTAGTCTGCATCTACTGAAATGGCTTAGACCGACAGTCAAATACTTCATTGAATGATGCTATGGTTTGGTTTGGTAGGCCTCATTTTCTTTTATCCTATTTCTACGTCAGCCAACATCATGAGGCGAAGTAGCCGGTGGTTGAGTATACCCAGCACATTTCCCAACCAACTTAATCGATGAGCGTTTATGACCTCTTAGACTAACTTATCATGTTTTCGTAATACTCTGTATCTACCATTAGTATTACGTATTCTGTCATTCCACAGTAAACAAGCTACATTTGAAGCATTTCAATGATCAAAGACTTGAAGACTGCACATATCTTTTATTTTTATGTCCAGTGTTTTGTTTCCACATTAACCTATGGATGGATGGCCGAAAGTGCTAGATATATCACATGTCCACTAATTGTAACATTTAGTTGATGAGTGTAAATATATTACAGCGCCATTTTGATTAAGACTTCAATTAAAATTTGTGGAATTATTCACAGCTGTCTGATATAGACGTGTCAATGCAGCGCAGATTGATGACTGATAAAAGACACTAATATAATGAAAACTAAAGCTTAAAATGAAAACTTTTCTGTCAAAATTCCACTCTAATATTTGGTACTCATCCACGAAATGAATGGAAAAATGTTTCGAATTTCTTGATTTAACTCAGTAATTATTGACGTCATCTTGGGTAAACTGAGCTTTAGTGAAACTTCTGAGGCCGTTAGTATCCTATTTGTTGCTAAACCTATTTAGAATTCAATTGAATTAATTCACTAGAGGATATAAAAACTCTTCGTATGTGTGCGAAACAAACCCTACAGTTTCCTCTATGATTAAAACAATCAGTGATTCATGAAATTCTGTTATGACAATAAAAACACTATGTAAGTTATTTTTATTTCGATTGTATAGATTATTCGTACTTGTTAACTAATTCATTGTTCAATAGTTGAAACATTCTACCCAAACAAGTGGTGTCAGTACCCCCAACCACCACTATCGAACTTTCTAAATGGAAATAATGAACCTTCACATTTCAGACGCCACAAAGTTCAGCACAAGTCAATCGACCTACTATTCTTAATACTTTGTCAGAATTCAATAATCTCTATTTTCGAACTTCAGTTGACGATTTACAATATCAATCAAATATAGTTGATTAGTAACCGGTTTAAATTATTATTTCTAGTTGATTCCAAATGGTTGTACTTATTTAGCATTAAATTTCCCGATATATATTTTTTCAAGGTCAGTTATTATTTGGAAATGTTGGTTAAAGAAGAAAACTTTACCACCCCTCCTAGAAACATGTTTATTTCAAGTGTCTAGCAGAAAAAAATATTTGCAAGGTAGAAGGAATGTTTAACACTGAAATTTTCCTTGTAAACATGGTAGAAAAATAGTTAAATATCACAATCCTTTACAGTGCATACGTAGCTACCTACATAGTTGTATATGAACAAATTGAAGTGCATCATATTACAGTCATATGTAATATAAGCCCATATGTGTATTGCACTCCATGGAATTGACAGCCACAGTAGTTTTGATGTGTCCAACTAACTGAACAGTTGAACACTTAATGCACACAAGTGTACACCTATACACCCACATACAAATGAAGCTAACATTATCCTACAAAGTAATAGTAAATAACTACTTAAATGAAATTCTGATTTTGGAAATTCAATTAATCACTGTATTCAATTAACGTGTACCTCTACCTAAAAAATGCAAATATCTTAACACGTACCCTTTTACAACTTGACATTATTTATTCGTTTAAAGAGTATTTGCCTGTTCGATACTAAGCGATTTTAACAAGTCATAAGATTATGTAAGGTGTATATAATAATTTCAATTTATGAACTGGATACCAATTCATGGCTTTAGATATCTAATATATCGCTAAGCTAATCAAATATATCAAGTTGAGAGTGTATAAATCCTAATTCAACTGAATTTTAGTTGTATTTCAGTTACTTAACAAAATGAGGTAGATCAAAAGCAGAACCCCAAGTTCATTCCTAATAGGTAGAAGTCAACATATTTTTACCAGTGTGTGGATAATTAGTGTAAACAGATCAGTCCTGCAGGAGGACAGTTGTGTGACTACACTACCCCAGTGACGATGTTCTTGACTGCAACACTAAGCGACGTATGCAAAAATATAGGGGAAGAGGGGAAATTGCTGCAACCTAGTTCAGAGTGCTATCAAAAGTGCAAAGTTTTCAAAGCTTCGTACCTTTACTAGGCTTTCTTGTTAGCAATTTCTAATCCACTATTTCTTGCTATATAAAGACTACTTTGTAATCAGTTATCTTTTTTAGTACATATATTATGATACTAAATCAGTCTCATTTAGACAATAATATTGCCTTATGTGTTGCTTTTAACTACTTATCAGAATTTGCCTGCAATACTTGGATCACTTTCAATCTCTTGTGTTCAGTGAATTTATTTAGTTGGCAGTCTAATAATTAAATGCGTTAATTCTTTACCTTAACTGTACTTGCACAACAGAATCTACTACATTCCTAATGTATTTATGTTGCTTCAATCCATTTGGGAAACATTTATTTCTTACATTCCATGTATTCGAGCATAACTTCATTATGTCTTGATGACACTGAACAAGTTGTATTACTATCATTATTATCATTATTGTCACTATTGTTATCAACTATGTTTGCCCTCAACTTTCTTATTCTGTATGTTTACTTTGCTAGGTCACTTTCATTGGTTTTATTTCCCCCACTCTCTCACCTACTCTTGATATTCGATATTCACGCTTTCTTATCGTTTGTTCCCTGCTATATTTAGATTGTTAGTGATTGGCTCCTTTCTACTTCTTACATGTAATCAACACTTAGTGATATTTAGATCATTTCCATTCTTTTGGTTCAATGAATTCCCTTAATTGGAAGCTTTATAATTTCTTGTTCTGTGTTTACTTATTGTAGTAATGGAGTTGTATTAAGAACCGATTGTTTACTTTATAGACTAATTGTTGTAATTTCTTGAAGATTGTCGCTGGATTTACTTGAATAAACATCGACTCGACTTGATGTGTGTACATTCTAACTAACCATGTTGCTATCAAACGTACTCAACAATTACTATTATTATTGTTATTTATGTAGATATAACACTTATTCTAGTTTTAATCTTTTTTTCAGAATCTCTACACTCAAATTTATGAAAGGGGATAGAATCACTAATCAAAGTAAATACAGTATAGGCCAATATAATACTAATAGTAATATATTATGTTGTAACCACTTTTTTTAAAAATGTAGGCTTTGTTTCAAAACAGATATATGTTTGTTGTATTCGATTAAAACAAATATTGCAAGCATCGATAAAAGCTGACTATTTTAGACAGGTATACATTATTTCTCATAGGCTGTTAGTGGTAACAATCAAACAAAGTCATAGGTACATATGCTATATATACACAATTACACGTGTACGTGTATATATTCACAAATTATGTAACTAACTAACATGTATATGATCAAGCATTTAGGAGGGGTTAAAATGAACATTGATTAGGTAAATAGAATTTATTGAATTTATGTTTGATTACATCGTTTGATTTGCATCATTCAACGACAGTGTTCATTCACTAATCAATATGATAAAAGTCAATAATGACAGTTAGGAAAAACGATTTCTTTGTAGAGTAAAATATTATTTAACAGATATGAGTATATAATGTACTGGGATGTATAATGCGATATCAAATAATGATGATCAGTAGTTACTAATGCTTATTCACTGACCATTTAAGCACTAGTCAATATTATTTTACTTAATCTTTAGGACTGATAGAATTGATTGATCGTAACTACTATAAGAATAAAACATTTTTAATAGAAGTTTCCTTCTAAATTTGTACTCGCTGATTAGTAGAATTTCAAAATTAAGTTACTGGAAAACATCCGATATAAATAATATTTGTAAACAGTTCCATTGAATGAAATTAGTTTCCCCTTGGTAGATTGGTAATGAGTTTCATAAGGGAAATAATCAAAAATCAAATTTATTGATTATTTTCGTTTGGAATTTTAACTAATTTTATTCGTTGAAATTGTTTACGGATATAACTAATTCAAAAAAATTTGTCTCCAACGAAGTATAAAATACAGATAAAATATTTGTTCAGAATGAAAAAACAATCAATTTAAAAACACCCCACACCCCACCCACTGATATTTTTTTGTTTGCAATTTATACTACTGCTAAGTAGTATGAAATTAGCAATTAAATGATACCATACAGTGGCAATAAAATAATTTCTAGAGAATTGAGCAGTTATTTTTTCGATTGTCACAATCACTATATTGTCAGAATTATTATTTTATTGTGTAGATAACAGAATCGGTAATTAGAATTTAGAAAAAAATTGATAAATATATAGACGTGCATGTGTGTATGTGTGTGTAGACTACTATTTAATATTTCTAGTTTACAGCCAAATAATAATAATAATAATAATAATAATAATAATAATAATTTACAATAAAACAGTTACTTTAGTATAAATGAAACGAGTCGACTGATAATTAAACTTTACCCACTATGGTTCACAATGAACTTTCAATAGATAACATTGACTAAAATATATTTCTCAAGTATGGATGTTATGTTATTTTTATTACTATTGTTTATATTCTCAGTAATTATACCACTTGACTATCAAGATACTGAAGTTGACAGAGGAAGATTCGGACATGTAGTCGAATTACTGAATTATTAAATCAGTGATTCAATATGTGATAGACAAAAATGTATTGATCCGACTGGATGAAATTCATAATGATTCATGAATATATATACTCAAAATTACTTACTTTCACAGCCAGAGATGTTACTACTGATCTATATAGGTCATAACCATCTCACCAGGACAAAATAATTAATTTAGGAGGTCATGGTCGTGATCTAATAACTAGTGAGCATATAATATTTCATTCATGACGTTAAATAAAAGTCGTAAAAGTCATCATTAACTGATTAACTTTTTTTCACTACAACCAATAAGACTAAACTTAGTGACTTTTCATGATCCCTGAAGGTTCACTTAATCACAAGCAGATTATGCAAAAAAAGGCCAGTCGAACTTACATGTAGCTGATTTTATCCCTTTAGATTGTATTATGAAAAGTCTTGCGCTCTAACGTCTAAAGCTAATTCTTATATCTCTTTAGTTCGCCAAAATCTCTCTACCTGGAACCCCGAAATGGTGTCAGAAGTTGATAAATGTGAATAGGCACTTTACTTTATGAGGAATATTTATGAACAAAAAATTGATCTAGTAATGCATTACATAAAAAAACTTAAAATTATCATGTTTACATAGGATACGTCGAAATTTCAAATGCATCCAATGAGACCTAATTATGAGAATTAGGTTTCGGGGGTTTTCCAGTTTCTAGAACATTCCAGCGATTCCAACAGACTAGATTTGCAGGATAAGATTTTTAATGACACATACTGCTACTTTACAAGAAATATTATTTATTTATAAAGTTATCTTCATATCAGTGATAATTAGGGCTACAACTATTATGTATGATTATCACCATTGTATATGTGCCTCCTCAATGAATTACCTTGAAATAGCATTGTGTTAGCATTTTATTAAAGTTTAACTGTGGTTATAAACTTAAATCCACGACACTTGTTTGGTGCTTTTGGAGAACAACAGCTTGATGTGTTGACACATAATGCGTGAACTCAGTAGCCAAATGAACGAATATGTAGGCTTTCAAAGTGAATGGACTGAGTTCGAGTTACGATTTGCTAATCAAAATTAAGATTCAGAGACAATGATGTAGCAGGTCCTAAGTAGACTAAAATGCAACTCTAGTTTCGCATAATAAACTTTGCAGATTAATTAATTAACTTTGTAGTTTATTTGTTTGCATTTATCTTGCTGCTTATTCTAGTTATTTAAAGGTGAATTCCATCGCGAACTGACATTAAACTATGCAACTGGCAGGATTTTGCCTTAATATTTTTTGCACAAAAATGATATTTACATGCATATATATATATATATATATATATATATATATATATATATACAAACAGGTTATTTGTTTACATACCGTGTTTACTGTACTACAGTATCAAAGATAGATGTTATCGGCAATAATAATAATAAGGCGTAAAATAAGGAGAAGAAGGTAATAGTAATATTGTTATCAGATTCCTGAAAACTTTCTTTAAGCAGATAAGCCAAAGTATTTCCACATTGGTTGAACTGAACATTTCTTAACATAATGCAGGAAGTGATAACGAATGCTAATATTAGTAGTGATATTTGTCGTATTGAATATTGTATTGTATCCTATTTACTGATTGCTATGACCTTCAGTTTTAATCGGGTAATAAATCATTATCAACAATCAGATACATGGAAAGCAAATATTATGACTAGATTAATAAGAAAATGCATCAAACAGAATATATGCACTTTCGTTATTTCTATAAAATGTTATAGATATGTACATGATTTCCCGTCAAAATGAATGAATACATATATTAATATAGAGAGGTTATTCGGGTAACATCAATTTGTGATGTAATAATTGTATATATATATATATATATATATATATATATATATATATATTATATATAATGGACATCAAAATAGATTTCATAGTGATGTAAATTAAGTTGTGCACATCCAAATATGCGTGTATATATTTTATGCAAATATGCTGGCACCATGTACTGTAAATATATATATATATATATATATATATATATATATATAATAGTTTGTTATATATCGTTGGTTTAGCATTGATAATTGGCTTCGTAATTACATAAATCAACATTAACCTCTATAGAAATGTCAATAAATTTGTATTTTAGAAGAAAATGACTTCATTTTCGCTTACTGAAATTTCTGACTTTTAAGTAACTTTATAATTACACAAATGTCGGTAGTAAGTTGTTCTGTTTTGACATTTAATATAATTATTTCAATGGTTGGTTGCTATTTGATATAGAAGGAAAGAAAGACTTAGGAAACAATTTTGAGGAACAGTTTCTCACATTTGAATCCCTAGGTGAGTGTATAGTCTAACAACTATACGAGGATGTACTGGACCACTAAATCTGGTATAAAAAATACGATTAGTGTCAATAGACTAGTACTGTGGAGTCTCATGAACCTATTTAAGCAGGACATATTTATTATTGGATCCTAACTTACTGATCTGGAGGTTATATGCACACCAGGAAGCATAAAGGACTTGGATTCCACCCCCAAAGGAATCGTAGATAACAGGAATAAAAGACTTATACAAGGGAAAAGTGACTTGATAAAATATGCACTGCATTTGGATATTAGGTGTTGAGTCATTTAGACAAGTGACTGCACTGGATGTTTATCAACAGAAACCACTCATTACTAAGAATTAAACAGATTTCACATTGATAATCTTTCAGAGATCTATCCTTTTAATTATATCATTCTTACAGGTGACTAGTCGACGCTCAAGCCATTAATCGTTAACACTACAGGTTTTGAAACTGAATGGTTACTGATCGAATTCTATGCAGATCACCAGTTTCCTCAGGATTGAAAACATACCTTTCTGACGAGTGTCAAGTAACGTAAAGACTAGTTTCAATATGTCCTGACGACTATCTACACTTCCCGGCTATAAGAATTTGATAGTGTTTAGTTCACTCATTTATCTAGTTGTTAACTCTATGTTAGTCTAGAAAGAGACTTTCTTCACCTTGAAAATTTATGTACAACCAATTTTCACTATGATGCAGTCATTACTTTAATCTAAGTTTACTAAAACATATCAATAAATGACAATATCAAAACAACCCACTCAACAGAGATTGATAAATTAGTGGCTATTGGATTTAAGTAATCTAGTGAATAAACGCTTAGATGTAGGTACATCTAAATATCGAATCGTAATTACAATGAAATTGCTGGTTCTTATACGCCTTCACTAGAACTATAACTCTCTTAAAAGTGAATAGTCATTTTCTCGTTTATTTCTAAAATGATTCATTCATTATTTTTTGTATAAGAATGGAATTCTAAAAAAAAGAATAAGCATCTTATTCACTCTTCACTTTTGATAGACAGAGACATACCTACGCATATGTACACTAGTACACTTCATGTATATGCATACACTAACATATTCATAAATAAATATTCATATTGTTAATATCGATAAGAATAGTGTTAAAGTGAATATAGACAATAAAACCCCTTTACACTTGTAGAGATAAGCAAATCAATTTTATTTTTGATTATTCCGTTAATGTTGAATGTAAACAATGTACTGTAATCATGACTAATAATAATAATAATAATAATAATAATAATAATAATAATAATAATAATAATAATAATAATAATAATAATAATATGAAAACGATTTCAGACCACCATGATAGATAGACATAAACAAACAGTTCGATTCATCTCAAAGTGTTTGCGTTGGTTGCTTCTTTACAATAAAGTAAACGAAAAAACTAATCGTTATGTGTATAATTAAGAGAGTTTGAACAATTAAAGGCGCGATTCCTATTTTTTTAAATAGTAAAATCCCAAAACAACAATGAATATTAGAATATACAATTGTTTTCGACATTTCAAGTATCAATCAATCAATAAATAAGTGTAGATTGAAAATGGGTACTGTAGAGGTTTGCTGAATGTGGATTCGATATCATGAATTTGTTTGAGTTAGAAATATCACTCTTCGGATGTTGGCTGCTTTAGTGGTCAAACGTCCACCGCGAAATCTGAGGGAAATTAGTTCAATGCTCTGATTAGGTCATGGGTATGAACTGCTGAAGAGTTCTGTACTACGGTGAAACATTTATCCAATGATTTTCGACATTCAGTAGTTGTCTAACTCGGGTTAATTCATGATATAGAAGTGAAATAAGTGTATAACATATTTTTTGGATATTTTATAAAGATTTACAAACTATTTGTTGTGACAGAACACTCAGCTGGGAAGCACTATTTCTGCAGCTTATTTTCAATGATATCAAAAGATGCAATATTAAATTGTAATTACTCAACATTCAGTAAACACAGTATTTGAGTTTGTTAAATTTTCAGCTTTCCAGAAACTTATTAACTACTGCCACATCTATTTGCATTCTCAAATTATTATAATTTTACTATGAACCTGTCATCCGGTCTCCTCTAATTAACGACTCTAGTTTTGTTAGTTTTGCGCTATTTATTTTTCCCTACTTTTAGGTCCATCATATGATGCAAACAATCAGTTGTTTCTAATCAATAAAAACTTGGCACTGACTCTCATTGTCAGTGTGTTGTTTAATATCGTGTATGTTTTGAATTATCACAAATTAGTATCCGTCAGGATTTGAGCGTTCCAGTTAAAGATTTCAATTATATATTCCACTAGTTCGTTTAGGTTGAAGGTCAATAAATCACCTCGTCTGCCACTTCGTGCCTTGCCTACACATTAGTATCTATAAAGTTATTTCACTAAGAAAGTGATATTTAAAGCTGTTAGATGGATTTATTACTATTCTAGTTTGAATATAAC
This sequence comes from Schistosoma japonicum, assembly GCA_025215515.1. Taxonomy (NCBI): domain Eukaryota; kingdom Metazoa; phylum Platyhelminthes; class Trematoda; order Strigeidida; family Schistosomatidae; genus Schistosoma; species Schistosoma japonicum. Next base: position 26,176,544 of record CM046069.1, on the reverse strand, counting down.
AACAATCATTGTACATTAAGTGTTGCAAATGATTCAGTTAAGTTGCACTATAGTAATAAGCATAAGAAAATCTTAAAGTGACACTGAATAAACTTCCAGAACTTTCACTCAGTCAAAAAGTACCAATTCGACTGATATATATAACTTAAAGAGCATTAGTTGATATACAGTGAACTTTCTTGACACTTTCTGAACTAACTCTAATTTTAATGCATAACGTATTTCTAAACTTAAATTCCATTTGTAATTTTAAGTATTATATGATACATGCAATATTCTTTTGGTTAGACAACTGTTCGATAACTGTCAGACTAGATAGATGTACAAATCAGGAAATCGAAGTGGTTATGCATTATAATACAATTTAATCGCTGATTTTGTACTCTTAACGTTTTATCCATTAAGTCTTTATCGAAACCAATATGGAGAGAGTATGAAATGATTTTACTTCAAAAGTTGTCGGAATTATCCGAAACATTTTTAATATTCAATAAATGTATCATACCTACCCTGTTCTATCGTTTTTCCGACTTTATTACATTAGTGTTGTATATTAAAGTATAATTTTCAGAAGATGGAAGTCTTTGACTGACTTTCATGAGAATTTTCAGTAAAGCTATCACAGACTGGCATTTCAAGTGAATAACATAAACATAGCAAGAGTTGAAATGAAGTCTTACGTGAAAATTCCATTTACCTACTGAATAAACTATAAAAATAACTGGATGTAGCATTTACTGAACATTTAAGTAGGTTGTGGATAACCTCCCCGCATATTTGTAACTAATAAATCTGCTTTACAAAAGTGAAGAAAAAAGTAGTATCTAGAAATAATGATAAATTAAATTTCTTCCCACAAAAACTATTTAACGACTCATTGTAAAAATAAAACATAAACAACTTACTTTGTTTTACACCTAATCGTCTGTTACGTAATCCTACTGGTCAATGAATATGAGTGAGTAAAGTTGTTGTTCACCAGAAGACTGTTGACACTTGAGGAAATATTATGGCGATAACGACTCTAACGAGGACGGTGCGAGCATTTACCTTTTCAATGACAATAATTCTGTCGTTATGTAGAAAACAAAAGGAAAAGAAGACAAAATTTAATTGACATAAGATAAATCAATAAACTAACAAAAGGTGTCTTTGAATCGAAGTTATTTTATGGAGAACAATATTTAATTTTGATAATTGTATCAGTTACAGATTAGTCTCAGTTGGATGCTAATAAAAATCAGAGAACACTGGAAAACCGATCCCCTCTAATGTAGGACTACTCACTAATGTGCACCACCGATTACACCAGAGAATCAAACAGACAACCCCCAGGTCTTGAAATGAACTTCAAACCATCATCCCTACTGTGCTGGCATCCGATGAGCAAATTCTAACTAAAGTCGATTTGCGATACAGCCTGATGATCGACCTGTGCCATTCGTGATAACTGCCCTACTGTAGACATATATCAACTTCACCAATCACAAATTCACAATAGAACTTCGGGATCATCTTAAAGTGAATACAAACAACAAAGCATTATCTTGATTACCCATGTTTTGGAAGCTTCGGATCACAGACTAAACTTGGCTCGACAACTACTGTAAACCTGGAAATCTTGGATATATGCTCAGTACTAGTATTCGAATTCCCTGCAGTACACGTCTACGACCCGACTACACTTTAAATCCAGGTATCTCAGGCTTCATGGAGAGTGTTTAGCCTTAGACCTCCGACTTAACAACCAGAAGTAAACATTTCTAATTCCGATTATTTCGTGACATATTTTGTGACTTTATTCAATGCTATTGGCAGATGACTATCTCATATCTAACATGGTTGAATCCAATTGAGTAGTTCTTCTTACTAGGATTCCGGTGATTTCCTTTCGAAGCCAAGCACTAGTAAATTTTCCGCATTTAAATAAAAGAACTTGAACTACATAAATTATAATTCCATCAGTTGTTTATCTAAAATGTTGTTACCGATGGAGTTCAGACCTGTGTGAAATAGAATATCACCTAATGATATCACTGTATAATCGTTGTGCTATGAAAATAGAACTTGTATGGACTGTTAGAATACAGGTCAATACTCTAAATATATAACTTTCTTTTCACAGGTTTATAAGATCCTAAGTTTGATTCTTTGAAAGCTGTAAATATCCAGTTTTGGCTAGTTTTATTACATTATGACAAAACAGATAAACTATGTTTTATAAGATTACTCCCTGAAGCCAGTCACTCATAATTACATAACGAATATTATTGACTCATGCAGAGATAGTGAAATTCAATCTTCGGCAAAGTTTAACAATAATTATATCTTTGCTTTCATGTTTACTATTCTATAATTACCATAATCAGTAATATATCTTATTTCTACTAAAGTAAAAAAAGCGGTAAACGAATACATGAATGTAGATGACAGCTAGTTAATGAAAAGATGATGCTATACAAAAGTTTATAATTAGGAGAACTGATAATTACATAGGGTTTAATATAAACTAAATTCTAAAGAAACTTAGTACACTTTTCAGGAGGAGGAGGAGTAGGGATAGTTATTTGATTTTTTAATGATTATGATAATTATTCTTTGTTTTCTATATTTCCTCCAGATAAAACACATAATAATTTCTAATAAAAAAGAGAGAAAGAATATCAAGCTTCATTACTTTTTCTACTGTATTCGTTGTCGTGGAGACATATTCTTGATTGTTCTTTTAACTAATACATGCCTTCATTACAGACTCATTGAATGAAGTGTTTGTTTCCCTCCCTATCCCACCCTACCAACTAAATTTGAATAAATTGAAAATTCAGCATGAATACATCCAAACCATTCAATGTGTTCAATAACATAAAAGTTATTAGAATGAAAGAAAACTAAGTGACTGATCAAACATTCTAATCAAACATCCTTCAATATTCGAACAAATAATTTAGGAGAAATCTGTGTACTAAATATGCAAATCATAAATTTCATATTCACAATATGCCTTAAATCAACAATTGGATTATTATTATTATTATTATTATTATTATTATTATTATTATTATTATTATTATTAAATGAAATGTTCATGATATAAACTTCTTTTAAACTTTATTTATCATTAACAGTCTTGATTTCTATTTATTCTAATAAAAAAGATGGAATCAAATTATTAGACGAAATGTTGGAATTACTAAAATTTCAGTCACTGAAATAATAATTTCAACTCTACTCTTATTGTTACTAACTGACTAAATTCTTTGATAAGAATGTGAATAACTTTTATGATTCGAAATCATTTAGTTTATTCAATGAGAAATATCAGAATATACTATTGATTAGTTGGAATTTTAATTATTGTTGTTACCACAATGTCGCTGTTAAGGTGCAAGTACAAATCGTTGAAAAAAACCCAACTTTCTGTTCACTTTGACGATGTATATTGGCATTTTAAGAAGATTGCCTAGTTGGAACCTCGATCAACTTTACGGTGATAAAGACTGATCAGTAAAAAGGTAAAAATACTTATAAATTATGCATACATACTGTATGCACATGTGTAGCTGTCCAAACTCACTGACTCGGTGGATAACGCTACCAGGTTTAAATCGAGTTAACAGGGTACAATCCCCAATTTAGACATCAACGTGAGAATGTAGAAATTATATTCAGCTGACACGTTGCAAATATGATGGAACGCATTTCCCGGATTACAAGTGCCATCTAAAAATCAATTGTAATCCTACTTATGAATTAATTCTCTATAGAAGCGATTCTCTCAAACTGGGCACAAGACAACAGGGACCAAATAATTGAAATCCTAAAACTATAATCGGTAAGATTTAAAAACTAGTAAATTACGTTATTAGTCTATATTTTATAACTTTATTGAAATAACTGGATCAATATTATCATACCATTTATCAGTAAATACAATCATATAAGTTAGCTAACTGGTGAACAACGTAATTAATAAGAATGTGACTAAATTTTTGCATTCTTCATAAATCACTTCACAGGTTTCTAATCTTGTATACTCATTCTTTCACTTAAAGTATAGTATGGAGAAATGAAGCATTTAGCTCCATGGTGGTTTAGAGGTCGTGACGTATATTTGTAAAGATAAGGCTTACTGGAAACAGACATTGTTGTTGTTTTGATAAAAACCGTTGTTTAGGATACCCACATTAGCATCGAATATATTAGTTCCGTATGGTGGGAAAACGAATAACACAGACAAATTCTTTAATAATAATGAAAATTTTTATGAATTTCTTGTCTGATAGGCATACTAACAACATCGATGAAATAGGAGAACGCCTAAAAACGTTTTACTTCCTTGTTAACATCACTCAGCCAATCACATGAGTAAATTTATTTAACATTGTTATGTTCTTTTTGTTTAGAGACAAGAAAACTTAGAAAAATTCAGTTAAACTTATAAAACATGTAAAATCTATTTATCTTTAGCATTATTATCATTCTTAGAATAAATTGTTTATTCACATGAAGTGATTTATGAATGACTAAAAAAGGGACTGATGATAGTCAGGTTCACTTAAAATTTGTACTCACACCATACTTTACGTTATGTGAATCAAACTTTGTAATTTAAATAAGCAGAAGATAGCATGTTTAATGTGTTAACCGAAAAATCGTTTCAGCGACCTATTGAAGAAATATGATTTTATTCAGTTTTGTTTTATTTTTTAGATTGATCTTAGGTGGGTTCCGTTGTAAACCATGGTACACTGGACTTATGATTCTTCTAGCATGGGACTCATCACGAATATACGCCCTCGATTTTGTTATAGAATCAAACGCAGGACATTTAGGTCTTTCAGAGGAGGCTTAACCATCAGCACCATTCGGTTGGATTCTAGGTAGAATTCCAACTACAGTCACCTTGATATAAAACGATGAATGATCAATACCATTAGTAATAACTGTGCCAGTCCAGATGTCTAGTTTTTAATGGCACCCAAATGAAATCTCTCTGTGACTAATGGAAACAATAAAATTAATTAATAATCCCTACAAAACCACCTTAACTCAACTGAGTTAAGGTCATTTAAGTTTCACAACAGTTTCGTATGTTCATAATGGAAATTATACCGTACACTGTTTTATTAACACGACTAGCATTTTTTTTAATTTTATTTTCATGTTGCTATCCAATACAGGAAGATGCATGGATAGAGCAATTTACTTCGACGTATGGTCTACAAAAGGTTTTCTAAAAGCAAGTTGAAAAAAAATGTCTCGAACAGATTTTTCCCTACCAAACACTGTTACCATTTTTATGTTGATTGTCATTCTTTTCTCATTAACAATATTACCTATTCGCTAACTTGATGACGATGACAACATCACATTCACCATCCTATACAACAACATATTTTGACATTGTGAAGTGTTAATGACATTGGCAATATACTTTGTTTTTATTCTTTTGTAGATTCCATACAAACATTTACATTCACATGTATGTATACATGCACACATGCAAATACATGTACTCACATCACAGAAACAGAAGTAGTAATTTACAATCATCAATAATGTTGACACTATCCTACATGATGTTGTTTCATGAATAATGACAGTAATGATTGATTAAAATGAACCAAAATACTCATAGATTATCTGTGAAAAGTGGAAAACTTCTATATCATGTATCATCACATTCCAATAAATTTTTTGATAGTAAATAGATTTTTTACACACATACTTCAAGTAACTTTTCATTTGCCTAGTTACTAAACTATCTTCCTCCTCCTCCTCTCTTTGTCGTAGGTTCTCTTCAGTCATTTATTTTTACTATCAGTTAAAATTTATTTATATACAGATTTTTATTTTGTTTTTGTTGAAAAACGGTAAAGCATTTGTCTAACAACTAAACAGAACATTTTCAATGCTTTATAAATTCCATTGGTGTCTACTATACACATTCTTTGTTAAAAGATAAATAAATTAATAACAGCTAAAGTTCAGTATAGGCTGAAGTTGTACATAAGTTATTCAATGTTTACAAGGTGGATTGTATCTAACTATTTCAATTATTTCTCCCTTTGTTTAACGAGTTAATAAGTACTATATGTTAGAGTGTACTTTCAATGAACATTTCGTTTATTATATTTGTATGATTTATTCAGATTTTAGGACTACGCTCAAAGCGAAAGTTTTGGATAATTCTAAATGCTTGGAATGAAATATTTGATGAAAATTATAATCTGTTATGCAGCACTCATCAATTAAACGAACACAAAGAAGACGAAATCACTAAATGTAACGTCACAAATGACACCAACTTTGGTGACTAATGAATCTAAATTCTTTTATTCATTACAACTACTCACCACTGTCCTTATGTAGAAAAATGAACTAGCAACTTAATTTTTAATGAACTTATACTACTCATCAATAGTTCGAAAGTGTATTTGCAGCTTTGAAACTATTAAGACTTATAACTGATCGACAAGTAATAATACGGCTCTCTTACTTACAGTCAAAAAGTACTGAATATCCTCACTGTATCGTTGAGGCGCTGCCAGACCAGCTTAGAGATATTTCGAACGGTTTCTGTAGTAATTTACACACTACCAGGGGAGTTTCAAACTAAATTTCATAATAAGTAGCCTTCTACGATTCCGTTCTACACTTAGATGCAACATCATTAAGTCGCAACTTAGGTCACATTCAACCCATAGAGGTGATTCAGTTTGACTAAACCATAAGCAATAGAGAAAAAGCCTAAACTGATAAGATAATCGATTTTCATTCACAAGCATAATGTCACTCACAAGTAATCATTTTCCTAAGTACATGTTCCTACTGTCCAGATGAGTAGAACTTATGTGTAGTAACAAATCAGGGTGACCCTACAAATAACCCTTGGAAAATAAAACGTATTTTAGACAATTAAGGTCAAGGTTGTAAAAAGATTATTGCCTTTTGACCGGAATAAGTAGTGGTAAACATGCGAATCAAAAAGTACATAACATTTATATAAGATTTATGAACATTTTTAAGGTTACTTAAAGGTTCATGATATGTGACCTGAAAGAAACAATTATATAATCATTCAACTATATAGCTAGAAACTATTTTATCGTAAGTACATTTATTCTGATATGGATAGTTTTTTTCGACCAAGCCAATACTTCCTTGATTTTAGTAGCATGAATTGTATTCTTAACACTTACCGCCAACCATTATCAACTATATTTGCTATATCAGTCGCTTTAAATGGTCTTACGAAGCGGCTTCTTTCTTTAAGTGCATTATTATAATATATCTGTTAAAATTAACAATCCTCTTGTCGTTGTTAGCATGATAATATGAATTATGATGCAAAAGCTTGAAGTCGTATACATAAACTTTATTACTACTTTTCTACACTACAAGTGTACTATACAATGAAAGCAAATGGAAATATATGCAATATTCCATTGAAACTCAATAGCCAAGTACGAGTTCATGTATTTTCAAGTTACATAAATTTGTGTAAGAATCAGTAAGCTTATTTGAAATGTAATTCAAACTTGTAATTCATTGATCAAAAGCCAAATGATTCAATATTACTCCATACTTCCTTGGGATATGCCAAATGTGTCTAATTAGTGTAGAATAGCGCAAAACGCATATGCTTCTATTATAAAACAGTACAATCTGTATTGACATTACATTAATTTACTATATCTATTCAAAGTGAACTCCATGATTGGGTTCAGAAGCTATTTTAGAAAAACAAAAAACACCTTATCAAATGCTATCAAATTCATTTTAATAAAAAACAATCCTAAACAAAATGGATGAGTCATACTCCGGTTGTCTACATTGTCGAAATTTGTTCTATTTAATGGACAAATATGCTTAAATTTCATTGGTTAATCTGAATAGTAAGCCAGTCAATCAAATTTATCGACCAACCAATCTAATTTCACCATTCATTAAATATTCATTTTTCAATTTATTATTATTCATTCAAAAACATTTCTTATTTATTATTACTGTTCAACTTTGAAGTACTACTGGATTATGTGTCGTTGTCCTTTATTCTCAGTGTGATATTTTCTTACAGAAGACTAGTTGTCAAGGTGGGCAAAGAAGAGAAAAAAAGATCTATTTAATGAGTCAACTTCACTTTTTAAAAACTAATATCGTTATTTACCCTGATTTATAACACATACACATACATCAATGTAAACACTGATATAGACTAGATAACATTGTTAATTTATTCAAGCTATTGTTATCTTATAGAAGTAGGATATAAATTTGGATTATTCATGACTCAGAAATGTCAAATTTCGGGATTATTCAACATTTTTGTTTAGCTTTTCTATTCTTTCACACTTTTTTTTCGTTATCTGTCTCTATAAATTAATCACCTTGCTCTTTTGCTTATTAGAATAGCAGGAGGGTGAAATAGAAAGACGTGCACATAAATAATCCGTTATGCACCGGTCATTGAGAAATTTGGAGACACAGCAGCTAAGCGCACAAATGTACATGACTAAAAGCTAGCCTTCCCTCGTTTGTCCGCCTACCCACACACATACATACAGACACAGGATGCTGTATACATAGAACAATGACAGCAACTAATCATAAGATGATATATTGGTTTTAAGTCTTTCGTTGACATTTATAATTGTGGATACAAAAACAATAACTTAAGAACGAGGAAAGAAACGCACACGTAGATACAGATATACAAATATATACCATCTAAAAGACAAGTTTAATCCACTTGTGTCGGTTGTCGTGATAATCGAATACAGATCGATTACAATAGGATGGAGATTGCCCTTTTTACATTCCTTTCTTTTCGCCTTTGTTCATTTGTAGTATTACCAGAATATATACTTTAAGCAGCATTTAAAAAAATATAAAATAGAAGGATAAGAGTGTGGGAGGAATCAGTAACGGAAAAGGAGACAAGAAGAAAATTTCCTGAATTAATCACTAGAACAAGTAAGAGATTGAAGCATAAAGTATCGGATTTTTCTCTATGAAATAGTGTATGAAGATTGTTTGATTAAGTCTCATAATCACACTGGAATTTTAAGGTTAACAATAGAAAATAACTATTGGGTTGCTTACCCAGTTAACTTCGTATAACTTTTAAATACAGTAAAACAGTAATTAGAATATTGATTGAATTCCTAACATTTATATGATATATACGTATCTGACTGTGTTTATGAACAAACGTCATGAATTGATATCATCTAGAGGACAGTAGGGAGGGAATTCGATAGCTTACTTCTAGTTACACAATGCCTTAAAACGATACACTCAGGAACTTTCAATCCTGTAATGATGTTACATTTGAACCACTAAAGCGAAATGCAGTAGCCACTGCTTCTTACCTCACTTATTTAAGGATGATTGATTAGTGTCATCGACTTGCATTATGGCATACTTGGACTTAAAATCACGTCCTCAAGATAGCCTGTCATGAAGCACTGATGAAAACCATATTATTACTTACTACATTCCGACAATACACTTTTACTCGCCTATCGCTATGATGTCTTACAATACGACAAGAATGCCCAGCATTGTCTGACTACCTATGTGAACTTCAAAAATATCATCAGTCCCAACAAAACTCCCTACATTAACAAAATTTACAGCAATATTCCTTTCATTTCTTTTTTAAACCAAATGTTAGCTGTAAATGTGTGTCCAATTTATAAGACATGAACTAATAACCACAGGGCACATGCGTACTTTAACAAAAACACATTCGTATACATTCGTATATGAGTACACCTAAACACACTAACGGAATTCTACATCTACGCAGAATGATGACTCCACATTGTTATTAAAATGTGAAGTCAAACTAGTATAACTGCAATTCAATAAAACGAATAAGAAAATTTATTAATTTAGTGGTATTTCTCTTTCTGAAGATCTGGTATGAACTGCAATTAATCAGTCTCTTCTGGCAGATGTGCTTCCTGAGTGGTTTACCTCGATACAATGGCAGTTCACAAGTGTGAATTAGACTTATTTAATAATAATAATATTATTATTATTAGTAATAATAATAATTTTATTATTACTATTATTATTACTATAGTCACTGTCCCTGTCGGTATGTTTGTCTAGAGAATGTTTTTTCTATTAATAAAATGTGAGTAACAAAATCTGCAGTGTAAAGAGATTTTGCTGTGTCACCGATGAATACACAAATTGACATACATTAGTTGACATTTAAAATAATTGTTCAATGTTAAACAATAGTGAATTCATTGAAACTACTTAAATTCTTATGATAGTTGAATCCATTATCAATTTCAATGATAGGCCATTATCTTGTTTGTTGTAGGGTGCAATAATTCAACATTGGAAAAGTATTCACTATACCAATAATTAAAATTTTTCCACAGAATTATAACCTAAAGAATAATTATTTTTAATATATTTGATTTATGAATGGTAATGGAATCTTATTTGAAACCTTTTGGTTGGATTTACCTGCATTTTATTGTATTAATGACCACAATAAGACTCAAACCTAGCGCCAATTACTTCAAGCACTGAACGTATTATTCATTAACCCACTTGGTTCAGATAACTAAGAGTTTCATACATGGAAGGTAGCTTGTGTAAAGGTTAGCCGTGGTCTAAATATAATTTCTGTAGTGGGCTAAGTGCCTAGAGGACTTGGCTTTCACAATCAACAGGCAGCAGGTTCTAACCCACTTCGTATGCTTCAGAGTTTTTAAGGCAGGCGAGTAGTATCATTGAACCTTAGACAAACAATGTAACTCAAAACGAAGTATATAAATCTGGTCTTGTTATATAAAGTACAATATTATGCATTGTAATTGCTAGCCGGTTACATAAAAATATAGGTTTAAATAATGAGCTGAGCAAAGTGGGCGTAATGTAACACCTAATAATACAATCATATTTATTCGCACCTATGGATTAAATAGTTAGGGTAACTATAATTTACTAATAAATCACTCCAATTCACGATGGCGAATTTTCGATTTCATCTCAAATTTCAGGATGCGATGGGAACGAGCTTCTATCTTATTGAAATCTAAGTGAAATCTGTTTAAATTTATCTTTTAAGAAACGAAATTGATGAATATCTTTAGTTTACTACTACGCAGTGAGTAGAATATACTGTGAAATCAAAATTACGAATAACATCTACCCTTAATATGAAACAATAATTACACGTTGTGCATCTATGACGTAATATGGGGCCCATTCAGAGTTTTTATCTTTGCTTAAAATTCATGATGATATTTTTTTTCCTTCGATAGTTCAAAAGTACATTTATTACATAAAATGAATATAAAATAGGAAATTGAAGTATTTGACCCCGAAAAAAAAATCCGGATTTTAAATAAACCATAAATTAGTTTTATAAAAGTCTCTTTATGATGTTAAAATTGTATTCACTTTAACATAATGCAAGAATCGGTAACGATTGTTTAGTATCGAGTGATTTTCACTAAAGAAACTAGTCAAATATGACACAGTTGAATATTACCCAATGAAGTGACAGTTTCAGCATAATATGACACTACGTAAACTCAACTATTCAGATAAGTTATCTACCCAGAGACTATGGAAACAATCCTGGTGCTCGACATCATAACACATTATATAATTTTAAGTGATATTAATTACTTTTACGTTTGTTAGATAATGCGAACGATATTGTTCTTTTTCCTTTTCACTACATATTTATAACTTATCGATTAAGCTATTAGCCGGAATGAAGCCTTAATATCTATGTCAACTCTGAATGTTGTTATCTAAGCAGCTAATCAGTAATAAATAGCTTGCTAAATTATCCGGAGGCCTTTAACAACTTCCCTCTCTTTTCCTTTCAAATGCAAATAGTACATACTCTATTAACGATATGTCAGTAAATAGAAGGGTTAGATGTTGAACATAATCATGTTTTTGTTGTTGTTGTTTTGGCTTAGTTGAATCCATAGCATAAATAGGTTGGTTATATGAGTGGGCGGAATAAATATGACTTCGTTTGTACTTTAAATTTGAATGTTACATATGATTGATTGAAAATGAACAAAGATATAAAAAAAAGTTGAAATAGTCAGCTACAAACAAAATGATGAGTCATCCATGTATAAAATAATTTAAGTGAACTTTTAAAATAACAATGAATAACGAGGCAAACAATCGTGACCAACATTTGTAAGGTAATAGAAAATAAAGAACATTGTAGGCATTTGATGATTGACTGACAATAGGTAAATATATTTCAGTAGGTGTTAACATCATAGATTGACCTAATATAGGATGTGTCAATAAATACTACAGTACAGTAGATAGCATTCTATTACATTCAATTACACTCCGATAACCTATTCGAAGGTTGAACACAAGTCTTGTAGTGATCTCCTAACCTTAAGACCGGCCAGTTAACATTTGATGGTTCATATTTCCAATTTCAGCTAATTCAGGATAAAATACGACAATCGGTCATTTACGAGTACTTCATACTTTTAAAACCCATTTCCATAATATAACCTTGTTTAGAACAATTTATAGTAGGATTTTATGTAAATAAAACAACACTTCCTTTGATTTATATTGTGTATCTGAGATAGTTAAGCAGTGGATTATGAAACCAGTGATGTAAATGTCATAAAAAGCGGCTTAATGAGAAACGTCTTATTTTAAAATCCTAGTCAATTATACGGACTAGATATTAGTGCTTTGAATATGAAACTGTAGACTTACAGCCATATTTTCAAACCAATTATCCGTGACTTTTGTGAAATAAGTTTTTTTAGTTACGAACTTTTCTAAATAAAGAAAATTACATATTTATGACAAGTAAATAAATTACACTTATGAGTGCACCGATGTACAAAGCATCCATTGCAAATGAAAGGTGGAAATTTCCATTCATTGCGAAAGTGTATAGCCATTCTATTTCAAAGGGCATTAGTCAAAATTCTATTTAGAGTTGCCTATCAATTCAGGAATAAAAAACTAATATAGAATACAGGGCATTATGCTTTAATACAACTCTTTTTCATTACAGTGGTCCAGTAGTACCATACTCATAGTCAGATCCTTAATCGATAATGTGTTGTCATGACTAGTACAATTAGTTAAGGTGTTTCTCCTGCTGCTATCATTTGGTGGTCACAATTACCTCAATATTTTACACAGTGTTAACAGGAGACAACTTAGTTTAAAATGAAAACACTTAGATATGAACGATATTGTTTGATGATAAGACGAATGAAAATACAGAAGGTATAGTTATTTTGTAGTCTAAAAATGCTCCTCAAATGAAAATCCATTTATAATGACTTGAAAAATATTGTACTATCAATTAGCCTTCGGTCAACTGGTATGTTACTATGCCACTCAGCTGTACTGAGACAAGAATGCTTGAATTCCTCGTCAAATAAATTTCAATTATATCTAAATTACTTGGCAACATGGTCAGTATCTAATGCCGCCAATTATGACATAAAAGTGACATTAGGTAAATATGTTATAAAAGTTAAAGTTAAACGGTTCACATGCACTACACAGTTGATGATTAACAATATTTTACAGTAAATACGCTGGTTAACACCTTCCTTATTGCAATGGACTGCTGTAAGTTTGAGGTCATTTTAAGTAAACTTTTAACTACAGTGTTTTTAGACTGTACCCAGTTGTCCACGCTTAAAAATTTGTAAATAAGTGTAAAATAAATTGGATTATTCAAATTAATAACAAAGATAGAATTCTTTGGTTGTTTTCAAAGTTTCCGATGTTCACCACGTGTGTTGTATGGAGAATTTTTGAGTGAGTGCTGGGTATTACAATTTAAAGATTTTATTTCATACTCAGACTTTCACTAAATGTATGTTCTTCATAAGGTATGTTGTGTTGTATTAAACTGACTTGTTCATCAATCAATCAATCAATGCTTGTTACCCCATGTGGAGCATAGGCAGCCAACCAGCATTCTCCAACCAACTCTGTCCTGAGCTTTCCCTTCTAACTCTTCCCAAGTGCTATTCATTCTCTTTATGTCTGTCTCCGTTTCCCAAAACAATATTTTGTTGGGTCTTCCTCTTTTCCTTTGGCCTTCAGGATTCCATGTTAATGCTTGTCATGTGATAAAGTTTGGTGATTCCCTCGATGTGCGTCTTATCCACCTCCAGAGTCTTTTCCTAATTTCTTCCTCTGCTGGAAATTGACTTGTTCTTTGCCATAGAAGGTTGCTTTCGAGTTATTCTTAACTATCTTCTGTGAATTTCGAAAGTGTTCACAGAAGATCGTTAAGGATAACTTCAGTCAATTAAAATGAAATCCTCAATAATGACTACACTATAAGGTATAATACTCATTATTAACAGGAGGTAAATTATTACTACAAAATATTAATACAAGGCACTTATTCAATTCTGAAAGCTGTCGTTTTTCTTCAAACTGCTCAAGGTTTTAGGAATAGCATCATTTTTAAATGTGTCGTATCTAAGCCTTATAACATAATAATTATTATTATAATTATTAACTAACACTGATTCAAATGAATATGTTGAGTTAACTTTACATTTAACAAAAAATTCATTGTCTATCAGAAAATATATTGTCATATTTAAGTGTATTAAAATAGATTGTCTATAATAGTTTCTATCGCTTTAGAGGTATAAAAAGCGAGTGGGGGGGGGGTTGGAGGACGGTGGAGAGAGTACTTTTCTTAAAACGTTAACTCACGAAACACATTTCACTTATTTATTTCTTAACATACTATTACAATCGAGAGAAAAAGCCTTTTGTGATAAAAAAAAAATGACAATCAACATGAAAACACAAATGTACTCACGTATACACGCACGTAATTATTTATTTACAGACATTCATAAATATGGATAGATAGATAGGTAGACAGACATAAAAACGATGCTTTCTTTTACAATTTCTAATAATTGGACATTGAATTGTCACGAATTACGAGACGATAAACAAAATTTGAGCGGGGAAACAAATTGATTGAAAACAAAAGTAAGTTATACAAAGATAAAAAAAATAAAGAAAACAGTCAAATATTAATAATAATAATAATAAACACGATAGTTATTATCATAATCAACATTTCAGACTATTATTGATTTACTCATATTACAAGACATTCTCTCTGATGAATATTTGTATAGAGACAGTTAGATAGAGGAATTGTGGAGTGTATCAATTTGACATAATCAGTACGTTGCACAACAATACACGTTTACATACGCATACACACACACACAAGACAACTAACACAAAGGATGTCAATGCTGGAAATGAAATGTATTTTAAATTGTTCAAGTGAATATAGAAATAGGCAGACAGATTATATGCAGGTTACTATTAGGAATAGGATGTAAGAAGTTCTAGCTATTAAGGTTTAGAAATTTCTTGTGCTACTTTATTGTTACAATATTCTGAATGATATTAACAAAACGTCAAAATAGAACAGATCAGTAGTATATGTCATTCCTCAGCACTGTAAGGCTCACAACAGTATATCGATTCAAATAGACATTATACATCAGTATATTGAGAGAGAATTAACATGGGATTCTAGAGAACAGACTTAATATCATCTATTATAGAAATCTAAACCTGAGAAATACAATTAGAAATAGGATAAACAGCTTGAAGAACGTTTATTTAGTAATGATACTTAACTGAGAAAGATTAAGTGGACGAACTGAATAGTGACTAATTTTGTGCTACGCCATTCTTCATTTTCTCTGAACTGTAGATTATGATCAAGGTTTAGGCCTGAATCGGGAATTTCGAATATACCAGCATAGTTTAGGTCAACAGTCGGTGACTTGATAGACTTATATGAATTATTTTAATGTATTCATACTTAAATATATGTAACCCACGTTATAACACTGTATCACTGAACATTGTTTCATAGGGTTATTTGTGTGCTTGGTTAATCTAAATAAGTAACAGCTATTGATAAAGGTTCACTAAATGTAAGATGATTTATTTTAGCAGGAAGAAAACTTTGGTTGACTCTTTCTTTGTTCTAGCTGTCGCTTGTTAGCATGACGTAAATGAAGTATTAAAGAAACAAATATTCGCGTTCTGAAACACTACCTCTGAGTTATTCCTGTCAACACAGACATATTTATACTGACTAATCACTGGATATTGACCATTAGCATGTTTGTTTAATTAGTAGTACCGATCAAGCAAAAATTCACTCAAGATTTCAATAATACCTTCCTGACAAGCGCCAATTAGTGTATTCATTTCAATGTAATGCGAAATTAGTACAATTCGGTGGTGACCTCCCTGATTATAGAGTCTTACTAAATCCAAATTGACTGACCACTGAGTTGTAATCCATGAGAAATGATCAGTTTCTATTTATCAAGTGTTCCAATACAGCTGCCAATCTAAGTGGCTTGATATCTCACGAACTATGTTTTCATGTCAAGTTTGAAGGTAACTAACAGATAGCTCTTCATTAAGATATGTTGTAACCTAATAAATTGTATTTGTAATATTTGGACTGATTTTATCACTACTATTCTAATATAAATCATTCAGTTTTAGACTGTAGATTTAACGACTCGCTTTTTGAGCAGTTAGTATGCAATTAATAGGTAGCCCTAACATGATGATTGATAAACCTTGATACGGGATGTAGGCTGGAGGATTTCAACTAATTGTCCCCAACACCCTAGAATACAATAAATTATGTTACCAGTAGTTTATTTAAGGAATCTTAACTATTCACTAGTAAGAAATTCATGTAATTACGGTAAACATGTTTGAAAGCTGTTTTTTGACAATCATTTTTAATTGCTAGAGAAATCGAGTTACTCCAATGTTTGTGTTAAAATAGTAGCTATAAAATCAGTTGCAACTAGTTAGTAAAAATAACTTAATACTTTAGATTGTATGTTTACTTACCTAAAATTTTACACTCAAGTATAATTGAAATACCTAACAACAATCTCCAGGCATCTCAGAATCAAGACAATAAACAGATAACCTGAAATCTTTCAATACGCTTAGCAAACAAAAGGTCTTCCAATTTTTAAAAATTTGTTGTTATTGTCATTGAACATTCAGAATATGAGTTGCATGTTTAAAAGAAAAGGATGGTAGTCTTCATTTCGGTAACTTAAAGCTTATTTTACTGCATTATCATTTCGTTTTTCAAAGTTGATTGACTACATTACATCATTTTACCTTCGATAACTTCCAATTCAATTCAAAACGTTATCATCTCATTTAAGTGACTGAGTTTAGTTCAGACCATTCTCACGTGGTGTCGGCTAATTTTGACTGCTTCATTACCTAATCACTTGATCACATGCCAGAAGTCTGATTACTATTATCAATCGCTGTTTTGCCTAATACATATATTTGCAGCATTTTAATTAACTTGTTAATTTTGTGAAGGCTATTCAATTTGCAATGGATACTACGAATTGACACTGATTAGTCAATCATTGATAACCATGAAACACTGAATAGATATTTTGTTCTAATATGGTACGTATAGATGGTGTTGGCTAATGTCACCATCGAAAATAGAGACCTAGACTTCCGAACGTCATGAAGAACGCTAAGTGATCAAACCACTAAGTTCACATCCATTAGTTAGCATTTCTAACATTTTTTAAGCTTCCATTAGACTGTGTTGATATATCATAAGTACGTCAAACTGTAAATAAAATGTTGATTTTAAATTATAACAGGTTGTATATAGTAGATGCTGTAAACATGATGAAGTAAAAAGGACTCATTTTTTATTTGGCTGAATATAACTTCTATTGAGTTTTAAAAAACCTATTCCTATTTGCAACTTTTGTTTAATTTATTACATTCAGTCTATTGGATTTGAAAATGCTCGACAAAAGCTTTAACTTCATTTATTAGGTGAATGTGTACTGCATTTTACGGTTCAATTTTCACTCAAGATTTAATCACAAGTCTTAATATATATAAAATGCATGTTTTTTTAAATATCGGGTTGAACCAAACGAGATACGATTACAAAAGTCAGTTAAGGATACCTAGAATAAGATCTTTCGTTAAAACGGGACAAACGATCAGTAATAAAAATCCAAAGAATCTACTATTTTATGTTAAAGAGATATTCATATTCCTTAGATTACCAGTGTAACTTAGAAATAGAATGATGTAGGTGAATTGCATAGTCTCTTCTAAAATATAGAGTAAGTAGATCAAAAATATTCATCTTCAGATTCATTCTTCGATGTCATTTACAGAACTATTCACCTTGAAATTAATGTAAGCATGGGAACCAATCAATTTTAGCTAGTTTCGTAGGGATCAATACATCTAATGGATTCTTCCTTATCCTCTTCCTTAAATGCATTTGACTTCTCTCTTTTGGCAGTGTACTAACATGTATACTCAATAAACGGGACATTGTCATATATGGTCATTTTGAAATAATTTATCTGTTCTCAGCTAATTTATTTGTACATCACTTCATTTTAGTAGGAAGCATTGACAACTTAGTCAATTTTTGTCAATAGAAAATATCTATCCCCCCCCATCTATCTGAATCTTTTTCTGACACGCACTCTGTACAGAAAACATGTTCATATATGCAAGTCCTTTTATTGATTCTCTTTAAACTCCATAGTAGAGTATGAAGCCATGATTAAATAGTATAAACTGGTCTTGATATTAGTAGTAGCGGTTGTAGAATAAACACAAACACGACAAAAAAGGAAAGAAAAAGGAAGGAAAAGCCTACTCAATATACTTTAAAAGACAATATGAGAGTAGGAAAAACAACAACATTGGCAACAATCATAATAATAACCACCAACGACTACAATGGTCACTTCGATAGGGACAACAATCATGATAGGAACAATGTTGAAAATATATAGTCAAAGAGTGTTCAGTTCTACTATTCTATATAGAGAAACTAGAGATGGAGGTGGGTTGACAAAGCTTTCTGATATATAGTGTCTTAAACTATATGTTTGTTTAAAACATGGAAGAAATGAAAAGGATATGTTTTACTTTCTTTACAAAATGAAATATACAAAGCAAAAACAGACAACTCACTTGACCATAAATGCTGAATAAAAAAGGGATACGTCTAATTGAAAAATTTCTTATAAGGATATCGGTTTATGTTAAATCTCATGCAGTTATAAACTCCGTTAATTAATCGCTGACTGACTCTGTCAATGCAAATGAAAGGATGGAAACTTAATCAGGTCTTATTCTGGTCCAAATTATTTGGGTTCTACATTTCTGGTTGCCTTATAAAGAAATGTTTTGCAATAAATGCATTATTCAGTCAGCTAGCTTAATAAAGAAACTTAAATGGTGAGCATTACACAGTCATGGTTTACTAGAAGAATGCAATGACTAGTTAATTAGTCTGGATTGAAGTAGAGTGATAACTAAGTGTTTGTGTTTCTGTTAGAAGATTAATGGAGTTAGTATGAATTCACTCATCATCGTCATATCAATGTCTCATCAATTACTTGATATGTCTGGAAGAAGACATGTGATTGGTTAATATCGTGTAACAGATATATGAGTCAAAGGCTATAAATCTTGTATATTATTAGTTATTATTGGTGTAATACATGCGTGTGAGTGACTAGTTGGCTTCTTGATAAATCAGTCGGATTATTGTGCCTGAGCAATAGATTAAGGCAAGGCTGGGTTCTAGCTGTAGGACATAGCGCTGCGGATAACAGAACTCCCTGCTTCAGATACAATACTACTGTAATTTCTGAATATATTAAATATCTCAAGGCAGTTAAGTTCTCTAGTCAGCTGATCACAAATAAAATATACGATAGAGGACCTTGCACAAATGTGCATATATAATCGCTGATTAGGAGATGCATACGCCAGGGAATCAAAAACTAACAAGTTGGTGAACAAAAGATTTAGAATAATAGCGATAACGTAAGTTCAGAATTAAACATAGGATCATAAAAACGAATGAAATCTGTGAAATAACGATTATCATGGTCAACAATCGGAAACAATCGGAGATATGTTTTAAAATTCGCCTCAATATAGTAGATACATTCCTTGGGTCCTGAGTTTAAAAAGTATTTTGTACCTTTCTTTTGTGAATTTACCCACTATTCTCAGTTTACTTACTGTTTTTAACTATAACTTGTACTTCTACTATTACTCAGGTGTTCATCTTGAAAATTTCATCTTGATGTGTCGTGTGAAAACTTTGATGTACATTCATGACAGGTCTTACACTACTTATCACTAACTAAATAACTGGTGAAATAATTATAGACAGCAATTCAAAACAGAGCAAAGATTATGTTAAGGGCCTAAGATAGGCTATCAGTTCAAACATGGTAAAGCCTTCTATGAGTAAGAAAATTATATATGCAGTCGAAATGAGTTGAGCATAAAGTATAAAGCTTCAAATGCATTCCCCATCATGCTCTTGCATACCAACTGATTGAACAAGCACTAAGAAATGTATGAGTGTCCACTGAATCCGGATGTGAACCATAATAAACACAAACCAAACACAGGATTTGCAGAAAGATGTATAATGAGTATATATCTATGTATTAAGTCCATACACAAAGATCTATTTGCTTAGCCAACTTTACCTTCAGTCAGATAAATCAGAATCAGTATGCACAATTTAAAAATCCTAAACCATGATGAACTATAGTTATTCACCACATTATATGCTTCACAGCTAATATTAGTTCACCTCAACAGTTTAAACAACTGGACAGTTTTAAATGCAAAATAAAATTGAAATAGTCCCAATAGTACAAATAGTTTTAGCATTTGGCAAAGTAGTTAGAGCAGCAGTTCAGCTATTAATTTCATTTGCTTTGATATATAATTTTTATGTAATATCTTCTGTATATCTGATACAAATGTTTTATGAATCCATTTGTTCAAATCATGATAATCTGATGGAGGTCAAGGTTATCCACAACGTTTTTATTAATCATTAAGTGCATTGGATCCAACATTTTCCGTCATTTTTTTCATTCAATATGTGATTTTTGTTAAAGATTTCATTTTAAGGCTATGTAGTCGTCCGTAACTTACTTTTAGAAACATATACAGTGTACTGAAACCCAACATATTGGACAGTAACTACTAATCTATCAAATAATAAGGCCTTAAATCATTAATGAGAATTACACCCCAATCTACAACATTCACTCCAGTAGATGAATAGAAAAGTGATTTAAGTTATTTAGTACAAAATACTCAGTGAACATAGAAAACGTTGTGAATAGAGTCAACCGCTTAACTGCATAACTGAATATTTTTTCATATTTGTTGCTAAGCAAATTGAATAACCAAATTTTGCATCTTTTTATTATTATTAAATTTATTAAGTAGTATATGTACATACACCTTTTTAATGATAACGTATGAATGTGTTAATAATAAGAAATTTTGTACTTTCATTAAACTTTAATGACTTCAACATATGTTCACATATTTTCGAATGAAAAAAAAATGCTTATTTATATGTTTAATCAACAAGGTTGAAATTAATGGTAAATCAGGCTTACATTCACACACACACACACACACACACACACTTAGAGCCCATTTTTCAGCACAGAATACACGAATGTATTGACTGATTATTAATTGATTCATTGTATTTAACTTAAACAAAGTATAATACACATTTCCAATGAAATATGATCACTAACCTAAATTCATGACTGAACACAATAGATACTGATACAATAAGTGTATGAATGTGGGTGGGAAGGTGAAGAATTAAGTAGTGTGTTATTAAACTATATCATAAATGTGTACTTGTGTGTGTGTGTGTGAATTATTCAATATTTGTTTATCTAAGCTAATGTAACAATTTTCTTTGTTTTTATTTAAAATAAATAAATAAATTTTTTTTCTAGAAAAAAAAAGTTAAAACTTTGTTGGTATCATATTCAAATTAAGTTTTAGCATTGTGTAATGAATTTTACGTTTTCAACACTTAAATGTAGGTTAACGAAAAACAAAAAAAGGTGTAAAACATGTAATGCCTACTCATAATGAAACAATATACAGTGAGAAAAAAGTATTAGATGTACTGAATAGTTGTAACAATTTTAAGAATTCAGACAATTTTGATAGTGAATTGTATTAGTAAACATTATAAAGAATTAACATGGTAGGAAAATGTAATTAGAACAGAAAATAGAATATTTAAGTTGGATTGTGACTGGTAAGTGGAATCCAGGACGCGCGTTTCGTCCTATTTTGGACTCATCGGCTGGATGTACCTGCATCCCAATGTTGATGTTCACACTGGGATTCAAACTCAGTCCGCTTCGTGTCAAACGCCACCGCGTTCACCACTAGGCTACTGTGTCCAGACAGTCATACTTGTGCAACGGGTACATATGCAATGCAGAATAGGCTTGTATCTTCCCGTTGATTTGTAATGGTAGCGGTATTACACAAGTTATATTTAAGTTGGATTGTGACTGGCTATATAGAGGCAATCCGCTCAGGATGCACATATAGCAACAGAGGCTGACCAGTTTCAGTCCATTACAAATCAACAGGAAGATACAAGCCTATTCTGCAGAAAATAGAATAGATTATTATGCCTAAAAATATGTAATGTAGTTATTAAAGTAAGTGACAGAATGAAATATACATATATTTAATGCACTCTTACGTGATAGTTATATTTACCTATTGTGATGAACTCATAGAGTAATATTAGCTAGAGCAGTTGTTTTATAAAGTTCCCCTACAGTGTAGACTACACTTACGAATACGCGTTAAATCAACAGTCAACAACTCCATATGACTGATGATATGCTTCAGTTTGACTACCCACGAATTTCTTTTAAACTGCTTTTTCACTAGTCAATATTACTCATCAAGATAAGCGGTGGGTAGACATATATTGTTTAGTACTCTGCGTCTAACTTTAGAATTGCTTATGGTCTTAACAAACACGGGCAATGTTTGAAGACAGCACTGATCAAATGTGTTTTATATTAATAAACTGAAACTCAGAGAAAAGCCGATTAATATGTTCATCCTTTAGTTGAGAGATGGACATCTCATCTTCAGCAGTCTTTCGTCACAAATCAACCCACTAAGATTGATGAGATTCCTAAGATAACTGTAGGGATCGATGTGCATTTACGTAAACCATTTTCATATTTTATGGCATAATTATACTGTACCAAAAATACAATTAATTGGTTCATTTATTTATCTAAATAAGGAAATGAACCGATAATCAATCAACTACAACAACCATTGATCTTATGAAGACTGAACTTCAAAGTAATTATATTTTAAAAAACAGCAGGTCCGAGAACACATCTATATAACTCAATGTTATAGTCATGAAAATGAGAACATACAAAAGTAGTTTTGCTAGAACGTTGCGTTCTGTGGTTTCAAAGTATGTTTTATAGAGGACAGAAAGGATCTATTCTTTTAAGATAAACGGTTTGCTGAAGTATCTTCACGTCTCAGCAACAAGAAATATTTCTATTATTGACATTTGTTCCAACGCTTTCACTGTTTAGTGATTATTACGTAGCTAGAGTTCTCAGTTATTGTTCTGTTCATGTAGTAGATGAATGTTGTATATTCGTGTGTATTCGTGTGTAATTGAAATTAAGGATTTCGCTTCAAGTCCGAACTTTCAATATATTTGTGTTTTAAATCAGGGCTGTGATACACAAGATAGCTCATAAGGGTCAGATAGTAATTAACTTCAGACACTTGAAGGAAAATCGTTAATAGGAAATTCCATTTTAACAAATAAAACTCACCTACTAAGTGAAGGGTAAAGTGATCGAAAATACTAGATAATACATATTTGGGGAAATACAGGAAAAGCCATCTCCTTTGACTTTAGTTAATGAAATGAGAACAACTGAACAGCTGTTTCTTTCTTGATTTGAAACTCATTTACAGTGTATTAACTCATCCTGTTGAACTGAACCTAATAGTATTCCTAGGCTTGTGATGTGCTGACTGAGTTAATCGCTTCACTGTAAAATTTAACTATTATTCAGTGATACCTAGCCATTAAGACAAAACGATTTAAGGCTTATGAAATAGTTGAAATGTTCACTTCTACATGAAATTGACTGTACTGTCCCCTAGAACAACAATAAAAATGTCGCAATTCAACTTTCTAGTTTAAAGAATACATCAACAAAGTAGTTTTTATGTCTATAATGTAGAAATGTATTCATGTTCAATGTAATGCAATATACTCTGAAAACAACCACTCAGTTTTTGATATTCAGTATCTTCTACAATGTATCATGAAAATGTAATATAATGAATGAATATTTATTATCTCATTTTTTAAAATGTACCAATTAAAAAAATTCCAGTTATTCTAGAATAATAACAGTACCATATAAAAATTACAGAGGAAGAATATCTTTTGATTAGTATAACTTCGTCACAGTGTAATGTAAATTCAATCGAGTGGGGAAAGTGGAGTAAAGTAGTCTAGTTGGCTAGTTAGCCAGCAGGCGTTTAGCAATTACATCGATACAGGCATGTATATATAAGTGAGGATATATTCGCATGCACATACAAACATAAGTGAAAATCGTGGTGATAGAGTGGGAGGGAAAGAAAACGGTTTATTCTGAACATTCACAGAAGTGAATAAACTATTCATTTCAACAAATATTCATATAAAATGAATAGAATGAAATGAATAGCCTGTAGCAAAATGTGTTTCTTAAAGAACCAACAACAATTTATCGGTAATTTAAAAATCTGTTAAGTTTTTTCATGTACTTGAATAAAAACTATTAATAACCATTTTAAAAGAAAGTGAATATTAGGATTTGAAAATTCGACATGCTGCCAAGTTGTTAAGATAGAATTAAAGATTATTTGAACTATGGTATAGAATCTTATGTAATGAGACATTTGTTAAATAGGTTAATATGGTAGTTGCAATTAACCGAAGACTGAGATTATTCGTAACGGTTTTAATGCTTAGTATCTTCTATCAATGTTTCCACTTCATTTAGTAGGTGAATATTACATATCGGCGTTTACTTTTCACTAAACACTTGATCTATAGCCCATATTTACATTATTTTTTATATTCTTCATCCTACATGTCAGGCTATCCTACAGTGGCATGAAACTCTATAATTCACAGCTCCAGAAGCTTAAAGTGAAATTTTTAATAAGAATTAATTATAAATACTTAGAGTTCACTCACTTTGTTGACAGCCTAATTACTGAGAATGCTGAGTATATAGTTGTATGTGAAAAAAATGTCAAAGGCAGTTTGTTTAGAATGCAAGCATACCAAAGGAGCCTGATAAATTACAGTCTCCAGTATCAACAGCGAGAAAATGCGAACCATTGAAAATAACTTCAAACACATTATATAAGTTAATTGTTATCGGGACCGAGTACCTCATTGGGTAACACATTGGCTATGAAAGTGATGCGTGGTAGATTCTTATCTCAGTGGGGTGGGTGGGGGGGCGAGGGAGGAAACCAACACTAGGATTCAAGTACCTCCAGGTGATCAGTCCTAAATGAAATGTAACAGGTTTCTTATAATTCACTTTTAACCAACCTTAAAAAGAATATGAGAATAATGTTTACTCATTTCTTATATTGCTTAAGTTTTATATAAAGTTTCATTAGATCACGGATAAACTCTAAAGTCTTAACTGAAGAAGAAAAGAAACTGATAAAAAAGTACCATGTAATCAAAATCATGTGGGTTAAGGGTAAAACGTTAATCCATATACATTGTTTTAGGGAGAAGGGAGTTGAAGTAGCATATTGTTCGCTTCAGCTTTACATTCATTTTGTTTCCTTCCCTCCATACCCGATGTTAATTATTTACCAACTAAAGAATGAAAATTGAATAAGAACAGCCTATCGTCGTACTGACTTACCTGCCGTAATATTTATCCTAATGTTCCATTACCTACCCAGCTACCAACCAAACTATATCTATTCATTTTCAACATTCCTTTTAACACTAACTTCTCAAAGAAAATGGTGGAGATATATAATTGTATTGCTATAAACCGTAAAAAAGTATATTTACAGCTATACTTTTCAGAAATCTAGCATTTACGTAAACATATATGGCAATGCCCATATGGTTTATTATATGCCGTATACACAATTAAACATGAGAAAAAATTTCAAAGTTAGAGATAAAATTATCAAGGTGGGAGGTTGTTCAGAGGAAACTTGATTCGATTAAATTAAAAAAGAAAACGAATAGTACTGATAAAAATAAGTACCATGTATGAACAGATTCATTTGTTGTCATTTCCTAGATTCACTTACTACACATCCATTGAACATACTAACAAATATATACACATAGAGTACACATATAAGTATTAAAAGTCTTAACAAAGTTATACAGAAAGTTTTCAATGTTTGTTAACTATTTTGGATTCAACATTACAAGCCATTTTTTCAATCATTTAGTTGTTGCATGCTTATTATACTGGTGTAAAGTGGATTAAAAACTTTAATTAAAGCGTCAATTTTCTATTATCGCTATCACTCTTAGATTCGAACTGACAGTTGCGTCTCTGTGCTGATGTGGTATGGCAACCTGAACTGATGTACGTACGTACGAAGTTCTGCGTTGTATCTGTCTGTCTCTATCTGTCAATTTTCTTTGTTTTAATATTTGACACTGATACTTTACATTAGATACATTCATAAAAGTTGGTTACAGATAGATCTAGAAACTTGAAATGAAATTTTCAATCAAAACTTTACTGGAATATGTAATAAAATTCACTAATTTGACATAAATTATCCAAAAATACAGAATACATTTCACATAGTAAATAATGACGCCGTAAATTGTACACTCATCTA
Source organism: Schistosoma japonicum (assembly GCA_025215515.1). Classification (NCBI taxonomy): domain Eukaryota; kingdom Metazoa; phylum Platyhelminthes; class Trematoda; order Strigeidida; family Schistosomatidae; genus Schistosoma; species Schistosoma japonicum. The sequence continues at coordinate 26,149,667 of CM046069.1, read as the reverse complement.
AATCTTCTTCCAGTATTCCGACTTCAATTATTTGTACCAAATTACAGTTCTACAGTTCAAAAACTTGAATGGTGTTCATTATTATTACATTGAGAAATCTCTAGTAAGATATGAAGATATGAAGGAATAAGTTAAAAGTTGTTGATAAAATTATTTTTGAGATATTTGTATACTAAACACTACTAGTCAGATCACTTAAAATAAACACTACAGTGTTGATTCACTGGATAAATAATATACAGGAGATGAAGTAAAATGTCAGTTGAAGGGAATAAGTTAGTTTTAATTGAAAGAATGCTGAACATCAGATAGCTATTTCATACACATTCGAGACCGCTAAATGGTAGGGATACTCGGCTAATACATTCGCTTGAGCGTTGGTTAATCATCTAGCATTAACCAATTTCATGTTCATCTAGTCTTTAGTGCTGATCGACTTCTAGTGTAAGTGGCTTGACACTATATCCACTATGCCTTGATGTTAGGCGGTTGATAGTAGTCTACACAAAACGTAAATCAAGTTAGTGTGCTAGTTAGGATCTATAATCAAGTAGTACTCTCAATTTTTAGGAAAATGATGGTCTTTGTTTTACTTGACTTCATAGTCTGAGACAGTAGCGCCTTCACCATTCAGGCCACGATTAACCTCTTGTAAGACTGAGATACTCATATCTAGTGATTACTGAATAGTCACTTTTGTCATATTTTTGTAGTTCTTTGTAGAGTCGATCGAATCCAATCGAGTCGAGTCATCGATAGAACTATATACATTTCGTTAAAGAGACTTTCACTTATATTCATTATTTGAAAACTAATGATGTTAACTGTGTATTAAATAAACTGATTTACATGAACTGAGGTCTCTTATCAGGTTTTACAACTAAAAATAGATTTTTATTTAGAGTATTTGAACCATAGAGGTTAACAGAACTGTGATACGTTTATGTGAATTGGAGGATAAAGTTTATGCTAATAAATATGAAAGTCTATGGACGTTTAGTTTTCAATAGTGAATCACTAATACGATATGATTTATGTATGGAAAAAAATAATGGCAATGACAATCATGAGGGTAAAATCAATTGATAAAAGTGCATATCTTGATAATGATCATATTTGTTGCTACCCACTAATTAGTAGTAACCTTTGTAAACATTTTTCTGAAAAATAACTTTTTCATACTAAATGTAGTGTACTACTACTATCACCTTTTCAAGTGTATCATCCGTGTTAACATTTTTGATTAGAAATAGAACAGTCAAATCATATTTAGACTTACTAGTTTATCACGATAGATTACGATGAGATAATGCGGTGGGCGAAAGGAAGTAAAAAAATACACTGTAAACATCCGACTGGTTATTTTGATCATCTTGAAGTGATACATAACACAAAACTGACAATCCATAGTTAGGTTTCTATTCCAATGAATTATGAGAGATTATGCCAAATGTTGTTAACAATCTATATGTTAGTTGATAAATCGAGGGTAGGAGTATGCATACAGTGCCTGATAAAACATGCTTAACGTACGAAAGTAAATTTAAGATAATCAATCGATATGAAGTAGGAAAATGTGGCCTGTTTGTTACTTTCATCAACATCACTTGGTATCAAATTAGTGAGAAATATCGAATATGCGTATAGAAAAAAGCATGATGGAATATAAAACCATATATATATATATATGATAAACCTATTTCCTTTTTATTTGATATAAAGAATAGATCATTTGGTAATTAGCACTATAAATGCTTCATGATCAATTGTTCTGTACACATTCGTATTGATTCACAGGTTGCAACTAAGCATAGATAGTATCAATCATCAGAAGGTGATAATCGCCTTTTTCACAAACAACTGTTAGAATATTGTACTTAGTCACTTCAAGTTCAATGTAATTGATTTGTATTTAGAATAATTCTTTTTCCTTTTTTTGCAGTAACAATGAATCCTAAAACACAGTTAATAAAGAAAGCAATATCTTCATCTCCTAAACCGACCTAGTTAGAAGATCTTAAGGCGAGCACTGCCTGCTATTCTGTATTATTCAGACTTACAAACTTACGTGATTATTTTTGCAAAAAAACTATAAAATTATAATGCACCATAAATAAATTAATTTCAGTAGCAGCCTAACTATAATATTTATGACAGAAATTTGAGTAATTAAGCTGTAAGTGACGAGTGTTATCTGGAACTTTTAAATATGTGCTGTGCCAAAGTAATTTCGGTCTATTTCTGCTTATTTAAGAAATGTTTACTGAATGCTAAAGTACTTTTCATTAAGATGTTAAACTATGCTTCGCTAACGTGCTCACAGAAGAAAAAAAATACTAACAGTTTAAAATGAAATCTTCACTGTGAGATGTACTTTAATACACAACATTCAATCATTAAATGAAAAACAAAAAAAATGACCGGAAATGTTGGGTACAACGAACCTATTGAACATTTAAAACATTGAATATAATGTTGGCCTGATTATTTAACAATAATTGATGAATACTTAAAAAAGTAACTCAATAATTAGTGGATAGAATAGAAGCTTCGAATTAATACTATACAGAAATAACATGAACCAACTAACTGTTCAGTAAATTGTATATACTGATTTCTCTACAGATTAATCACATAAATGTTTCTTTTATTCATTTATTCTAATCGTGATGAAAATGCTTATCTTGTTTAGTAAGTGATGCAAAATGAATGAATAAATGAATTTTATACAACTTTTAATTATTTAAGAAATCCAAATATTTTACACAGTAAGCTGAATGAATTAAATTTGACTTTTGTAATTAAACTACAATCAGCTGGTTGATCAGATAACAAACGAAAATGTCGGACAGACAAGGAGGAAAAAGATTAATCTAATGACTGCTATGTTATTTGATATATATATATATATATATATATATATATATATATATATATATATCATACCAGGCAGGTCGAATGTAAGCAGCAAAACTAAGTTTATCATCGACCTTACAGTGTAGTGTAATAGCAGTAAGAAGTTATCCTCAGATAAGTACCATCAACCATGTTGCTTTCTTTTAACTACAAAACAGGTTTAAAACAGGTTAGCTCTAAAAACGAAGCATCTTACATTGCACCGGTGATTTCTATCAAAGACATTGATACTTGAGAAGTATAGGGCTAATACATAAAGTACTGTTCAAAATAAGGTCAGTGTTTGACTGGATTCAAGTAAGTGTTCCTTTAATTACTGAGGCTACGCCTTGAAGTCAACAGGTACACTACAATTAATTCAATTTTATTTCGAGGCTTATAGATAAGAAGTATCCTCGCAAGGTATAGACAACCGTAAAGTGACGTCCACCCACGAACTAGAACATCCAGATTTTCAGTGACTATCCAGGCAACATTAGTTCGACTATACTTATATTATATAATATCTTACATTATATCTTCAATTTGACTCATTGTGAATTAACTAGATAGGTGGAATACAATTTTCATTGCTAAACACTATACTGTCTTTTCTTTCAAGCATAAGTGTACTGATATATTTATTTCATTATAGGTAAGTGATACATTTGCAAGTGACTTGAAATACTGGGAGAGTGTGAATAAGGATTTGAAAATGATGACAGAAATAATATGTTGTAAATCGAAGGAAGATAGAGAAGAAAAAATGCTGAGAAACTTTGAAATTAGAAGAGAGAAGATGATAATGGGAGTAGGGGAAGTAGGCTTTATGTTCAACAACTGTTTGGAAATTTCATTTGTTATTTATGTAGAAAATTGACACCCTTATTTATCCCATTCCATATACTTTGTCAAATTATGGGAGCAAAATTTAATCTTGTGGATAGCCTTCACCTATCAACATTTCTTAGATTAATAACTAATCCCTTGATGGACTAGTATGGATTTGCTATCTTCTGTATGCAGAAAATTTCTGGAGTAAGACAATTATTATCAGTGTACTGGATGGTCAGTACTCTATGTCATGAAGTGACTGAAACTGAAAGTATGTTCCAGTGAATGCCAACCTACTGATGTTCTAACTATTAAGGGTCCTTCATAAAACCTGGTGATCATGAGTTTCGTCCCGTGATGGAGTTATAAGTACACATCGGAGAGGAGTTCTATGACTGAAAGTGAAATTTTAACAAATGATTTCTCTTTTTCAGTGGAAGTCAAATAACTTCAATTTTATCTCACTTCCAAATCAAAGAAATTTTTCAAGTAAACCCTCTTATCTAATATATGATTAACAACTAACTCTATATGCTTTAATCAGTTATATATTAAAATATATATGACATTGAATTATTCTCCAATACAGTAACTGTTAATATTGTTCATGCTAATAAATGACTAACTGAATAATACATCTACTCCCTGAGAAATAAAATGATGCAAAATTTCTATAGGAGAAAAGTAGCAACAATGACAACGGATTGAGATAAATGATAGAAAAATGGCGAGATAGATTATTAATGAGAGTGTTTCGTCGTATTACTCATCAGGTGAATCATTAGCATAACTGTAAGATCTAATTTGTTTTTCTGGAAATTAAACTTCTAGACTGAATTGTGTAAATAAAATTAGGGAATTCAATCTAAATTATTTCAGTGGTTGAATTCCCTTTGTACTTCCGTCACTCGCTTTTCACATTATGTAAATTTACACGCTGATGTGTATTTATGTGTGACTATCATCTAATTAAAAATCTTATAAAACATTATATCTAAACAATTATAGAATAGATAAATAGCCCATCATACATACATGGAAATCATGATTTAACGATTGTAATCCTGAATTACAACAGAAAATCACAAACCTATACTAATATATATATATTTGTACCCACTTAAAAAGTTACTGGCTACTGAGTAGCTTATTGGATAAAGCCTTGATGTTTAAAGGTGGTGTTAGTTTTGAGTTTGGATGTGGATAACGACACTAAAATGCAGGTATAACTAGTTGATGGTTGTAAAATAAGACTGCAACTAGAGTTCTTTACGTTACAATGAGCTAAATACCAAACATATGATTAAACTTCAGACTCTAATTCCATAAAACAGAGTAAGTTAAAAGAAATCCTTAGCGCCAGGTACATTAATAATTCAGTGGCACGGTATGAAAGCAAACTTAGGGTGTTTATTTTGCAACCTCATGTTATTCGGAGGTTTTCATCAAAATCAATATTGATCAGTTTTGAGATTAGAAAACTTTGAAGACGATAGATTTCTACCGTATGTCTAGGACTGGCATTCTTGAAAACATACGTTTGATGGTGATGTGATTCAGAGATTTAGTGTATTAATTTGCGACAAAGACACCTTTGATTATAAACGCATGTTTTTAAAACTAAGGTTCGAGTACAGAAAATGTAACCTACATCCGACTAATAGTGATTTTGACGAACCCTTTCGAAAATACTTGAATTCGCTTAGGAAACAGTTTATAAATCATGTCATTGCATACTGAATAGTGATTTTAGAGACCATTCGAAGGAATTAAGTGATATTACAGATATAATATAAAGGTAATACGTTTGTTTGTAGGGCTTTACATTACCATTTAGTATTTAGGTTTACTGTGAACGTCTACTGACTTATGTTCATATTTCATGTCATATGCTTCAGGCTGATTTAATTCGATTGGTACAATTCATAAATGTAACTGACTTGCAGTCTACAGGATACAGATAAGTAGTGTATACTAGAAGTAAAATCGAAGATTAGTAGGAGGGTTTATTTTTACGAATATGACAAACAAATGTGAATTCCACAGCTGAAAATTTATAGTGCTGGAAGTATTCGAGATATATCAAAATGAAACAACCAAACAATGTTCACTGCTTAAACAGCCAATTAATGTTTACACAAAAATCTCATTAGTTCTGTAATCTATAAATTATTATTCATTAACACAAAAATACAACCTGTAAATGATGTTGCTACGCTACATGCACTGATGACTTATTGTCCTAACTTATTAGGAAAATAACCTACATATTATCAGAAGTCCGTAATATAATTAGTTTTCGGTTTCGTTACGTACAACCATCAATGTACTGTTTGGCTTCAATATAATCATGGCAATATTTATGTTAATTTATTTTGGTAGCTTTAATCACTTTAGTTGTATACCTACTGATTTCACTGTACAATGCATTATATCGTGAACACCATTTTAAGTCATTTTCACATTCATTTAATAAGTGAGTTCTGTATAGTTTAGTATAGTTTTCATTAAAGTCTTCGTTCTAGTGTTACAGAGTTAAACTTAACAATCTACCATGAAAATGTCATTGTAGCTCAGCCTAATATAATCGATGTAAGGCACAAATACTGTGAAAGTTTGAACTTGAAAAAAGACAACTCTAATGAAAGATATACTTTAATATACAGCACTCATTCACTGAATGAATGAAAAAATGACTGAAATAATGATTGGGTGTAGTGGAGATTTCGGTATGTTAGTTTGATATCACAAACTGATCTGAATTCGATAACCACTGACCTTTAGGAAGAATTGAACAGCTGTTTTGTCCTAATATGAGACTCTCCGGCGGTGCGCATACACTAGTGACTAACTTCTCGAGATGAACCATGGAGTTTTAGTGAGTAAAACTTAATTAGTAGATTTCATCCATGTCAAATGTGTGAAACAGGTACCCATCGATCCTAGTGGATGAAGTCGCGCAACTTTATCGCGAATCAACCTAGAAATATCAATTATTGGAGATCGACTTAGTGGTTTAATGGTAAAGCAATCGCCACGAATCCAGAAGATTCGGGTTTAATCACTGATAGGAGTAGTGAATGTGCACTATTTACAAGTTCCAAACTAGAACAAATCAGCTGTCTAATACTTCCTGGTTATCTAATTCAAACCAGTTTGTGATATCAAACTGAAATAACTAAGTACACCAAACATACTGAACATTGAAGATGTTGTCGATAACTTCAGCACAAATATTGTTCCATCATCTGTAAATTCTTAAATGTTCTATTAATTATTATTAAAGTTAACATTGATAACTTTAGATGCATCTACCATGCTGTATATGTTCATCTGTCTGTATGTATGTAGTGCATAAGGTGAATGAATAAATTTTTTTCATCTAAAAATCTATGTGTACTTCTTAACTATGCCTTAGTGACATAAATTTTAAATGGAAATTCACAATCAATAATATAAACAATCATAAATTTAAATTAAAAAAAAAAGAAAAAGAAAAAAGGGAATGAATAATTTTAATCCCAATTTTTGTAAATTTGATTATTTGCCAATTTCAGAAATTTTCTTTATCACTACCATCATTCCATCCACCTCATCTACCCCCCACCCCACCCCACCTCATTTCAATGAGTACTCAAATAATCTCATCTACTCGTAATTAATTATAGACTTTTTAACAGTTCTTAGGCTTCAAAGAGGCATAGGGAGATCCACAAGTATTGTGATTACTTCCAGTTTGATCAACTATGATAAATCCTTTTCTTTTTCTAATTTACTTGTATACAATAATGCATGAATGGAAATTATGTGAACTGGAAGATAAAGGGTGATATGTATGAAATTGAAAATAAAAGTTTACGAAAACAAACATTTTTCGAATATTGATTGATCATAGGCATATATATATATGTAAATCTATAGATATACTTGCGTGTGAGTCAGATAGATCAAAGGAAACATAAACTTGTAAGATTAATTATTCATAACTTCCGGAGTAATTTATTCTGAATGAATTAGAATTTGAAGTTCATTTAAGGAAACCAAAGTTAGATTATCAATTTTAGCATTAAATCGATTTAACTAATAATTTGAATAAATAAAATGTCACTACTACTAATGAGTAAAATATAAATTAAAATACTTTATTCTATTATTATCAAGTAGACAATTGTCAGCAGTTCACAATATTTAGATGTGTCTGAATGTGTATTTGTATGTGGCTGAGTGTGAGATAAAACAAGATAACAACATTATCTGTGGAAGATCAGTACTTCAGTGATGATATTCATTATCACTAAACATAAGAAGTTCATTTAAGAAAACAAAATTATTGTTATGCTTTTTATATGTATCGTCAGGGAAACATAAACACTTTCATAGAATTGTTAAACAATAAACTGATCAACTAGTACTGTCCGACGTTATATTTATCTATCTAGTATACATAGTTATCAGCTAGCATTCATTGTATATTAAAGAGATGGTTAATGTAATAGAAGTAGGTCATTCAGAAATCAGCCGAATCACTGATCCTCATTTTCACGGACTAATTATTTGCTCGTTAGACTATTGTGGTTTTCGTCAACATTCTCATTCTTCGATAAATACATTTTACTCAGCATTTATGACCATTTTCCTATTCAGTTAATGGATGTGAACTGCATATTAAAGTGCAATTTGCAACATAGATTACAAGTCTAAATTTCCTGGGAATTTCTATTATCATTTATTATGATCAGTTTGTGTAGTGAAAACCAGTGTCAGACAGAAGACACAAATGCAGTGAGTACTATTTTGAAATGAAATCTTTGAGAAAAATTACACTATGTATGAAGCACACACTCTGAAAGAAGCAGGAAGATAATCGAAGATGAATAACCTCCATTATGATCGGTATATTATCTTAGTGGAACATGTAGGTTAGAAATAAATGCACAACAAAAGGACTGGTAGTTTTCCCTTCAAACTTGACCTGTGAGCCCTCAAAACGACATGTCCAAGTTCTTGATTGACCCTGGGTATAAATTAATAATAGCAAAACACTTCTAATTTTAGTCATATTCTTCTCAATTTTTTTACAAGTAAATGACTATTATTATTCTATAGTTTCTTTTCTCTTTACGCTTTCACATATCCTCTAGTTTTTTGGTAACTGCACTCCAAATGATTGAAGTTAAAAATATCAACCACTGGTTATCAAGCCAGTGGTTTAGGTATTGAGTGTTTACCACAAAGCCTGAAGTTTCTGGGCTCGGTACCTAGCATGTAAATGAGTGCGAGGTACTGAGCGATCTCATACTAGGGCGAAGTAACTGTTCAATACTTTCTGTTTTTGAGTAGTTGTATAATCCACATCGGTTTGTAACATCTATTTTTGGATCCCACAGTCGCCGCAACACCCAACATTAGTCACAAAACGTTGTTAGCTTCATGATCACTGAATTGATGTCATCACACTAAGTAATCATTCTCAACTTCCGTTAATCTGAACTGAAATCAACTGATGAAGAAACTTGAGGTTCGAAGTAGGAATCATTAAATAGCTATGAACTGTAATAATTAAAAACTTATCATTGTCAATGTAAATAACCTTCTATGATATAAATATAAATGGACTGCTTATTATTTCAACACATAAGTTTCTCTATAAATAATTGTTCTGATTACTATTATTATGAAAAAATATACCTACTATGACTTTTCTCATCATTTCCTGATTATGCAACTATTTATTGTCCTGAAATCAGTATCATACATTAAGTGCATATCTATACGGATTGTATACATACTTGTATTCACTGCATATTAAATAATGCATATATTACTGAAAAACATTTGAATAGAAACTGAATTATGAATACTGTGAATACTGTATACATTTTTGTCAGTGATCAAAATCACAAGTCGGATAATTATAATATAGTTTATCTCACTTCTCTCCTATTGAATCATAATCTATTTCGATAAACTAGTAAACATTAATAACTATTAACTGTATATTAGAAACAGTATTGTGTTCTTCATGCACAAAATAATTGTAACAGTTGCCAGTACATTTGATAAATATTGTGCACTATTGATCAATGGTAATAATTTGAGTATAATTACATCAGCATGCGAATATTATGACTAGATAGTTCGATATTTGATCATGTTGTCAAACTTGTTCGGATACTAATGTTTAGTACTCCTATAATAATGAGAAATTAATAACACTAGCAAGTACTGTTTAATCTATTTGCAAGTTACTTATTTAAACCCTCCAAATTAAGCAAAACCACACAACCTGTTTAAAACAGACAGATAATTAACTATGTACATGCATACACAGTTGAGAAAATCTAAAACGAAGGTCCTGGAAATTAATAATCACTTCAATCTAAATGTTTGTTCTATGATGCAAATACTATTTTAACTTGAAAGAAATATAGTCCTTTGGTGATGTAAAGTAGGTTAAATGGTCACTCAACCAGTTTACTTTATTTGTATTCAGTAATTAGCACTGGTGCTTAGAATAACACAACTAGTCATGAGATTCAGCAATCTCCACACTGTTGTTACCAACTTTGAAAAGTAATTTTTGAAGTCCCAGTGAGATATCATAACCAATAAAGTACAACTACATCAAGATTACAATAATGCCAAGTCATGACTGATCTAGAAGTATCGAGAACTGATGGAGGTTGGAAAAGTAAAATACTTAATTTCGACTCAGTTATTAAGGGGTTCACGGATTGCTGTAGGGTTCGAATATTTAGGCTTTGTCCCACGATGGATTTGTGGATGTGTACTGATAAAGGGTTAGTCTCTAGAGCGAAACACCTGCCAAATATTCTCTAGTTTCTAGTGGTTCCTTGGCTGATGTCTATTTGCGACACAATCACAGAAGACAGAAGTTTAGAAAGGGTTTGTACAACACTCAACTTTTCACTCGACAGAAATGTTTATGCCAAGTAGTAGCAACTTTTAAAATCATTATTTCCACTCCGAATTCTTCATTATTAGTCAAAGAATTGTAAAATACGGTCATAATGTCATGTGAGGAATTTTGTTTTCATTAATAGTTAGTTTCATATTTTTCAGTTTTGGTTGGTTAATCAATGATAGTACTGTCACACACATAACCTGTATACTAGTGCATTTTATATGATACGAAAAACAATTAGTGATATAGAAAAGCATACGTATTGATTTTCATTACAATGGGTCATAATTTACATTATAATGAGGCCAGGATAGCAAAGTACAATTAAGATAAGTAACCGAATGAAGCAAAGTACATACAATAGACTATTAGTAATCTGTAAACAACGAATTAATCAACCATTAGACCAAGTGAAAGTGCAACAGTGATGGAAAATTTTCTCTGATTTTAGGCACCTAGACATATTATCATGCTATTCAAATGTATTGAATTATGAGTGTTTGAATTTAGGTTCTAGTGAATCCTAATTATATTTAAATTATCTGATAACAAGGAGGATATTCAAAGCTGTTCTACTTTTCAACGTCTGAGAAGCTCATATAGTGAGTACCAACGATCTATAAGATAGCATAGATTACACTGAAGATACGGATGAACTTTGATAATCAGTAACTAGTAAGATTTAAGCAGAAGTAAGTCACTTACCCAGAGTCATTTTAATACATAGAGTATATCATACAGCTTCTAAAAGGCTACTTTTGCTCATTTTGAGACTGATAATACCTTATACCATGACAATGACTTGCATTGCAATTGACTATTTTGGCTTGCAAAGCACACTACAAAAAAACTAGATATTTTTTAAATGTAATTTCTTAGCATATGATAGAAATTAAGGCCTCTCCGAAGACTGAGATGTCACTGAAATGCTCTGTAAATGCAACTTTATAATTAAATCACATACCTCTTGAGCAAGCTAAGCCAGTTATTCATAAATTTACCATCATACAATGAAATCGATGATATCTACTTTATTTTTTACATGTTCGAAAATCACATTTCATAATTTCTTATTTACGAATTCGGCTTTCATAATGCAGGTATGCTGATAAGTGGCTTGAAATATGGCTAGAATTCAGGTACTCGACTCAATATATTCAAATAACTTAACAACATACTGGTAAGCTAATATTAACATTTCCATTACAGCTAATGCAGTTTAATTTTAGAGTGCGGTAGCATAACGATAATGTACTGCCAAGTACTCATATGGTAGAATAAAACGACTATTCTAGTTTCTAATGGCTACTTTTACAATTCAGTCATGTGAGGAGTTTTCCTAACTATGCAATCTTTGCGAAAATCTCTAATCTAAAGTAGACTATGTAGTTTTATTTGATTTTGAAGTAGGTTACGCCTAGAATATTGTAAAATACCATTAATTTACTCACATATTTAAAGATATTAAAAAATAGCTATGTTCTACACACTGTCTATTGAATGCACTACTTTAGCTTGAAGTGGTGGTCGCATTTATATATAATGATAATCTAATCAAAATATGTTGGATGGAATATTCATTCCTTTAAGTGCCTGTCACAGGTTCTAAAATCAATAAACTTAAGGTATTAAGATAGTGTCATACTGTCAATCATAGAGATGTATGACATATTATGGTGCTCCCGTACCAACAAGCACTATCTGAAGCGTTATTCACTTCATTGGGTGAGTTGCTAAAGTTAGGATCTAAGAACAGGATAGCCTCACTTTTACTCACTAAATTTCCATCTTCTACTGTACAACCTAAAAAGTACGTTACTAACACATTCAGAACTATTAAGAAAAATATTGTGTCACTGCATTCAATCAAATTATCTAATGGACTCTATTATCACACTCTTAATTTGTTAGAACCAGTTCTAACTCAGTTTAATTTACATCTATCTCAAAATGTAGTATTCTTTCACGATGTAATGAGCCAAGAAGTGAAAACTATCATTCTATCTAATGACAGTATATGAAATAATCTAGACTAATTAACAGTAAGCACTGTTTCTTTTACATCTAACAACACCACAATTTAATTTAGTCTCTATAACAACAGTCTGAAGGCAGTAAAACAAAGAACATCTATAAATTATTCAAAAAAATTAAAAATAAAAATAAATTTTATGTAATTCAACAATATGATTGATTTTAATTTAGATTTATTTATTTGTTTGATTAAAACACAATACAACGAACAGATAGAATTTCTTTATTCAATCGTCGAATGTACTGATAAACTTTGTAAAGATATAAAATAAAGATCTAAACTATCAGAATACAAATAAAAAACAAAAGAAAAATTGAACACTATGTAAATGAAGAAAAATGTATGTTTAAGGTTGAGCATAATCATTTTGTGCAGAATCTTAGGATAAGCACTACTGAGGAGTCTTAAACTAGAATGAGACAACTGTTCAATGCTTCATAGTTTTCAATGGCATCCTACTAACATCAATTTGTGACGAATTCGATCGACTAAAGCTAATTTAATTATTAGGCATGTAAAATGTTCATATCAATAGTGGTGATGTAGTTGTTGTTAAGAGAAATAAGGATGAGTAAGTGTATTTTACAGGGAACATATTCTGATTTTAATCAAATCAGAATCCAAAATAAATTATACTAATGGATACTAATTATCATATGAGTATGCATATACATATATGCATGTCTTTTAATTTTGCACATAATAAGCAAATTTGTTACATAAATTCTTTTTTGTAAGCTTTTGTATAAGTTGATAAATGAGCAGTAACAGAAGCAGTAGAAGACGAATGAATATAGACGAGTGATTGCAGTACAGAGGTGGTACGAGGGAATTCAATGTATATATTCATGGATATGCATTTACAAATATATGTATATACATGCATACATGTTATCATATATGCATGCCTATGTATATAGTGGAACAGATTGCATGTATGATAATTAAAATAAAGCTTTTTTCTGTATAAAATTTGTTACATTTTATTGGTAAGGAGTGAATTTTTGTTCCCTGTTTTCATATAAAGAGGATAAACTGTTTGTCGTTGTTGTTGTTGTCTAGACCTAATAGTTTACATGTTAACAAAAAACAACACAGAAAGAAGTTTGCCTACGGAACATTTCATGAGATGAAAGAGAAAAGAAAAAAAAACACTTTCAGTTCAGGAAGTTAGGTTGTTTTCATGGTTAATTGAGTTTCATAAATTCTTTAATTAGTTTTTAGTAAAGAATATCCTTGAAAAAAAAGATTTCAATTTTCAATAAGTATAATCTACCCAATATTTTCAGTCATTTTTCAATTTATTAAGTGTACTTGTTTGATGCATATTAGAGTGTTACATACATTGGAGACGAAAACTGTAAAGATCTAAAGTAGCTTGAAATGAAATCTTTAATGAGAATTATACTCGAATATACAACGTTCATACATTAGATGAATAGTGGAATGATTGAGATTGTTGGATAAGTCACAATTATTTAACATTTATAAACGTATGAATAATTTAAGCTACAATTTGAATATATTTCTATCTTCTTGTTGATTACTTATAAACTGAAGTTGATCAATCTCTGTTGCCATATGTATATCCTGAACAAATTGCCTCGATATAGAGGAAGTTTGCAAATATGGATTAGGTTGGATTATGGTTAAAAAGTGGAATCCAGGAAAACTGTTTCTCTTTTTTCGGAACTCACCAGCTAAATATCCCTACATCCATGTTGATGTCCCTGTTATGCCGGACCACTAAAGAAGAGTAACAAACTCTCAAAACTTTTTTTTGAGAACACCATTTCAATTATTCTATCTGTGTGTAATGTAAACATTTTGTTTCTATGATTGTTACGTTCCTCTTACCCCATCCTCCCGTTTAGCATTTTTAGTGTTATTATATTGTCTCTTATTATGGACTACAGTTAAGTAATTGTGTACAAGTCGTTCCTATTCACTATCACCATTTCCTTTCTTCTGTATTTATGTTAATTTCCTAATTGGTTTACTGTGCAGTCTGATTTTATGCATATATAAAGGAATGCTTGAAATATAATAAGATTCTGTCTGGGTGGTCTATTGGTTTGTATTCTTCATATTTCGGCTTGAGACTCAGTGGGCATAAAGTGAACGAACATTTACCGACTAGGCACAAGTAATTGTCACTCATCCAACCAACCACCAAATTTCTCGCATCATAACAGTTTCCATATGGGATTAAAACATAGTTCGTCACATGTCATCACATTCACCATTAGGCTATTATTAGGCGACATGGACTACACTTGTCAGCCACAGTTCAACTTAATTTAAGCTATAGTTTACATTTTTAAACATTTAAATATATGGGAAGAAAACTGTAATGGTATAAATCATAAACTATGCATGAAAACTATACTTATATAATTAAGATTTCGTTTTAATGTTATAACACCTTGTATATAAAGTAATCATCATTATTCATTATTACATAACAATAGGTTTGAAGGAAACGCTAAAATTTTTGGAAAACTCTCATATCAATTTTTTCAATCTATTTGATACCTACAAATATCATTTCGTTGAATAATTTAATGTAAACAGAGGATTTTTTTCTGTATTGATTATCTACATAGTTGATTGTTCATATTTCCTTCATTTTGATTATTACTACTATAATTAAGTAACAAAAACGAATCAAATAATCATTGAAATCATTGTAAACAAAATTAGTTCACTAAATAGTGTACTTCAATCAAGTTATGCAAACATAAACAATCACCAAACTAATAGGAATACAGCAAGTTATAATACAGAACTTAGGATTCGCTGTCTTTTAGAGAAGGTGGTATGTGGTATTAGATAAATGTAGATTTGGATGGAGGTCTAAGCAAGTAGATAAGCATGGGAATCCTTCGGTTCACAGTAAGTGTGTATGTTCACTTGTGTATAGGCAGAAACGTAGTATTAATCCCTTACAAAAGTTAGCATCACCTAAAACGTGAGGGACAGAGAAGGAAATGGAAGTAAGAACAATGGAAATAACCTGATATCGACGCTATTAGCATGGTCACCAAAATAATAAATCATTAATAATGATAACAGGTAAGCATAAATGCTTTGCCAGTGGATTCTACAAGTGTGAAATGTACTGTTTACCGTGAGGGCTGCTTGATTTTCGACTATATATAATATATATATATATATATATATATATATATATATATATATATACTCTTTAAATAATATTTATAATCGTAGTACTAGTAGAAATAATAACATCACCTTTCTGACTCCACATGTCTTGTTATCTCTAACTGGTCTCATTTAGAGAACCATCGAAAACTAGGAAACCATAGGTTGTTAGTTAAATTTACTTTGAGGCTCCTTTGTGGCAGTATGCATCGAAGATTGCATGAAGGATTAAATACAAGACTGTGAGGCTTAACAGGAAGCACTTAATCTTCAGCTCATTGAGTTAGTATCCAATGATCTACAGCTGTAACTTAACCAATTCAATGTATTACGCATCCAACATAAAAAATAAATGGACTTCCGCTGACCACTTTTCTCACCAGAATCCTGATAATTACTTCCTAGTTATTCATAGATGTCTAACCAATGTCAATTAATTATGTTTAATAATAACAACCATCATATGTTTACTAGTGAATGACTCCAAGTGGAAATCCCAAAGTTCTGGTTAGGCGAAGTGATCATTGTTGCTCAGTAATTTTGAGAGTTAGGGAGTTGTTACCCACCACTGGCGATGGATGAAGTAGGACAATATCACAAATTGAATTAAGGTAGGAATTACAGTCTATTAGATGCCAACTTGATGATCTGATTGTTAATCCCTCATCACGAAACCTGGATATTCCATTTTTCATCCCTATGGTAGCGTTCATGGATAGGCATAGCTGAGGAATCTCATGATAAGACGAAATAGATATCTAATGCTATCTAGTTTTCAATATTTAGCTAATCTAGGTCAGTCCGTAATACTAAACCTTCAAATTCAACAATCTACACAACATATGTTATTGAAAATCAGTATTCATTATTGTATCAGTGTATCTAACAAACGAATGTTACAGTTTTCTAAACGTACATTGGAAACATTTTCGTACATTGTTTTTAATTAGTTAATAATAAAATATCTTGTTTTTTTTTTTGATGCATTGATCTATTCTGTATAATCCTTATCAATAAGGATAATTTTATCTAGTTACCAGGTGGTTTGTTTCGTTATTCATTTTATTGAAATATAAATAAATGAGTATTATTGCTCTCTTATTTAAATGATGGATTTATTTAAGAAAATCGAGGATATCACAAAAAATAAGCGTTTTAGTCATTTTTATTCAAAGGAATTCTACATGAAGTTTTCCCTTACTTATGTAGGCTGGTGTGTGTGGTCGTGCAATAAACCTACATGTGTATAATAGGTTAGTCATAATCAACGAAGAGTTTGACACGAATAAGCATTTCCCCAAGTTCTTAAATGATATTAGCACAAAGAGATAAAGTCTACAAGATGAACACCAAGTATGTAAAAATAATGTGGTAGTAGTAACAATGAGAATGATTAACATTGATAATACGGTCCCAGTAGACAGAATGCAAAGTGATAATGTATTATGATATACTTGAATATAACGTCCAAACGGAGGTAAAAAGTTACTACATCTGGACTTCTGTTACCGGTTTTGGGCAGTCATTCAACATCTCTCCTAGATACTGGTCATGGTTATCTTGAGGATATCAACAATTACTGACAAAGATCAAACCGACAGTCGCTGTTTCCATAGGTCTGACACTATACCTTAGTTTGACTTTAACAAACTTCTCGTAACTTACTACTACTTAAGACGACATCACGAATCAGGTGATATTTGGCTATTACTTCGCAACATATATCCCAGTTGTCCTCAGAAGATAGAAATTTACAGTCCACATCAACCGATTTGCCGTATTTTTTCAGTATCATTTACCTCACCTTAAGTTACTTAAAGTGGTCATTTCAGTATACGTGAGAAATAACTCGAAGACAACTATAATCAACAGAACATACATATAATACTGTAATCACTTCTCACAGATGTAATGACTGTTCAGAGGTTCATTTTTATTCATTTAAATTCAAGAATTCTGTAATAAGAATTAACACAAACGTAAAGGAAAAGATGAGTGAAATATTCAATTGGGAGCGTGAATAAAAGTTTAAAAATAAACAATTGGTCTTATATATATAAGCAGTTGAATTTTTTGACTGATGTCAGGAGACAAAATCATTTGACGTGTGTGCATCACAAGCCTATTAGCTAGATATTGCCACTTCAGTAAAGTGGGAATGGTATAATGGTAGAAAATGCACGTTTTGTTATATTTAGGACTCATCATCTGAATGTACCTGCATTTCCCTTGATGTTCGTGTTCATATCAAGACCTGAACCCAGTATTTTTCAATTTAAATACCAATTCAGTGATCCACTTAGTTCACATAGCCAATGACTTGTTGAATCACTTGGTTGTTGGCGTTCAAGACTTTATTTAATTAGTTTATTGTCTAGTGTGGATAAATATCATTTACATACATATACTTACAATGGTCAATAAAGCCATTCTGTTTACATGCACATGTATATTCATGTAGGCGTTGTGAATTACAGCACAAATATATTCATATTTCTACTTACATACTGTCGAAAACTTTCACGAAGTCGAATTATGCACATTAAAATATATAAGAAGGAATATAAATTAATAAAATTTGAATTTGTCGAAAAATCATTCTCTTTAACGTAATGTTTACTTATAGCTTACATCATGAACTGAGAGCAATGATAATTGTCTAGTCTCATTTAGGGACTTGTCAAAGTATTAGTCTATGGATTCGCTAGGGATGGAATAATAAAAATGTACAAAATATCAAGGAAAAATACTCTACAAAGCATAGACAATTCATATTGATATAGTGTATACTATGACTAGATAAATTGTATTCTGTTAGTAATGTTATTTATATGGATTGAGTATAAGCAATCTGTTGTAGAGAATTTATAGAAAACCTAGAAACTAGCCTCTACATTAACTAGATAGTAAATCAGTCAAAATTTTTCTCGCTTATCCAACATTCAGATATTTACTATTGTCATTTGATAAATGTCTGCAGTATGATACATAATCCATGATCATTTGGCTTACTGTTATACTACTACATTGTTTCTCTCATCAAAATTGAGTAATTTATGCCATGCACATTTGATATAATAAGTATTTTTTCGTCTTAGTGGTAGATTGATCATTAGTGTGTATATACGAACTTGAGAGGAATAGAATGATAAAAATAATTTTATTTTTTTTTTTCTGAGTTAACAGAAATTATCCTGATGATCATTGGTGTCTAGGACACAAACCACTTTTCTTAGTCCAACGCCTTAGTATAAGATTAAAATCATATTGTTATTTTCCTTTAATATGATTATATGACGACGGTGCATTTACATGTATACGATTTTATGGCATGTCTGATTTGAAGTTGAAATCACTTTTTAACTAAACTAATGGTTTAATAATAATTCACTTGGAAAACTCCCTGCATAAGCAATTGATTAATTAATGTGATAGCTTTAATTTACTTATGAAACTTTTTAAGAAATTCGTAGTACTAACTGGTGTATGTATTGCACGACTAGTGTCTTAATTTCAATAGTCAGAAAAAAAATCCAGTAGTAACGTATAAAGATGTGAGACAGCTTTGCCTACAAGTGGTAATCGACGAGATCTCTCAACAGTACTAAGGTTCACAATGTAAGCCACTGATTAGTTGCTCAGTAGCCTTAAGAGGTTCGGGATTGAGGATGCATATAGCCGAGAATTCTCATACGAGGATAAAGTGACTATCTAACGCTTCCTGGCTTTCAATGGAACCTCAATTCACTTTATGAAACTTAAAGTTGGAAATGTGTTTCTCATTGTCAACAAATGGAAGGAAGATGAATTGTTAAACCAGTGAACTGCATTTTCACATGATTTGATTTATCGAGAGTGATAAAATTACTAGTTATAATTAACACAGAGCCTAGAACACATGTGTGCTAGCTAAGTTGCACGTAACATCAGCAAAATGAGATAGAATTAACTGGATAAATAGTAAAGGAATTGAAATAATTGTAGTAGCCATCATAATGAGTAAGAGTTAAAAATACGATAATGAAGACGTAAATATTGAGAAATATATGAGCTGATGGTCTAGAGTGAAATAACATGTAAATGTTACGAAACCAATAAACTTAACTCTTAACGTTATAAGGACGAGGAAAAGAATCAGGTATCAACAGTTATTTATACCACAACTTTAAACCACTTGATAAAAACATGACCAAATCACCTAGGCTAATATGCGCACAGCAGACTAATGGACATACAATTCGTTCAACATTTGGGACTCGACAAACATAATGTCGATCATTACACTCTCAGTGACTACTTAATACAGATACCTAACCCTTTTTCTTCTAATTTTGAATTAATCAACATAGTTAATAAAATAATAAGCTCATTTTGCAGAATAAAGATGACATAGAGTGTGTGCGATGCTAGATCATATTCTTATCATTACGACGGATTCTTAATTGCTGAACGACATAATTCATGAACAGGAGGAGCTAATAATAATGTCACCATTTCCGTGTTTTGGTTTTTACGTTTTACATAATATGCAGTAGATTTAAAGAGTTCCAAAGACGATAGTGTATCGAAAATCCTCATTATGGTTCATGTAGGATTATGTTGGAAGAAAGTTCATAATAAACAATTTACCAAGTTGACATCAGTTCACAAAGACGATGACTATCCCTCTAAGTCCTCTTATGGTGGATTTAGACTACTCGGCCTGGTTTTTATCCAATTATCGTGCACAAATTGTTGTAGGTATTGAATAACATAGTTCAGTTGTGCATTCACATTTTATCTTCTTTCAGATCCTGAGCCTTAATATTATTACATACCTTCTATTCAGCGAGTTATTTCTTTCCAGAATTACATTCTCAATGTCTAATATTTTTTTCTTATTACTACTTCTCCAATTTGACATTCATTTTAGTGTGCTAATGTGATTTAGAAACTTGAACTGATGTATATTTGTTCCAGACTCTACTTGGATCATGACTGACTGACCAACTGGAACAATAACTACTATTAACAGTAATAATAATCCTTCTTAATCTTACTTTAATAATAATTTTAATATTCATTTTAATTTCACTACTCTTACTGTTATATTACTAGCAATAAATTTAATAGGGGAATTCCCAATGCATATATATATATATATTATAGATAGAGAAGATAGAGAGATGGGATGTTTCTATTCTCTTAATTATTTTCATTTCATAGCTCTAAATAGTACACACAGTAATAAACAAAATGCAAATAAACGAAAGTAGACAAAAATTAATCAAACTACACCTTTGAGTAATTTTAATTCGATCTTCCTGTTTTCTGTTTTGTTTGTTTGTATATATTTTGCCGAATATGAAGACAACAAGACGAATTCATACACATAGATACACAGAACTTTTTTATGAAGAGCTTAATGTTTATTTATCAATAAGTGACAATAATAATAATTCTAAGTAAATTACGTAATACTTTATATTTTAATAAAAAGTTTATTTTGAGAACACTGTACGTTTGACAATAAGAACAGAATGAAGCAGGATGGCGGAAGCAAAAGAAGGAAATCTTCATAAAACAAGAGGAAAATTTTGTTTAATACTATGATGATTAGTAGAATCAACGTACAGATGTGATAATATAATATTGGCTTGTATATGTATTTTATTATGAAAATATTTTAATAATATTCAATTTTTAATGATATTTTAATGAATAAATATAAGTGATAATAGAACGTTCATAGTAAAGTTTAATTATAACTTATATCCTATTTACAACGCATAGATTTATCTAAATGGCTTCAAGCTAATACAGTGATATCGTATTTGGAGTACTGATGTTAACACTGTTGCAAAAAAAAATGAAGTAGATAAAGTGAGATTGAAACTTATCACTAAGTTATTGAAAGTTGATCGTATTATACAATGTGCCTAATAACTGATTTAGGAACTTGATGTCAGTCTAAGACTGACTTCTGGTTAATTATAGACAAATATAATAATTCAGATAAATAGTTTTTATTTTGGGCGATTGAAACTGTTAATTCACTAAAACATATGAAGAATAATGTTGCATATTTCTTAAAGTTATTAATTAAAATCATTTATACTTTCATGACGATTGCATAATTAAACGAAATTTCTAAAGTTTTCCAATGATTTACTTAGAAACTAAAGTATACAGTATATACCTACATTTATTATGTTTATATATAGTTTTATAGGAAGCCCTATGTAACCTTAGTTTCATGCTTTTCTCCATTGCATGAGTTTTTAAGTTGGGTGCTTAGATAGGAGCCACATTGTTTATATGAGGAATATTGGAAATACTTGAATACCAAAAGTGAATGACTGAGTTTAAATATGACATTCATAGAATGAAAATGGAATACTTTGATCCAATGAAGGTACCAGTTTATCAATAAATACATCCTACATATCATACAAAATTGGATCTGATCTATTGAAGTCATTACTAACTATAGAATGTATTTACTATCAGGTTTGAGAATATAAACCATTTAAAAGAAGTTCTATGCTAATCCTAGTTTCTTCACAAGAAATAGTTAGAGATCTTAAATAGATTGCTGAGTTAAACGAAACTACTAATTTGTAGTGTTTGAAATTTTCTTACAAATATTAAATTTTATTATACTCCAGCGTAGATTGAACATAATTAGATGCTTAATGAAAACATGAACGTACTAAACAGATGATCAGTTCAAGTAAGAAAAACATTCTTCAGCAACATACATTCACAAACAATTTATAGGTCAGTTGTAAAATTTTCAGGCCACTCACTAAATCATTCATATTCAAATTACTGACTTAGCATTCAGTGGTTAATATTTCAGTTATTCACTGCTTCATGGTTTTCAAACTAAAGTTAGTCTTCAAAGTGAAATTATTATTGTCTACATATGCTCAGTGTACAAGTTTTGGCAAATAATTATTTAAGTTTACATTAAATTATTTTAAGCTTCATGTATACTTTTCATTGAATTATATACTTTCATCGGTTACTTTCATTATACATCACAATTTTTTTTATGTCTAACTCTTTGTTTGTCTGTAATTTTTTATGTCTATCTATCAACTTATCGATTAATTTTTTGTGTGCTATAAAATAATTACAACTATTTTGAAAAAAAAACAAACAAAACAAATCACACAGTAGAACAACTGATCAATAAATCAATAGGCATTGCTTTAATCATGTCATTTCTATGATGAATGATTAATTACAAAGTGATAATATAGTTGTTGCCTAATTTCTGTTTGTTACCATCGTAACATAAAGAAGAAATGTTCTTGTTTTAAGTGTAATTTAAATGTTTAAATAATTTTTAATATGAACAATATCTACATGCACTACTAATTGTGGCTTACTTAGATAAAATAGTTTACCATTTAAAGTAGTGTTTAATTAACTTATTAAAAAGTAGAAAACATTTGCATTCAAAGTTTTCTCTAGAAAATGTTAAAAGTGTAAGAAAAAAAAGAAGAAACTTGCAATCTTCAAGAATGTTCTTCAATGAGTTTGTTGAGCTTTTTTTAATATTAGTCTATGGTATTTTTGGTTTGTTCTACTAATAAGCTTCCATTTAACTCATTAGTTGTTGTCAGTATTCATAAACTATAGTTACTGAATACCTAATTAAGTAAATATTGGCATTTCTTATTCAGTGATAGATTGTGATCTTGTAATTGTTGTATCTAGTTGTATGGATTTTTATATTTGTATAACATAAAGTAAATCAATTAAATTTTCTTATATTTTAATTGGAGAGACTTGGAAATGAAAAAAAAATTAAATAACTTAGTCAGTGTTAGGATAATTAGTAAACCGTTAATGTCAATAGATGAAGGTGAATTCATCTTCACTACCAGGCTTAATGATAGAGAAATACACAAGAAATAATTAGTAAAATTTCCATATCTAGTAAGCAATATTAAAGTATATTGATAAATACATTATAATTTCTTGAACAGTACAATGACAGTTATTTCATTCTTGTAGAGAGGGAGGAGGATCATACTAAAGATGGGTACGGTTGAGAATATAAACTATTGGAGGAGAACTCAGTAGTCTAAGGATAATAAGGCATCTGAGAAATCTGATGTCTTTAGTTTAAAGCTCGTGAGTGATTGAATTTTACTGTGTCGCATACTAAGACAAAATGCATTCACATAATTCTATCTAACTTTCACTAGTTATCCAACTAAAATTGAAATTCTTGGAGGTGTAACAATCTTATCATGTTCATCATTAACTTTCATTAACATAAATTTTGAATACAATTTTAAAATTAGCTTGTTATGATGTCAATGGAGAATGTAGTGCAATCGATAGCAACAAGAAGCAATTTCATTGTACATTCTACTAAGACAATTTGTTGTTTATTTTAGTTTCTACAAGAGCGAGAAGTCTACTTTTTAGTGGAGATAATCTAAAACATTTTCGATAAACATTTTAGGTGCATTGTACTTAACATTTTCAATAAGTTCATTGTTCATTTAAAGGGGTGAATGCTACATATTCGGATGTGGTTTTGATAAATTGTTTATTTCAAGTCCACAGTTATTTCTGTATTTATGATATCCGACCAGTTTGTTTTAGCTGTGTTACACTGATATAAATACAGGGAATAGGTTTGGTGATTTTTAGTAGCTTGAAGTTACACCTGAGTTGAAGATAGGGATTAAAGTAGTCTAGCGCGTTGATTACTTCATTTTCCTTGGAATTCTGATTAGCCTTAATGATTTGATGTCTGACAAAATCTTGGTAGGAACGTCCCTCCTGTAAACTATGTAGCGATTCGTTCTATATTGCTGCATAACGTGAAAAATGGACATTAAGAGTAGATGACATTCGCAAGTTATTATTATTCTGTCAACCGTGTTCTCGGCACATCTCTCAATTTTTATTGAGGCTACTGTGTAAATAATAAAGGAATTAGACACCAGGGTATTGGAGAAGGATAATAAATCAGTTGATAAGGTTATGGATCATCACTGACAGCGGTAATTGAGACATGTATTACGTATGCCCATCCACTGCCTAACGCGACGCGCTACGCTGAGCTGTATTGGAGTAGCGTATAAGAAAGCTAGAGGCGGCCACATAAAAACACAGTATCATTGCAGGAATTCAATAATTTCTGGTGTAAGCCATGTTAGTAGATGCAAACTACTTGGTTAGGAATCGGTGGAAATGCCATGATCAATGACTAGAGACTGTCGGTGATGTCTCAAAATTGGTAACAGTGGCAATGTGCATTCATTTTTTTGTCTCCTCTTATACTGTGAGCTCTAAATTATTTTATACTTTTCTTTACACAAACTAACTCTTTCCTTATAAATCATAATTTTTATATCCATTAGTTTTAATGCAGTTGATTCAACTCCTACTCTTACTACATTCGTGTTCATCCTTTGTGCTGATTCGGTGTGGCAATTTAGACCAAACAACAAGTACTAGGTTCCGTGTTGTGCATACACACTCTAATATATTTTGGTACATTAAATTTACTGAACTCTAAAAACTTTGTCAATAATCGAAGCTAATATTCTTTATTATTTACTTTATTCATTGTTTACTCAAGACTAGGGAAAATTAATTTATTTTCCTATTTTTTTTTTGAAAAGAGGTAGTGACATCAAAGTAGGACTTTGTAATTGAAGTGGGTGGCAGAGGCTGTGGGAGGGAAGGGGAGGTAAGAATTCAGTTATCGATTCAATGTGCTTCTAAATTTATTTTATCAATAAACATTTTTTTATTCATCGAGTTACTTCTGTATATTTCAAATGCATAATGATAACGTTAAGTGGGCGTTCATGAAGTCGAGTAAAACGCTTTTCTATGATGCAGTAATTCTGTTTAATTTGTAAATAAAGTGATAAAGTTTTAATGCT
Organism: Schistosoma japonicum; assembly: GCA_025215515.1. Taxonomy (NCBI): domain Eukaryota; kingdom Metazoa; phylum Platyhelminthes; class Trematoda; order Strigeidida; family Schistosomatidae; genus Schistosoma; species Schistosoma japonicum. Next base: position 26,123,911 of record CM046069.1, on the reverse strand, counting down.
TGTGATAAGTTGTCACTAAGTTTAGATAGTAAAAAAGTTATATTCATGGAAAACTGTTCGTTTGTTTTCTTCTTCAACCACAGTTTGGATTGAAATGAATTACATTTACATAAACTCAATCAATTAGTAACTAAGTTATGAACATCATACGATCTGACACATATATGTCGGCTCAAACTAGCACACCATAACGACACAATAAAATTAATACCAAATTAGTGAAAACAATAACAATATTGATATTAGTTATAGAAAACAATGTATGAGAAAATAGGATTAGAGGAGAATCCAGGGAGAGGATGATATAAAGTAATTTTAAATTTCAGGACAAAAGAATAGACATTATATCATTCAACATCTACAATTTGATTGTGATAAATAAGCAAACCCAAATTATATAGTTCATGCAAGATAATTCTGAAGAGTAATCAACAACTACATAAATTGTTGGCACCTCTTAGTTTAGTTTCTGTTGGTTTGTTCATTTTAACCCTACGCCACTGAATAATTAAAAGAGATTAGTTAAACGTAAGAACTTCTACTACTAAAGACTTAAAATCATACATAATGAATTAGTGATAAATGGTATCATTTTAATTTATCGACTAGTAGTTTAACCAAAAGGAAAAGTACAGTTTTATTTACTGAAGTTAGAATCCTGCTTTAAATGTGGGAGGGTCAATGAAAATACCCGATTGGTCAAATTTAGTTGATGGAAGTAGGATTTAATTCTAGTCAGTATTTTAATCTTTAACATGCCACACTATATTTAAGTCACTATGTAAAAAATTTATGTGTGATAATAAGCTTATGTCATTAATGTTATTACAACTTTTGACGTGATATTATTTGACGTTCTTTTACATATTCAACTATACGTTGACTAGAAGAAGACTGTCAGTTGTTGAAAATATTATATATATGAAGGCTTTTTATTGGCTGAAAAGTATAATTCACCATTTATTTAAGTATTGTATTAAAAACTTGAGCACACTCTAGAAGAAGTTTCATATACAATGATCTCGAAGATTCAGTATAGTTACATGTGCTATGAGAGTGAGGGGAAGGAGGGTTAACATGAGTAGTATCATATGGAAATTGAAATAAGTAGGCGTAAAAATGCAGTAACGACCTTTTACGGTGTATATACTTGATAACATCTTAGTCATCTACAGTGATTACTATAAATCTTCAAAATCATTGATATCTGCTTTTGACTGTATTAAACATTAGAGGTCAACCTATTTGATAAATGTTAATTGAAAAAAGTTAGCATAGAACCGATCATTAAATTGTATTTCATAGCCTCTTGAACTGGTATAAGGTAAGCAATCGACAGCAACATAATTATTATTTCTAGGAAAATAAGTAACACTGATAAACTTTATTTGATCATAAATTATGAATATGATTTAAGTTAGTAAACACTCTCATATATAGTTATTATAATAAAATGATAAAACAATTCCTTACCTCCGTGTACCAGTTTATGAATAATTCACCAGTTTGTGTTTCTGTTATCAACTTTTTGTCGTGGGTGTTGTTATTATTGAATAAATTGAACAACAGATAATAAACTTTGTATCCTAATATAACGTGATCCGAATTGATTCAAATTGGCAACTCTTCAGTAAATTTTTGTTTTTTTGTTTAGACAAGATTCATAACAATTTACAAATTTTCCTAAGGCACAGCTTGGTTATTATTATGATTATGTAATTTTTATAATATGTATTATTATACAATAGTAGTCTTCCAAATCAAATGAATCTATTCAGTTCTTGATTGTGTTACCCCTTTTTTTTCTCTCTGTAATATTGTGTATTATTCAATATTTGTCAAAAATATTCACAAATAAATACATAACTACTACTTTTGTACATATCCCACTTTCTACAGTTTTACAAATAATAAAAATTTATTGTTACCATTGAATAGAATATAATTGTTCATAGTTGCCAATATATTCAATGTTGTGTGTAGACAAGTTACATTGTAAAAGTTGATTGAATTCAATTTATCAACCAATCATTGATTAGTAAATGTCACCGATGTACATAAATTTTTGTATATCAATTTCTGATTGGTTAATTTATATGAAAATATATTTTTATTTGAAATTCAATAATTCTGGGTAAACATTCATAGCAACCTATAGACAATTATTTCATTAGTTTGTTATTTATTGTTTATTAATAATGGAAACAATTGAAATTAGCGAAAAAAAAATCTGCCAAATTTTTTTTTACTGTTAATTTTCTACTTTTAATAAACATTTAAAGTCACGTATACTGATGATATGCTTTATTCAATAAAAAACAAAACAAACAAATAGCGACAACAATTAAATTAGCTGAATCATCAAGTAAATTTAAAGTATTGATTAATGAGTAAATTAAGTAATTCAACTAAATGTATCATAGTTTTATCATAAAGAAGAAATAATCATACATATACCGAAATAATAAAACTGAATTAGTAATAAAACAGTAATAAAGAAGGGTGGGGGATGGAAAAAAATTTGGAAATATAAGAACAAAAGGAAAAAAAGGTTATTCCTTTTGATAGAACTAAAACAATGTAATTGGTTACTTTGCATAGCTCTTATGTTCGTTTTTGATTAATTATTCGTTTTACCTATTAGTTAGAAAGTCTAAAGTAAATATTTTTCCGTATAGCAACCTGGATCTATAAGTACATGTATCGAGTTCTACGTCGTTTACGACTGATGAATTATTTCATTTATTAAGTTGGTTAATTGTGTAAGTCAGTGCTTGACTTTTGGGAATACTGAGGTGTGTAGATAACACCAAAAGTATCAAAAAACAGTTTCAAAGTTGTGGCGCATAGTTCGACTAACGATTAAAAGGTAGCAATAATTTCCTTCTAACGATAAAAGCTGCTTCAAATGACAGTGGCAAAGATATCCAGCTAGTTAGAGTTATAATTATAATTTACAGTTATCCTGCTGAACCATTATTAAGGCAACACAAACACCGTCTTCGTCAAAACGAGTTTATCTGTAAAAGAGTGTTTCTTTAATTACAATAATGGTCCTTCATTTTTAAAAACAAAAATACTATAATAATCTATACAACTTATAAGTTACGTAAATATGTTGTGCGCACTTAGATCATGCAGATAGTTTTTCTGCTAAAACGTAGTCATTTTAGCATCCAACTTCCCCGAAAATTGCCTTGCTCACCTCAAGATTCCTGCTAACACGTCTCTATAGTTTCTCGAAATACACGTTGGTACCCGTTGTGCTGCATCTAAAGTTCTATGATTTTCCCATGTGTATGTTGAGGTCTGTTACTAGCTGAAAAGACTGCTACTACACTGGGCGTACATCACAGTGCCGTAAAAGTTTCTGCTATGTTCTCCTGACCATATTGTCAATCACTACTCATAGTTAAGGAAGTTGATGTAAAGTAGTGAGTTCCATTCAGTTGATTGTTCAACAACGATCCGTAGAGTCACAATTTGGTCAGTACACGATCAATCCTTACAAAATCCGGCCTGTTAGTCTCGAATTCGATCGCCTACTGAATCTTCCATCCAGTTCAGTAACACTTTATTGAAGACCTTGTCTGGTACTGATAGTCAAATAATATCTTTGTAGTTCCTGCACTAACTATGATATCTTTTCCTTGATATTTTCATGAAGTAACCCTCGTTCCACGCTGCTGTTACTCGTTATTCTTCTTAAATCTTTTTAAAAGATAGTGCAACACCTCTGAAGTTACTTATTTGACTGATTTCAGTGCCTCAGCTGGTACGTTGTCAGGCCCCGCTACTGCCTTACTAGTCTTGATATAACACCCAGAGGGCCGTGTTGATTTCTTCGATTACTGATGGAGCAGCATTTATAAATAGGTCTGTAGACTTTGCGTCGATAACAGGTTGGTTGAATGGGGCTGGTCTGTTCAAGAGTTCTTCGGAGTGTTCTACCCACCGGTTTCGTTGTTCTTGGGTCTCAGAGGTTGATTTGCTACCCTCGTTCTTGATTGGTTGTCCCAGTTTACTGTATATTCCAGCTACTTTCCTGGTTATGTCACATAAGTGTCTCATGTTACTTTCCCTTGGAGATTTTTCCGCTGTCATTGCTACGTCTTCCGCATATTTTTGTTTATCCGATCTAATGCTTACCTTTACTTTCTTGTTGGCATTTGTGTATTCGAACTGCACCTTGGCTTTGTCTATTCTTATTCTGTTGGGATCTAATCCAGAGTTTGAACAAAGATCCATTTCTTATGTTAATGCTTCCTGTGTCCAAAGCCTCCTGACACGTTGAAGTCAATGCTTCCATAATCTTTTTTCAGCTGTTTGCCAGGGTAATTTCGTTTCCTTCTAGTAGGTCGTGCAAGACTTGTAACTTATTGTCGAGAGTTATTTTGAATTCATCGAGTTTGTTAATATCCAGAATGAGAGTTATATTAAACTTTTGTAATATTGTTGCTCCAGATGTTCAGTGCTTTTCCAGCTTAAGTTTTATCTTGACCACCGCCAGGTGGTGATATGAAGCTATACCAGCTACTCTCTTTGTTTTTGCGTCTTCCATGGTCCTTCTAATATCTTATTGTGGTTGATTTAATTCTCAATTGTGTGATCTGTTGAAACCCATATAGATTTGTGTATGCGTTTGTGAAAGAATACGATGCCACCTACAAGCATTTTGTTGAAGGTACATAGATTTGAAAATCTCTCACCATTTTCGTCTTTTTCCCCAATCCAAGTAGTTCAATTATGTTCTTACATTGCTACCCATTCCAACCCTGGTGTTCAGGTCTCCCATCAAAATATTCAACTTCTTGGCCGGGAATTAATCTACAACTGACTTCAGTCAGTTATAAAAATGAACTGTATTGTTTTCGTTGCTATCGTTGGTGGGCGTATGGCACCATTTTCTCTTCCTATGTCTTTAAGAATGCTTCGGGGATCCTAGCTCCATAAGATTGCTTCCAATAAGTGGTTTCTGCACATTTTTGGATAACATCAGTTCAACTGCTTTTTCATGTTTTCATGCTTCTCATGTTTTTCTCCATGATAGGAGTTCAGCAATGCCTCTTCGGAAGTTAATCTTTTCTGTCCAACTCTTAACCAAAGAAATTCACACATTCTAGGAATTACCAGTCTATGTCTTTTTATTTTCTCTGAAATTTGGATGCTTCTCCCAATCATCCACATTGTTTGGGCACTTCATTTACTTGCATTTATTATTGCTACATTTGTCAGGAGAGGCAATTGGTCTGGTGACTTTCGATTAAATTTGGCTTTCACCATTAGGCATCACAACTCTTACAAATAAAGACGTTCCATTTTCTAGGGCAGAGTTTAAATGGTTTGAATGTCTTTTCTAATTAGTATAATTTTTAGAGAGATAATTTTCTAAGGGATAAGATTACTAACCTCATACCCAACTCTCCTTCTTTACCCGTGCTTGAAGTTGACAATAACACTATAAGTCTCCATGAGGAGTTTAAAATCGAATATGTAGTTTCTACGAATCAGCATATATTATTAATAACTTATAAACTATTTCAGGCATTATAATCTTACAGTAATTTAACTATCATCCAATTTCTGTAGTAATATCTATCTATCCATCATCTATCAATCGAAACTGAGCATTGTCGATCTATAATTTAATAACTTTACTACACGTTTTTTTAAATAATCTTTTCTCATAGTGTTTGTATTTGAATGCAATTACAAATTCATGTGTTTTGCAATGGAACAATCGTTTAATTTAAGGTGCTATTACCTGATGTTTCAGCTGCATTTCTTTCTTAATATCACTTTTGATTTGCTAAAGAATTTTGTGATATACGTTATAACGATAGAAGCGATCACTTATTTTTCGACGGTAAAGGTTAAATCTGAAGTATAATTATTGCTTATACTAATTACTAACTCCTTGCTTCATGTTTATTCATTCCTACTACCATCGAAGTCGATCCATTCGTCATGTTTAACCAATCTTTGGCTGTTTTTATGCACTAATTTATTTCTAACTACCAGAGAAAAGTTTTTAACCTAACTTAAGCCAGTAACAAGTATTAGCTATTTTAAAATATATTCACTTAGAAATAAGTGATTATAAACCAATCTACTCCCTGTTTCTTCCAAGTATCTACAACCGAAGGCATATTCATCAGGAAATCACTCGTATAAAGAACAATTTCATCAAAAATATTCATCAACATTCAAACTACTTTTAGATTAATTTCATTATTATGTAATTTCTCAGTTGCATTATATTTACTGGACATTTAATATTTTATATACAGCGCCATTCTCAATTAAATGTTATCAGTTGTTCAGTCTTATGTAAATATTATTATTATTATTATTATTATTATTATTATTATTATTATTATTATTATTATTAACACAGTGTTATGTCAAAGTGAGAGCGAGAGGTAGAGAGGGAGAGAGAGCGAGCAAGTAACCAAGCTAGCAAGTGAGTGAGAAAATGTAACTAGGACTGAAAACTAACTACTGGACTAAATTATTTATGAATAATTTAGAATACCCTAAATTCAATTCATACAAAATATGTCTGTGATTACATTTAATGGATAGTTATTGTTATAAATAAATTTTGATTTATTATCCGTGCATATGTGATTGCATAATGTAATCATTTGGGAGAAAAGGGATAATAAACTCATTTAAAGGATTGAAATTAACTTTATTTTAAATTATTTCATTTAATTATAGAACAGAATGATATAAGTCATGACGGGAATTTCAAAGAGAATCAGTGAAATGATGAGCAAAGCATTTCCAAGCATGATAGTCGATATGCTTAATACACTGTAATTTTTAGACAGATTAATGAAGAATGGTATAGTTTTCATATGCTAACACATTAACAATTGACCGATTCGAATACTCATCTAATGAAACTTTCATCACTTGTTAAGTTGGCAAACCACATTTCCAATTGTTTGCATTTATTTGTCCTAGTATAAACGCAGTTTATGTATTCTTTAGCTGAGTTTATCCATAGCAATGACTTACGAATTCAATCACTTTTCTACTTAATTTAGTTGTTTGTATTTATCGCATATTCCAGTTGGTTGGCTACCACTGGAAATTAAGGATCACTAGATAATTGTTCTATCCTAGTATCAGAGTCCTAACTAGTAAGTACCATCGACCCAATAAGAGAAATCGAACCCGCAACTTAAACTCCTCACCACTGAACAGGCGTCTAATCAAATAATCCCCACTTCCATCAATTTGTGATATAGTGCGATGATGAGACAGTTCATTGGTGATAACTGTTTCAATCCAGACAGGTCTGAACTTCATTAATTACGACTTCCTACTAGAACTTTAGGAATATCCTGAGGTTAGTCACTAGCGAGTTAATTATTGTAATTGAAATGAGCTAGTTTTATGGGGATAGGTAATAATGGATAACCATCAAGCTATGCCATAAACTAACGAAATTGGGAATTCTACCATTGAACGATGGCTAACCCAGTGTTGCAGAGAGTTAAGTGACTGTCAACATGAAGGGTGTGAACTGGATCCCATTCTGAAATAGAGAGTGCGCGCTGTTGAAGAGTTCCATACCAGGACGAAAACAGCTCTCTGCTGCTCCCTGGTTTACAGTGGTAATCAATCAACACCAATTTTTGTCACGAATAAAAGCAATTAAACTTAATACCTGTCTCCAGAAAACCACCTTAATTCAATTTTTCTATTCATTTATTGGTTGATTAGCATATGTTAGAGATCAATTTTTAATGAAGATATTACTTCAAACTATTCATGAGTATCCCATATGAACATTCTATTGCAAAAGCGTTTGAAATCGTTGTAGAAATTAAAGTTTAAAATAAAAGTGTTAATACAAATGATACTCTGATAATGATCTTTTATCTACAAGGTGCTCAAAGAAATACGGCGGATACATCAAGGAAAACTGATATCTTTGAAGGTAACCTTAGCATGTTTTTTTCAATTCTAGTTCATTACCACACTTTATTTTACGCTGTTGCGGTGTTTTTCTCAATTTAATGGATGCATGTATCGTTCTTACTTACATTGTGCAATTATATAAATTTATTAAGTATAAATTATGTTTATAAGTGTTAACAGCAAAACAGCTAAAATCAAACATCCATTCTAAAAAGAAAAGAAATCCATGTAGGAAAAATGATGTACATTCAAATCATCTTATTTACTATATTCATTGAAGAAGGCGTCATTAATTGAATTTACTTATCATCTAAGAAGAATGTTCATATATGTCAGGATTACTGAAATATCACTTTACATTAGAACAAAACAAAAACAGACTGTTTGATTCAGTGTCAATTAGCAATCAAATTGAAACGTCAACCTTAACAGTCACTCTTAGAAGGTGTACATCGTTCATATGTATAAAGTTCAAGTTTCATTGTGATACACGTATAAACATGAAATTTACAAGCACTATCTGCTTCTTTATGTTAACTGGGAAAATATGTATTGACTTGATATATTTCACTACATAACTTTGTACTTTACAAAATAAGGAAAGTGAAAATGATACGAATAATTTAAAGTATAAATTTATACTTTCAAACTGATCAACAAATTTAGTGTACATTCTTTAAATAGTTGTGTGTAGGTTAGTCCTATCCTACGCATATAGTCATATGTCACACGGTGTGGAAATCTATTTAGAAGTGTAAATATGTTCAAGATGTGGTTGAGACTAAGCTAACTAACAGATCATAGTTTCTGACAAAAATGTAAACGCGATTGTTGTAACCAAACTGTCGTTTGATACAAATATACATAGTATGGTGGTACATTGATGTATATAGTACTTGAATGCAATTGATATTCATAGAAACTAAATAAAAGTTTGGAAACATGCATGTTTTTGTGGTTAGCAAAGTTGACTTAAATTAAACTTATATTAGCTTCAAGTAACTTGTAGCAAGCTAATACATCACTTCAAAGACTGGATTTACATATATGGTCTGAATTGAGGATAGTAATATAGAGTAATTTGAAAGGAATCTGTGAATTGTCAAATAAAAATACGACATCAGTTCATGAAGGCGCTTAATTTTGGTCTATGCCATTCTGGTAGGAAAAGACTATATGGTTGCGATCGACATAATAAACGTGATCAACTGCCGACGGTTTTACGGTATATGGCTCATAATTGACAACAGCAAAGCATATGCATATACAATTTACATTCCTTTTGAACTTGTGTTCCATAACTATTTCATACATACCCGTAGTTTATTTAATCTTCTCGAACCATAATCTTAATGTTTAAATGTCTCCATTTCTACACTTTTACTGTACATCGCATAAATTTCATCTAGCTGTTCTGATATGGTTAAGCAACACGATCCAACGCATATCCATAGCAGGCCACACGGTGATTATAAATGACTGACTAAAATACAGGATTCGTATTTTATCCTATCAACAAATTATTAAGTCAATTCGTTATTGAACCCGTTAAACAATCAGATAGCCATTATTACCCTCTATTCTACGTTAGGTTTGAGTTTTATTGTTAGCGTAAACAACAATCCAGGCAAATTCAACTAATAAATTCCAAATATGTTAAAATACACTTACTGGACTTACTTGTTAGAACTTATTTAAGTAGTAAGCATATCACGTTAACATTATCCTATGTTCAAAGTTAATTGAATAAAATTACTTTAACAGTGTATAACTAAAATTTCTTTTATAATTGGGTGTTACAGAGACCTTTGACTGTTAATCTGATATCACAATTCAGTTCGAATTAAGCAACCAATTAATAACAATGAGGCAGTACATAAACGTAGACTTTACTTGACATTTTAATGATAACTAAAATACTTTTGTATTGACTTTATCGGAACCACTTTACATGCCTAGTATTCGGAGACAGTAAATGAAATGTCAAAATTGTTCTTTATTTTCTTTCTACATAATAAACACAAATTGCATACATTCAAATTTGCATAATGGGATATGACGCTTTAAGAATATTCAATACTAAATAGGCATTTACTATTTTCATGGTTACTTATAAATTGCATATATTAACATGAATAGGGTTAAAAAACAATTGATCATTTAAATGTAAAATTAGTTAAATGACAAAATGTTACCAATAAATCACTTTATACCGACACGTTCCATTCTCAATGTATACAGATGTATGTTTATAAGGTTGACATGTACCATTTTAATCAAACTAATAAAACAGATAAATGGATAGCTGTAAACATTATCTCAGTTTTGTATAAACTTGTGACTGGATACTTTATCTAGGTAATCTACATAGAATGAAAATCAATAGTAGCCATTTATAACATCAATAAGAAGATACAAACACTTATAAATTATGTATACACACTCATTGTTTAAATTCATTAGCTTAGTGGAAATCCCAGTCGAGTTTGATGTGAGTGTATTAAGTTAGAATTCACCGTGAAACTATCAATATTAGGATTTGACAAGTTCATAGTATCATGAATTATACGGTCTGAATTATATATATCAATTACAATTAGATTTTAGTTTGAATGATTTAATTTGTGTTCCACTACATATAGACTACAATTTCGAAGACGGAATTAATTTAATAATAGTTAATGTATTCAACCGAAGACATGAAGGCTTAAAACTGTTAGACATCAATCCAGTAGTTTAAAAGTGAGTTACCCGGCGTTAATCCTGAACTTGTTGAGCTTGTTCCTTGACGTAATCGCAGTAGTGTATTACTGTGAACTCCAACCTAGTACAATACAGCTACCCGGTTCTATATAGTTTGCACTAATTGCATAACTAAAGTTACTCTATTAAACATTACAGTCTCTGTCACAAATCTTATTTACTAAGAACAAATTTAAATCTAATCAGAACATTTTCTTACAATAATGATGAGAGTTCCGAAACTAAACCATCCAGATGATGGAACGCGGTAAAACGAAATACCATCTTTCTAAGCTGTATATCTTTTCTACTACCTTACAATAACTCAAAGAAGTGGGAAGTTGAAGTTAGCTTCCTTAGGTTATATTTATTACACTCATAAGTACTTTAAAGACAGTTTCAACTAGCATCTGAAAATCCATTTACTTCTTGATATAAGTTCGAGAAAGATAAAATTGTACTGTACGTGAATAATTTAACTTACTTGAATCAGAAGTAATGCTGATTCTAAAGTTTTATTTTAATGGGAAAATTAAAGAGAAGACTGAATATATTATTCAGGTTGATGACAGTTATTTTCTTTTGTTGTATCATGGACAATATAAATAAAAGAAACCTACATGTTGGGGAATTTAGTGCTGGGTCGGCTCCCAGAAAACTCAACGAAGCCTCCAGATCCCTTAAAGGAGCCGAAGACATTCCATCCAATCACTGATCGATAGAGCACTCCAGAATCTTGATGTGGCACGTTCTGATTGGGTAACTGTTGAGACTTCTTAATTCGGATTGGATGGATTATAACACTGATTTTTGTTGTTCAGAAAACTATAAATACACGAATATTTTGTACCTGACTTACTCTCCATCTCACTGGAATAAAGTTCCTGTCTACCCGTCTTCTGTCTTTTGATTTGCGATCAGGAGGGTTCAAGCGTTCGGGGTGCTAAGGTAGTCCGCGACTAGTCAAGCATCAAGTACGAGACGTAACATTTAGTTTCACTGTCTTGAAGTACTATAGATAAGTCGATGTAATCTGAAGAAAATTCCTGCTTGATCTTGGTTCCTTTTTAGTTGTGTCAGAGAAACATACTTGGAATTTTCGGCAAACTATGAAATTGAAGCCTTTGTCGTACAGTTTCACAGTCTGATGTGTTACCAGTGAGTTGTAGTGAAGTAAAGATCGAATTCTGAAGACTAGAATCATGTTAAAAATTACATTAATCATTACTCAGTGATCATTTAATGTAAATATTATAGTTCTTTAGGTGATCAGTCAATGCCTGAACAGCTCAACGGCAGTGTCACAAATTGTGAAGCTAAGTGACGTGCGTTCGAATCAAACTTCATCTGAAGCTACAGGCGCATCTCAACGACATGAACTTACGAGCATGAATCATATAGGCTAGAGGTTTCTTGCAGACCATCATAAACAGCGTACCTTCAAATAAAGAATATATGCGTAGAAAATGTTTAGTTACAGACTTGAATTCATTTCTACATTAAGACATGTTACGTTAATTGTAACTAAAAATAAAATTGACTCAAAGTAATGAATTTCTCAATCTAAGGTTTTACGCATAGTTTACTAGAATTGTGCCGGAATTATTCATGAAATGACAAATGATAAAAACGGTCAGTAAACACGATTTCACTAAAGTTAGCATACATTCAATTGTGTACTTTCACGTTTATGTTAGGGACTAAAGGCTTCGATACACGTGATAATTTTTACTGACTAATCACTACATATCGTTTTCATCATACAGGGTTAGTGTGAGTACATTAAACCCTAATAAAGTTGCACTTTACTTATTAGCCGCTGGATGCTGAATCAAGTATTCTAACTTTTCATAGCCAATGTCATTCATATTGACAAGTGGGTACGGCCGTTGATTGACGTAATCGTAATGCATTTTATGTAACTTTCTTTTCATCTTCTTAAATATATATTCTTACTTCGCAAGTAGTGAAAAGACAGGATAACGTGGCCTTCGAGGTCATGGAGGTCCAGGCCGTTTAGTCATTGGATGATGCCGCTTTAGCCCAAGTCCATTTAAGTTAGGTAGTTACATCACCTCAATCAAATCAAGTTGAGTGGGACTATTAGTTGACGTCAGTTCAGAATTTACAATTAAAAATACAACAGTTGCTTTACCTATTGAAAACGAAGTAATGTTCAACTTTATCTTATATATGATAATTATAATCTTTGAGATACTGTAAGAAATTACGACGATATGATTAGATCAACTGTCTGAAATTGCAGCCTGGTATTAATTTAAGCCTTCAAGTGTTCGATACTCTTCGTTTCTTTCGAACTAGACTTTCCATATTTCACATTCCGTTACAGGTGACCTGTTTCTTTGTCTTACTCTGCATTGTATTTTGAAAATTTCTCCCCTCGATATTTGGCGATCGACACTGATACATTCTGAGTTTAAACACCTAGACACAAGCTATCTAATTCCTTGAAATTATTTGGATCTTTTCGTTGATTTGTCACAAACTCAGACTAGTCAGTCTATGTTGTTATATGTGTATCCTGAGCGGTTTGCCTTGGTAAAGCGGTAGTTTATAAGTGTGGTTTGAATTAGGCTGTGACTGGCAAGCGGAATCCAGGACGCACGTTTCCGTCCTATTTGGGATTCATCTGCTGGTTGTACCTGATTATATATACATAGCCGTTGGACAAGTGTGACTGTCTGGAATCAGTGGCTTAGTTTTTAATACGGTAGCGTTTGGCACGAAGCGAACTGAGTTCAAGTCATGGTTTGAACATCAACACTATGATGCAGGTATATCCAGCCGATGAGTCCCAAATAGAATGTAACATGAATCCTGAATTTCGCTTGCTGGTTGCAATCCAACTGAAACAATATGTAATTTCTTTCTTTTAATCTATGATATTCTACTATACAATTCCTATCAGAAGAGTAAAAACCTGTATGATTTGTTTATTTACAAAAGGAGCATGGATATCTTTAGGTCAATATATGATTTTAAGCTTCTAGGAGTTTCCAGAAAACATTCATCATCCAGAATTATCTTCGAAGCAACACAAACATACTGATAAGTCGTTTCCCCCATACCAGATGTTGTTTTCAAGGAATTATCGAATATTTCAACATACAATCTACATCTATTCATACACATATACCAAGTGACTTTTCTATAATTTAACATTGATAACTAACTGATTATCCTATTTGATATAGCAATTATTGTACACTATTTAGACATGCGTGATTAAATAGATTATCGTAAAACAAGTTTTATTTTGATTCAATTATTCATTGTTCTGTATGCAGATTAACGTTATACGAAAACCAACATACTATACTACACGACATTTAGTGTAATATTATGGAAGGTATTAATAAAAAAAATCAATTATTCTTCCGGAAGTTAACGATGAATGAAACAACAAAATAAACCATTCAATTGGATTTCATTTAAAAAAAAAGTTTTACTTTTTTAAAAGGGTTATATTATTTCAGGTGAATATGTTATATCTATTTCGATAGTGTCTTTATTCCTTGTATTCGCTATCATCGTCATCATCATCATTGTCAATATTATTCTCTGTCTGAATTGAGAATGAAATCTTACAATTATAAATTACATACAACACGAGACATCAAATTGTACTGACTATAATACAGATTTGTTCTCTTGATTGACATTAGAATATTTTATCACCAGAGAATGAAGACTTGTGCTGTATGGTATCTGTTCTAGATATGCTTACCGTTGTGTTGGCTCGCAGAAATATCGGCGAAACCTTCAGAATGCCTGAAGCAGCTGAAGGGATTTAGTCCAATCACTTTCGATAGAACCAATCAGAATCTTGAAGTGGGATATTCCGACTGGATAATAGCTAAAAACTATTGCTTGCTAACTGGATGAAATGTAACGATGATTTCGTTAACACAGAAAATTACAAATGCTGGATTATTTTGTACTACATTTGGCACTTACTAGAATAATTATCCCTTCCTACTTTCCTCTGTCTTCTAATTTGTTACTTGGAGAATTCATTACGTTTGAATACTTATATTGCATACGGTATTACCGGCATACAAGTGCAAGACATATCGTGTACTAAATAAGATTACAAGTGCTAAGGTTTGAATTCTTCGATACAGTTCAAAGTTTGAATCTTTTTCATGATAGTTGATAAATTCTGTCATGCATTATAATGATTTAAAGTTGTCTATGCAAATCAAATTATTTGGAATAAAAGTAAGTCGCTCTTTATTTGTGACAAAATGTTGCTAAAATACTTCAGTACTTTCACAATTAATTTTATGTCCTGTTTCTAAGTAGTGGAGTGAAATTGTAGTACTATTATTAAATCCTTCTAATATCATCAGATGATCAAGGAATGTGCAGAAGACACTGATTGCATTCTTTTACTTAAACCCTAAACTGTCTTTATACTCAAACAGTAAAACGCTCACTATACTCAAATTATTATTGCCCTCCCCCCACCATAGGTTTCCTGAACTCTATTTTCAGTAGTCATCATCTAACAGGTCAGATGACAATAAAAATATTCAGGTTTTGTGTTTGTTTAGTGACATTCTAGTTTTACCATAAGGTTCTTTACAGCGCATAATTAATACACCTTTTTCAATATTTACATTGATGCAACGATCGCATTATTAAAATTAATATTAAAAAGACAGTCAATCATTATGACTATAGCCGAACTTAACTTAACTGTTTTCATATTATCCTCTGTTTCATTAACCAAACGATCACGACAGTCAATCAGATTTTTATTACATATCACACAAAATCACTCCATATCCGGAAAATACATACAAGGTTACTTTTAATATCAATATGTTATCAATCAATCAAACAATCGAAAAATAACACTTCATCGTCAACACAGTCATTTCACACACCCCACACCACACCACCCAACCAAACCTCCAACAACAACAACAACACCATCACCAGTCCTCACTACCATCATTCACTTAACACAAACCAAAACCTTACTAATCCTACCGTTCATACATTACCAACTGTCAAACATCTGACATTCACACATTAATCCTTTTCGACTTCATCACATTGTGAAATAATTAATAATATTCACGTTGTCACCTTCACATGTATCATAGTCAGTGAATTCACTAGTGCAACTCGTTGCATTCGAGTTCGTTTGCACGAATCACTTCCCCATCTCACATCGATTTGTGATATCACAATCAAATTCAACAATCTCTATAACACACAATTCCAATCAACATCAGATCATTCATTACTGACTAATAGTTCGAGATGATTCATAGAATTGTGATGGAAAGATGTGTCGAGTGGAGTTGAAGCATGTGGAGTGTGAGGTATTTACCTACTGATGATAATGGAAGAAGTTGGTGAAATATGTGACAAATGGAGTGAAGTTATAGATGATGAGTGTTGAATGTTAACGAGATTGTTGATGTAACAATTAAAAAATTCTCTGTGATGATTGTGAATTATGTGGCGGCGTGCTTTAACGCACTTTGTTATTGAGTCCCATGACAAAAGTTAGAATTATCAACTGCTTCTTGATTTTTGATGATTTTCTAACTCAGGCCAATCTGTGGTACTGATTTCAAACTCAAACTTTGCAGGAACTACAGCTAAGATTATCAACTCTCATATTCCGAACTTATGTTATCATAGGCGAACGATTTGTACCTACTCAAATCAAGTATTATTTATTTATCCTAACCTTAAGTCTAATAAAACAAGTTTTCCTAGTTAAATATATGCTATATCGAGTTCAAAATGTCCACGGTAAGGATACCTTTTTCGTACAAAAGCGTAAAAAGTTACTGATTATTCAAAATCTGTTCAGTAGAACATATTTCTCAATTTAAATGACTCCAGAATTACAATCAATCAATAAATCAATGCTTGTTACTCCATGTGGAGCATAGACCACCGACCAGCATTCACCAACCAACTCTGTCCTGGGCTTTCCTTTCCAGTTCTTCTTAAGTACTACTCATTCTTTCAGTACAATTACAGTTAACAAGCAGATTAGAAAAATTATAGATTCGTCACTAATAAAACAACTTAATAGTAACATCTTTAATTATGTCACTGAGCAATATACCTTCGAATCTTGTATTAAGTATTAGTTATTTTATGACAGATTCACCTTGCTGATGACTGGTAACTAAAGAAAAATCTAGATCAAATTATATATCGTCCTGACGACGCCTAGACAAACAGCACCTTTTAACTGCATTATTGTGTTCAGTATAGGCACTATAGGAATCATTTAATAATCATAATGCATACAGAAAATCACAGACAATGAATCAGTTATTTAATTTACCTTATTACAATTATGCGTCTATTCTTCAAATAGGCTTTAAGGGCATTTCGCACATATAGTCTATATAGAGCTTTCAGTTCCTCAAATTATTAATTATTAATCAAACCATGTGTATGAATACTCTCCATCTTCTTTGATATCCTGCATATTTCTAAGTTATTCGAATGTATTGCATCAACAGTGTCTGACTTCTAGTTTAAGTTAATTCTATTGATATCATGATCATTTGACAATATGTTGAATATCGGAATTAGTCTTTATCAATGCTAATACTTTCACAAACTACGTGAATGACTTATTACTGGACAATTCATAACTATTTTTCATCAACCTCCTTTATTCAGTGGTGAAAATTTCTACTTAAATTGATCATTCAGTGAAAATAAATAAATAAAGTCACTAAACATTTTTATTTTTCTACTACCACAACATTCAATATCGGTGAAAAGGGGTTTTAGTAAATTCAAAGGAATTCACCAGAAAGATTTTAATGCTTATAAAGAAAGATTATCTGTTGAATAACTCTAAATATGAGCAAATCTAAATAGCATGAACAGCAGGGATAGGCTGCATTTAAATGAATCATGGGAACTGTTAATTAACAAGTCAAACATTCAGTCCATACAATCACTCAGTCTAGTCCCTGATGCCAACATCAACAGACAATTAATTATTTAGTCGGTAATTAAGTTCTTTAATTAAATTTAATTACATATTACCGTGCATATATTTACACACAAACTGAATTCATATTGTCATTGTGTTGCAAACAACCCACTGTTACTCATATGTACTTTTGATTTTTAATAAGGATAATAACTCCGTTGACTCCTTTCCATAATTAATTGGTTTATTTTATTTTGTTACTGAGTCATTATTGTCAATACCATACGAAGGTATAAACATGAGTACTTAAACATGTCACTATTATGTTTAAATATCACATTCTAATTACACACAAATCATCATTGATAACATGATCAGACAAGCTTTAAAAATATAAGGATTTTGTGGGCTCAATTCCCTCTTCGTTTACTTTTGACATTTTTAATATTAATCATGTTTATTAAGAACTTGGAGCTATTGAAATTTATTTATCTTGAAATGGTAAGCTTTTTCAAGTATAGTTTACATCTATTAATGTTCAGGCGTCATTGTAAACTGAGTTCTGAATGATTATCGATTGTAAACGACCGATGAATAGATTGTTCAAGTTGGATTGTGACTGGCAAGCATAATCCAGGACGTGCATTTCGTTCTATTATGGACTCATCTGTTGGATGTACCTGAATCCCAATGTTGATGTTCACAGTGGAATTTAAACTCAGTTCGTTTCGTGCCTAACGCCAGTTAGTTCATCACTAAGCACGTCCTTGATTCCGCTTGCCAGTCACAATCTAACTTAAATAATCCTTGTGATCTGTAGCTATAGTGAGACAATTCGCTAAAGATGCACATATAACAACAGATACTGACTGGTTTCAGCTCATAACAAATCAACGGAAGATCTATATACATCTTAATTAGACAGATGAATTAAACCTAACATAATAAAATAGATTCATGTTATTCTGTTTATTTATTCGTTCTTACTGCATGTAAATACTTAGACGGTGAGTTTATGGAGGGGGGGGGATGGAAAAAAATTGATTCCAACTGTTTGAAATGAAACCAATCTTTGTTTGAAAACTATGCTAATGCGTATAGTAAATAAGTGTCAAAATGATCTAATACTGCTTAATGAAACGTTACTGATAACAACTTCCAGATAATGGCATTGTCTGTTCGTTGAGTAAATTGTTTGTAATAAAGAGTAAAGCTTTTGTTACATGGTATTCAGTCAAGTAATTTCAGCAAAGGGGGAATTTACTTGGAATAAAATTTACACATTTACGATTCATTATATTTGAATGGCTTAGCAACAAGCCAAATATCTAATAATTAAATGAGTAGATACATTTCTAAAGTTATTTGTTGTTGCCACGGCAATAATGATATTGCTATGCTTTTTACTGATATCTCTGAATTTGTTTTGGAAACGTAAACCAGAAAAAACGTGAATGATCTAGATTTTGGACAAGATGGTGACGTGGCGGTTATAATGATTATGACCAATCAGAACAAAGGTCCACACAAACAAAATTATCTAATTAATTATACTGAGCATATTTAATTGAAGAAAGATCTGAATTATTAATGAAGTTGTATTGAGGTTGGTAAGCCTATTGCAGGAAGCATGTTTCGCACCATTCTGTATTTGTCAACTGGATTAACTTGAATTCCAGGAATTATGCTCATACTAGGACTTATTAGATCAGTGGATGATGACAGACACTTTGATACGAATGTGTTGAGTTTACGTCCTGACATAAATATCAAAAATACAAGCAGATCAGTTCAAAATGACGAGTGTCATATAGCATGAAATATGCATCTTGGATTCGGTATACTGGTTACAACTCGACATTAATAATAATTGTGAATTAATCCCTATACCGAGGAAGACTACTCATAATAAATATCAGTCAATCGTAGATCTAAATAACATTTGTAAGATGATGTAAAAAAACACTTAATTTTTTCGATTTGAGTTTGTTTCATTTTTATAAGCTTATCTGAATGTAGGTAACGAGTAAATAACTTATAAAACATTGTGTGACATAAGATGTATACAACCTCTTGATTTGATAAACGAAATTATAAAGTAAAGTAACTCTTACTGTATTATATCACTTTAATAAAATGCCAGGAAATCACCTGAGAATGTGGGAATCCAAAGCTATAGATATGAAGATAGAATTGGGAAATAGAATCAAATTTATTATTTCGATAAGGGCTAGTTTGTTTATAAAATAACCATGAATTCTAGATGTACATCTCCAACATAATCTAATTTCTGGATAAATCTTTCACATTTAACTGAAGATTCTCTGTAGTGAAATGCAATGCATTTCCTTAGTGGTATAAAACGGGGGTATGAATTGTAATTTTTTTTAACTGTTATGTTATTCATCGCATGCAGAATCTGTTATCTTGTAGTGATCAGTTCATCACACTGCCTCTTTAGCATTCTTTAGTATTCCCATACGTATCAATTTCAAACTTTTTAGTGACTAATTATTAGTAGATTTCATTTAACTCTTAATAAGATAAAAACTTTCATTCATTTCGTTGAGAAATTCACACAAAATTCCAAAAGCAGTTGTGCTTACTAATGACTAGTTCATTCAAAAGTTTACTTCTTTAACTTACATTTCACATCGGATGTACTATAATACTTCATACTGATATGTCCATAATAAACAAATGTGGATAATTTTACAGTTACTCAAATGACAATTTTACTCTAATAAAGCACATTCAGTTATTAAATGAATCGAAATAGGAATCGGTTCGATAGATACCGCATACTTGGTTACTAATCAAAACACTATGGTTAACCTAAGTTCATATTGTTTATGAGCAGATTACTCATACTAGATATCACTTTACGCTTTCATCATTTATTCATACTTCATTCAAGCAAAAAACGAATTTCTTTCTAATTCAAATGAACTTATTGATTTGTAATGGACTGAAGCTGATCAATCTCTGTTGCCATATGTGCATTTTGGGTGGATCGCGTTGACATAACAATAGTTCACTAGTATGGATTAAATTAGATTGTGGCTGACAAGTGGAGTTCAAACACCCGTTTAGTCTTATTTGGGACTCATCAACTGGATGTACATGCATCCCAATGTTTATTACATATGCTCCCGTTGCACAAGCGTGACTGTTTGAAATCAGTAGTCTAGAGGTGGACGAGGTGGCATTTGATACGAAACAGACTGAGTTAGAATCTCGATGTGAACTTCAACAATTAGATGTAGGTACATCCATTCGATAAGTCCCAAACAATACAAAACACGCTTCCTGGATTCCGCCTGTCAATCACAATCCAACTTAAATAAAATTCCTTTCTATTTTTTTAACTACTTTAATAATTTCATTTTCGCTTATGGTCAAGTTGTGGCTGTCAAGTAAAATTTATGACACACATTTCAATCTATTTTAAACTCATCAGCTGGATGTACCTGCCAAACGTTCATAACAAATCAGTAAGAAGATCCATATACATTCAAACTTCATTTTCATTAGATTTTCTTGTTTAGTGAATAAGTAAAATGAAAATTGTTTTAACAAATGTCATAGAAAAATTAAATGTTCAATTCAAAAAATAAAAAAATGACATTTTCAAAATATTTCCAACATACATTTTCTTTTCTTCATGATAAGTAAACTTCTATGAGAAATGAATTAACATTGACACATGAAATTAACTAATCAACAATAAATTACTTAAATACATTGATTCATTTTTATCTTTACTATACTACTTAATGTTTTTCATGTTGATTTTTGTATTTCAATTTTAAAGTTACCGCTATTCTAATTTAATTAATTAATTAATTCAATTGTTTCAATAATATTCCTTTTGGTAATATCAATTTACAAATCAGATGATTTAAAGAAAAAAATTAGCTGAGAATGTAAAAAAAGAAAGAAGTTAATGACTACTTTAATGACCTTTGAGGTATTATGCCTAATAAACTTATAATTATTAATACTAATATCGGTAGTAGAAGTAGTAGTAAGAGTAGTAGTAGTAGTAGTAGTAGTAGTAGTAGTAGTAGTAGTAGTAGTAGTAATAGTAGTAGTAGCAGCAGTAGTGGTAATAATTATCGTTGCGATCACTCTTAATTGTTTATGCATTTTAAAAATGAATTCAGCATCAACTGTATGCTAATACGTCGAAAATAAAAAAAGAATCCAATGAAAATTAATTGATCTTAGTCTGAAAATATTACTTCTAGATATCAACGTTTTTTTTTGATAAAAAGAAGGTTTTGTTTAGTAATTAAATACATCAAGAAGTTCTGATGGTAGTGCATAATCAATGTGGTTATTTCATGTCATTAGCAGCATTAAAAAGGATTGTAAAATATTACAGGTTGCCTATTTTTAAAAATGTAAACCACAAAATGTAATGAAGTTCGTAACATAACTTAAAGTACATAATTGAGTGAAAACTATTATGGTATCCGGATTTAAGATTAAACAGCTGTCTAGAGATTCATAGGTTTTCATTTATTGTCTAATTAATATCAGCCAGTAATGTACAACTAAAAAACTTAAAATTCTTCAAGTTAGTAATCAAACATGATAATAATAAAAATAGTAATACTTATAGAACAATCATACACAACATAGTCTATTCAACGAAAGTTAAAATCATAATCTTTGTCATATAGTTGCCAAAGTTAAATAATCATAGAAAATCACCAGGCAATCGACAATTGTTTCCACTTAACATGAGAATCATCACTAGTAAACGTCCACGAAACTACTACTGAATCCAAATCTACATTCCCAGAATCTTCACAGAGAATTTTTAATTGCTACATCAACTACCTCGTTAACATCCAACACTGATCATCTATAACTTCACTCCATTTGTCACATATTTCACCAACTTCTTCCACTGTCATCAGTAGGTAAATACTTCACACTCCACACGCTTCAACTCCACTCGTCACATCTTTCCATTACAACTCTATGAATCATCTCGAACTATTAGTCAGTAATGAATGATCTGATGTTGATTGGAATTGAGTGTTATAGAGATTGTTAAATTCGATTGTGATATCACGAATCGATGTGAGATGGGGAAGTGATTCGTGCAAACGAACTCGAATGCAACGAGTTGCACTATGAATTCACTGACTATGATACATGTGAAGGTGACAACGTGAATATTATTAATTATTTCACAATGTGATGAAGTCGAAAAGGATTAATGTGTGAATGTCAGATGTTTGACAGTTGGTAATGTATGAACGGTAGGATTAGTAAGGTTTTGGTTTGTGTTAAGTGAATGATGGTAGTGGGGACTGGTGATGGTGTTGTTGTTGGAGGTTTGGTTGGGTGGTGTGGTGTGGGGTGTGTGAAATGACTGTGTTGACGATGAAGTGTTATTTTTCGATTGTTTGATTGATTGATAACATATTGATATTAAAAGTAACCTTGTATGTATTTTCAGGATATGGAGTGATTTTGTTAGATATGAATATAATAAATCTGCATATTCTTTATTCATATAGGATAATGTTGCTATAAATTTTTCCTAACAGTCGAATTCATCTGATTGTTTGGATGGTGAACAAGAAAACATACTTGTATTCAAAAATCTAATTAACAAATCATACCAATGGAATACAGTAACAAAATGTTACAGTTTATTTTGTTGTGATAATTACAGTTATCTAATGGTAAGAACGAGTTAATTCATTACGGAAATGATTGTCTAGGTAATTACAACGATAATAATACTACTTAATTTTAACTAGTTCAATTGTTTCATTATGTAATTCACTCAACATATTTACATATTTGCCTTATTTCGGCCATTGAAATGAAATTTCTTAAGGATTTGAAGCTGTAAAATATTAACGATGAAGTTATTAAAAACAATTACTCTGTTCACTTCTTCTTATTTCTAATTTAATTCAATATTTATATTCGTGATTGATTTTTTTCGATTTGCAACCAGTTGATATTGAAAAGCTGTTTCTTCTTTGTATTGAACTCCGTTGTAGTGTCCGTTCTTGAGCATACCTCGAAATCAATACTAAAACCTTCGTTACTCTTGGGCTGACATCCATCGGTGGAGTTTCCATTTAAATTAACTTGTGATATAGAGGTATGATCAGTCAGTACAATTGGTGATGATTGTTTTAAGTGATCATCACAAATCTCTATTATCATTTCATAAAGTTTTCTTTTAGGAGATTCAGATAAAAATCTGTAATCAAACATTATTTGATGTTTTTTACATTATTGACTGCTTTTAGGTAGGTGATCGTTGAAAATCAGGAGGTATTAAATTAGGAATAAGCTTGTGTTAAACAGTTTTGCTTGTTTTAGCGTAGGACTGGTTAGTATCGCGCATACAGGATCCCATCAGTTTTTGAACCTAAAACCCCTAGACTTTATGGCGAGAGATTAATCCCTAAACTTATGAGTAGCAATCCAGTAGTTCACGTTTGCCATATTATGCAGTCATTATCTACAACAATCAATGACTATTGTCGCACCATCGACATAACTGAGTTCGAGGTTTTAACGCTTCTGATTAGGACTCCCGGAATGACGTTAAGAAAACACTTACTAGTGACATATATATTGTATATACTAGTGCTCATCAGGGTATGAAGTTTGTACACGATGTTTAATAATATAATTTGCATGATAGGCTGGATGCAGAAATGAGCCAAGTTGAATGTAGAGAATTTACACTCCAGTGAACTTAAGTGCACAACAATACGGCTAAAGTTAGCTTGTGAAGTTTCAAATTCTACAGTTTCTATGGGGATTTCTTACTTAGTGGTAGATAGTCTATTGTTAGAAAATGTTTATTAATTCTCATTCTTACAAATTATGTCTTGTTAAAAGTGTTTCGATATATCTGACACTGAACTTTAAAACTTTATTTTAATATATTTATCAATTCAATGGTTTCGATGTGAAATGTATTCGTTGAACTTACACGTTAACTACCAAATAATCTAGTGATTGAAGAAGCACTTAATCGTTCAATTTACTCATTAAAATTCTTAGCAATTTAACTGTAATTACCTAAATGTTATTCTCTTGGTTTCTTTGTCTGTCACACTCGGTATATAAATGCGTAATAGGTGTTATTGACTCAATGATATGCAACGTTTAATAACCTCACTTCATAAATAATGATGAAAATATAAAATGTACTAATCTAACTTATCAAGAAACTGTTACCAACCTAAATGTAACTGATAGTAAGTCTCAAGTAACTATAAAGATGGATAAATTCATAATGACATTTTATTATCTATATGTTATATTTCTCATCATACATACATTTAATACACATCTAACAAACCAATCATCCCAACTCCTTAATCATTCCAATAAAACATTGTCAATATGTTTACACATGTTTATTTACATATTTCTTTGTTTGATGCTGTTTATCACAAACTGGTAACCTTGTAAAGTAAAGAAAAGGAAGAAGAAGAAGTTGATGATGATGATGATGACGAAGACTAGCATTGATTAGAACTCTAAACAAAGAATCTTGTTAAATAAAATAATAGACTAAGCTAGACTGCCTTTTGTTTACATTGAAATGTTTCTTTTTTTCCCTGATTTAAATGTGTGTAAATGTCAATTACAGAGGTCGATTTTGATAAGAAATTTCTATGTTCTAATCTAATAGCTTCTGCTTTAAATTCCTCGTCATTTGGCTTCGATTAATAATAGAAAACATCATTGTCATAGATTTTTTTTTTCATAAAGAAACTAAAAACCTTAACAAACAAGGAACAGAAAAACAAACATTATGTTTATCTAGATTGTGTATTCCAACCATTATGTTGTCTGTTTATTCGTTTAGATGAAAAGAACGAAATCATAGGCTGGGGTTATTAACATCCTATATTGTTCATTAAATATGTTGTATCTAAATAAGCTCGGTTATTTTTCTTTAAAATTATTTAGTAGTTGGTTGCCTCTGACTACTAGACTGTCATTTCAGTAGAGGTTCTATTTTTAAAAGACCAGAATTATATGTAAATATCGTCTATGAGTGAGTTCATGTAAGGACAGTCAAGTATCCCTAACGACAAAACTAATTTATAATGGAAGTTAATATTCAGCATCTATATAAATGCAAAATGATCAAAAATGTTGAGTGTAATATCCTTAGTGAAGATCAAAAACATTACAGATAATCTCGTTCAAATCATTTGAAGATTTCAAGATATATTTTTATCTTTTTCATCAACTGATGACTATCCGATGATTTATTGAAAAATCAGAAAGTGTTGGATTCATATCCAGCATTAATTTTAGTCTTTATGTCACTTAACATTAAAATTAATAATATACAACGCATTCATTTTGAAGAATTTCTTATATCTACTTCCAACATCAGTTCAGTAGCATTCAAACTTACCATACATACATCACAATGTATATGTGACTGCTTGATTATGAAGTAACAAGTATCTTTCCTTCGGTTATTTTCGTAATCAGATATTCTCACTAAAACTTACTCTGTAATATACTGTAGTTTTTATTTGTTAGTTTTTAATTTAAAGTTATCTTTAACATTTCAGTGTTCAATAAATGTGTCATATCCAGTATCCATGGTCAATTTTATCTTCATTTAGTACTCAAGTGTTATTTCTAAAAATACGTACTTTTTCTAAAAAAAATTATTTTCATCATCCCCCTTCCACACCCATCCCGACTAAATAAACCTAAAAGTAACTGAAAATATTGTGCATGTTACATGCAATAAATATTGTCAACGTTGCGGATAACATCGGGCAAACCTAACATAAACTAAATAAGTAATCTCTCTAAAAACTCTCTGCGAGTCAGATAATCTTTAGTAAATGAAACTCATTAGAAAATTCAACTGAACTTCATGATGATTATAAAAGGAGATTACATGAATTAATTACTAAGTAGTATGCAATGTTATAACACAAAAACATAGTAAGCTATGATATTAAAGCATGTAAACATACACATAAATAGATATACATGAATAAGTATCGTATACTTAATGTAATGAAATACCATTTGTACTTGATTCCCCCTCTTCTGCCATAACCCTTCCTGTAAGATATGATTCGGGCTTTATTCTATGTACGTTTATAATTTATTTCGGCACAACTACTGATAGTTATCTTAGTTAAAATTTAATCTATGAAATTCTGCAAGATTCTACTTTTCAATTAAATTCGTAATATTTGTTCAGTTATGCTCATCCTTTTATGTATCTATGTGTAAAGGCTAACTTCATCTCTCTAGTTACCATGTTTTAGTTTAGATTTTAAGTTTTTTTTTCTTTTATCTACTGTTTAATTCAATCTATGTGTTATGCAATGCATATTATTCATACTACTTATGCAATACTTTAAGTGTACTCACGCTATACACTAAGCATAATACATGCTAGAATCAGTTTATCTATGCAAATATTAATTTCGTTTATTTAATTTATACTCTTAAAATAATTCTTTCAGTATACTCTTGCTATGCTTATTTAACATAATGAAGAATTTTGTTCCATGGCATTTATGCTTATCTCCACTATTCACCCCCTCCCCCCCTCTATCTACTCATGAAATGTGCTTACTGAATTGTACATGCAAATATAATGTTTTGACTAAATATGACTTCACTTCTTTATTGTTATTGGTATAATGCATAGTAATAATAATAATAATAATAATAATAATAATAATAATAATAGTAATAGTAACAGTAGTAATGACATATTAAATAAATTAAAAATCTATTACCATTATAATAAATTAATTATGAGCGTAATGGCAGATAATGTAGTATTTAACACGAAATATTATTTTGTTTGAATAGGAGAAAGTGATTCAAATGTATGTTTATCTGAAATAAAAAGTTTGTGGTTCGTTTTAGTCCCTTACTAGGATGTTTCTACACGTGTTTATTCACCTTTTAAATGATCAATCAAAGGTGTAAATAACACTTCTTCTGATGAAAGGTTCCAAGCGTTGATTACTTGATGGATAAGATTCCATTTGCTTTTAGCTTTGAATAACTAAATCGAGTTACTACAAGTTCATATAGTACAGTAGATTAAATCATGTACTTAGCAAAAACAAAAAGAAAGTTTGATCATATCAATATAATTCATGTCGAATTGCTTAGATCTTAGTAAGTTAGTCGTAATCAGTATATAGTCTGGCATAAGTAGTGAGAGATGAGTGAATAAAAAGAATATATGTATGAAGGAATAATTGAACTAAAGTCCCATAAATAGGTAAGCAAATAGATGGCATCCCCATCCCCGATTATGACCGATCCCAAGTCACATAATCCATCTCCAACCCTCTATAGCAGTTATCGTGAGGATGCTAACCAAGGAGCTTTAAATTGTGTAACACGTATTTGCGGACACTCATCTTTTGATTTATTGCCGTGTACTACTTAAACCTGAGTTGACTTGATATAATTATTTGATATTTAAAGATCTAACACACTAAGCGGTGATACGTCAAAAATTCTTATCTCTACTAAGTGGGATATCGTAAATACATTATATTCATCACACGACTCTTCTTTTTGGTTTCCACTTAATTTATCTGTGTTCTGCTTTCAGCTATGATTATACGTGTGTATATCTATCTTATATGATGTGTCTCATCTGACTTCATTAGAAATCATTTATTTTTAAAACTCGAAAGAAATTGAAAACAATGTAACCAACCTGAATTGCTTATCTCATTGACTTATTCGACTAGATTGATTGCTGAAAATCCTTGAAACGAGAAAAAATAAAAACAAATATGTGGGTTAGTACTGAAGAGAAGTGACAATACCAATGTCAAATGAAGAATATATTCACTCTCCAAAGGGTATCGCCTTACTTGTAACCAAATGCACTAATCTATTTACAGATCTAACTGGTATTTGATAATTAGTTAACGAACATTGCACGTAACTAGAGTATCGGATTTATTAATGGATAATACACTAATTTGACGTAAATGAATACTGTATGTTATTCTGAATAAATGTCACATTGGATTTAACAAATGATCTTGCACTTTATCTTGTCTAAACGGCAAGTAATTCCAAATGATTGAAGTAGGTGTTTCTTTTTTAGTTTCTTCTGATTTTACTCTTCTTCACCTGCGTTTTCAGCCAAGTAGAATAAGTATCTATGGTCGTTAGTTCGCTTAATACACTTACTAACCAGCCATACAAAGTAAGTTTACTTGGATAAAAGGAATCTCAAAATTTTAGGTCATTAGTGGTTCAGATGAGGATTACTTTATTCTTTATTTTGATTTATGATAGTAGGCCATCTACACCGCTTCGAAAACAGTCTGCAATCATCTAATCCCATTTCTAGTTGTAATTTCAGGTTACTCATACAATATGCTATAAAGAAAGATAATTTTTCTAGATATATACTTTTTTGTCTCCTTAGTCCCAAGATATTTGTTATCTCTTAATATACAATTGATTAGAACGTTATCAGAATAAATTCATTCTTCGTATTGCATTAATCCGTTCAAATATACCACTACATTTAATCAGTATCTAAGTCAATTGTCCATTATATTATTAAGAGATAATTAAAAAAATATTTATGATAAAAAATACTGTTTAAAATATGCTGAATGCTTCAAAAAGTATGTGAGAACAGTATGACCAATTGAATAAAGTCATCTGTATATATGAGATTAGATTTTATTATGTACTTTTATAATGTCTTTCAGAAAACATCCTTCACTCATCGAAAAGATGCATCGCCTTGAACTCATTCAATTAATATTACGATCCTCATCGAAAATGACTGGTTAGTTGTAAAATTTTATTGATTGAGCCTGGTTCCTTCTAACTTTATACCAGGAGATGAGAACATTTTCATTCAAGTAGAGTATATCAGTCCTTATCTAAAGCAGTTAACTAAGTATGAACACGATTTATTGGACCATAGAGAATGACTGAAGAGATAGCACTAATACAAAACAAGAGTATAAATGATATAAAACTGAGTAATAAGTTCATAATTATTTCAGTTTATCGCTTAAAATTATGACTATACGAAAATGACATAGATTAATTATATACGGAATACACAATCGAAAGGATATTTCACAGAAAAATAATGTTGAATGTTCCAACATTTCAATTCATTCGTCCATCATAACAATTTATTAAAGGATAGTTTTGTTTCATTTCTTCATCAAAGCACTTAGTTTACTTAAGTTAGCGTAATTTACTATAAATAATGAGACTCTCCATTCTGTATTGTATGCAGTTACATACTTGCCAAATGCCCTTCCCCCCTTCCTTCCAATCGACCGAGCCTAAGACATAGTTTATTGATACTGAGTCACATACAATAGTGATCATATTGTAATTTGATCGCTATTGCATCTGGTTTTCACTAAACCCTAGACAAATACGACTTTCATCACCCGACCCAGTGATCAAATGGCATGATATTTATCAGAATTGAAAAATATTGTAGAACAATTGTCTTCTATCTTAATATTAAAATGAAATAAATATTGACTGCTTACTTGAATTGTTTTTAAACATTCGTGTCTTAGCTTCTACTTATAATTAAGGTAAATTTTCTTTTGGATTTAACATAATCAAACGACCTGGGTATGATAACCATCATTAACCAGGAAGTACTGGATAGTTATTTCGTTCTATCCTGTGACTTATCTGTATTGTTCGAAAGGAGCTATTCCTACATTCTATCATTTCATGATTTATTGTAAAACTTCAGGTATCGTTATGAATAGATAACTGTCACATTCCACTTTTTTTATATTTTATCATCAGAGCCTCTTGGATCACCTCTCAAATTTGGCCACCAATGGACTTGTATTAATAATGAATAAGTGTTGTGAAGATTGTCAGATTAGATATCACGAAGTGACATAGATTAGATAACCACGAGAAACCAGGAACTCTTGGGCATTTGTTTAGTCCTGGTATATGAACATGCGACAATATGTTATTACGCCTCAACTGAGGATCGAACCCTGTACTTCCAGGCTTCGAAATAATATCCTTAAATCCCTAACTCTGCATCCATTGGTTAACATTCTTAATTTCAGTCAATCTCTCTTTACTATAGCCAATGGGACATTGATAACTGGTATTATATACATGTATATATAAGTACTGAAAATGTAGCGAAATCAATATATATCTTCTATATATCAGTCACACTTCTCTGATAATAAGCTGATGATCAGAAGAATGTTGGGGATTAAATTGTTACTAACAAGTAAATGCCTAGGAGCAAGTTTCGTCCTAATTAGACACATCAGCTGGATGTACACGTATTCTAGTGTTGGTGTTCAAACCTGGCTCGGACTTAATCCACTTGTAACGAACACTACAGCGTCCACCACTAAGTTACTGAATCTATATATCCACTATTGTACAATGATTATTTATATAATTCAAAGTATTTAGAATTTTCTATCGATCTGAAATTTGTTCACTACATGTTGCTGTATGCGTATCCTGAGCAGACTACTTCTATCTAGCGGTACTTCATAAGTATGTTTGGGGGTGGATTATGGTGTAGCTTAGTGTAACTTAGTGGTGAAGGCTGTGGCGTTTGACATGAAATGGCTAAATTTTAATTCTTATGTAAACATCAACTCTAGGATATAGGTACATCCGGCTGACTACTCTGAAATAAAATGAAACTCGTGTTCTAGATTCAACTTGATAGTCTAGGTAATCCGCTTAAGATGTACAATTTGCAGAGATTTTGAGTTCTGTTAGAAGCATGAAGGAGATTATCACTCCGCAGTTGCCTAATGGGTGAAGGGGGAATTTTTCTTGTGATACTTGAAAATGACGCTGGACTAAAGGTTATCTTAAAAACTCTAGAGAGTGACCACAGTGCCCGAGAAACAACTACTTGGGGTTTGTCACATATGATCTTTCAGTAAGTGTTTTTGGTGAGTTAGTTCCATCGGAGACGAAAATCCCTGGATTAAGATGATGTGTGCAGTTTTAGGATCGACAGTTTTTAACTCCACCCTTCAATTGTAGGACTGCAGTATTGCTGTCGTGATGCATGTTTGACGGAAACATTTTACTACCATTACACCTCTGTAAAATCGACTTTGAAGCTTTACCATGGGACCTTATGTTTACTGCCTTTAGTCTTGCAGCTCTTTAACCAATCTGTGTGATATGATAGTACCTGAAGGAATGGGAGTTTCAGCTAGTATAACTCGACAAGTTTATCTTGATAAAGAAGCCTTATCACCATTTCAAAATAGCAGGAACAGTGACTGATTAATTGAAATTCGTAACTGCATCAATGGGAAGGTCTTATAATCGGCATACATACCTATAAGTACATGTGTCTATGAGTCTGTTTATGTGTAAATCTGTTTCCATGTCGATACTCATTCTTGTAGACTTACCGTCTTTTATTTGAAAATTGTAACTTTGTAATTATTTATTGCATACAAGCAAGAAAAGAGACAGAACTTATCAATAAATTCGTAAAAAATAACAAAGAGAAAAACATTTGAACAAATTATTAAGAATGAAAAAAATTCTAAGACGTAAATCTACACTTTGCTTCATTTCTGTAAGATTACATTTATGAGTAAAATATTTTTGTATAAGTGAAGTGTAGAGATAGTAAGAGTGTTTGAAGAAGAAGAAGAAGAAGACAAAGAAGAAGATGATGATGACGACGAGGATGATGATGGTGATGATGAAGTAAAGTGCTAATCTACGAAAAATCTACATTTTTTAACTTAGAAAAAAGCCAACTAATTTTAAACTATCCTTAGGCAATTTGAAAAACTTTAGAAAAAAAAAATTAGAAAATTGAAATTTTAATGGAAAGAAAATATTCTAATGAATTAAAAAATGCATACAACTTCAGTTCTGAGTAAATTGAGAATACAAAAATGTCTCAGTTGAAATAACTTAAATGTCTACTTCTTTCATGGCATTTCTCCAGAAAGAAATTAAACTAATGATACTAATCAAGAAGAAGGTTATTTTGAGAAAAATTTAGGTGTAGGGTAGCATATTGAGTAACTGTTGAAGCAGGCTAAAGAATCGAGAATCACAACTACTTTTGTTGCTAAATCACATATGTTAATCATTTGATAATTATGGTGTTTGTATTGCTTAAGCTGCAGGCTTCCAATTGACTCAGTACTGATTGTCATAACTATTTTTGTTCCCATGTTATTGTCATTTTACTACGAACCCCACCCCCTCCTCACTTGTATTTCTTATTTCAGTTTGGTCCAGAATATCTTATATACAAACCTTTGTTCATACTGAATAGACGATTTGGGATACTATATCCTAGCTGCTAGTTGGCTTCGATGCAGCTAATCAGCGTCTACGTAGTCAGATAGTGTAGACTATCGGAGGAGATCCACTGATTCGTTCATAAAAGGCAACGTCAGTGATACACTTATCTCAACCGTCTCACTTCTTGTCTCCACACCAGCAGCCTTCAAGGTTATTTCAGTAACCATTTTTATTCTACTTTTCCATAAGTAGTTTATAATACAAAAAGAATCCAAAAGAATCGAACATCATAACTATAATTGAAACGTATTCGTAGGTCATAATAAATATTTATAGATCATTTGGAAGATTTCAGTAAGTTAGCGAATAGATCGTCGATTGAACTACACTGTAAAAATGCTCAATCATTAACATTCTTAACATTAACATTATCAATTACGCTATCAAAAACGATAACCAAAGCAATTATTAGTTATCGAATTAAGATGGTTATTTTTGTGGAAATCAGTATTTTTGTTTGATTGAATACGTCACAGATTGATGTAGGCAGGGTACCTTTGAAAACTAGGGAGCACTGTACAACTGTTTCACTCTAGTATGAAACTCCTCAACAGTGCACAGCGTTATATATCACAAATTGATGAACGTGGGAATTCTACCATTGGATGCAGGCCGGTCCAGTTGTGTAGAGCGTTAGGCGTTCACCAATCTGAAGTTCCTGGGCGGAATCTGGGGTGTGTACTGCTGAGGAGTCTCATACTGGGGTGAAATAGCTATCCAGTGCTCCCTGGTTTTGAATGGTACACTGTCAACATCAATCTGTGACGTATTCAATCAATTATTATTAGTTAGTCAATCATTATATTGAATTTAACACCCTCCCCGCCCCAACTATTTTATTTTACGATGTTGCATACCGTCTGATTAATGCAGACCATCATAATCGTTTTAACTATGCATCTAATTGTTCGGTCACGTCCATTCATAGCTTAAGGCTTAACTTGTGTCAATGCACTCAACAATAACAGTTGATGAACACAACAACAAACACATACATGCGATTATTTAATCAAGTTAGCACATATTTCACATTTATGTGACTCATCTTTTTTACAACACACAAAATTCATCTACAGTAAATGTTTGGCCAAT
This sequence comes from Schistosoma japonicum, assembly GCA_025215515.1. Taxonomy (NCBI): domain Eukaryota; kingdom Metazoa; phylum Platyhelminthes; class Trematoda; order Strigeidida; family Schistosomatidae; genus Schistosoma; species Schistosoma japonicum. The sequence goes on along the minus strand of CM046069.1, from coordinate 26,089,833 downwards.
TGTAATGTTTGATTGATTCTACATACTATCTTTGATAACTTTGACTTGTTCACTGAAGAAGCTCGAACAAGTATTTTTTAGAAATTGTTTATTCAAAGAAGAACGATTAGATTCACAAACTTGAGCACTGACTGTATGCAAGACATATGACTAGAATATATATTTGTGAATAATCTCAGAGAGTGAAATTAAAGTTAATCCAACATTTCACTCGGTAATCTGGTCTGAGCTTCAGGTAAAATAACCAAAATCAAAAATTATTGAACAGATATGTAAATAAGAGGTCAAATATCATTATGAATGTTCAGTTGAATGCATAGTTTAAAATATTACATGAGTCATTATAAGCGTCCTAGATTCCGCTTTCCAGTCACAATTCAAATTAAATATTACTTGTGAATCATAGGCTAGATCGAGGTGATCCGCTTAGGATGTACAAATGGCAACAGAGACTGATCTAATTCCAGTCCATAACAAATCAGCGCAAAAATCCAAACATATTATACTTATAAGTGAACTAATGTTCAAATGTTGTGGGAGAAGGAAGGTGTACCTTCCGTGTGTAGTTTTCACGTTGCCATCATTTATGCACATAAATTGCTCTGAACTATGTTCACGGAAATGGCCAGATAATTTGAAGATTGGCTAGTCAAATCATGTAAATATGAGTAGCAGTAAATCGATGTCACGATAATTATGGATCAAAGGATGAATGTATATTTGCAACTGGTAACACGTTGAACTATGTTATTAGACTAAATAACTCTAAACAGAATAAATGAATACATAATTGGAATGTATTTGAATGTTGAAGTAGTAGATAATGCTCAAATTAATTTTTTAATTATTAGTTTCCATGGTACAGTTAACAGTACTCCATGTCATCGGTTTATATTATTGGGATTTGTTCATATGTGTTAATCTTTTTTAATGTGAATTAAAACCATTTTTGAAAGAATTAGTTCCGTCGAAATTGAAGTTTCGGTCCTGTTCTAAACAAGTATGCCTAATGAAACATTGAAATTATTAAACTTCAACTATTGAAATGACTTCAGTTATAATTTATACTTCTAATTTCATGAATTGGTTCAATGAAAATGATTAACATTGGCTATGAAACGGTAATATTTGTAATGTATAATTCACTTAGAAATAGTTGGCTTAGTTCCCATACATTATTTTCTCATAAACCTCCTTTCTATCCTTCTCCTTTACTCTATATACTTTAGTTTATTTCTTCATGACATCGATATTTAGAAGTGGGAATGAAGAGTACTTGTTATTTTCACTATGTTCTTGTCTGTTATTGTCGTTACCAGTGTTGTTTATGCAAGTTGTTACATATTTCAACAGTTTTTTTTTCCATATGTTGACATGCTCAAATTTATCTATATACATTTAAGCATAGACAACAACAATACTGTTACATATATTTCTATATCCATTTACATACGTGAATATGCTTAATACATGCAAGTAATTTATGTTAAATCAATGAAAGTAGCTTTGTTTATTATACTGGAACGAAATCATTTTTATCATAAATGAATATTTACGACGAAATGTTGCTTTAGTGAAATTGTTAAATGACTACACTTTATTCAGGCACTTGATATTAATCAGTATATTGTCATTTAATATTCAATCTTGATATTAATTTGTAAAAGAGGGGGGGGGGTTGGTGAGCTTTCGAATGTTTTGTACAGGGTTAATAGTTTAGGTTATTTTGCAACTTTTCAATATTCAAAACTTTCAATCACTTTATTGTATACTTCATGGGTAGATGCTGCCTATAAGTTTGAATTTCATTGACGACTTCATTCTAAAGCATTTATATACTTATTATGAATCAACTTTCTTGTAGTGCATAGACTAATACAGTGAATGAAATATATAAAAGTATTGAGATGTATTACTTAAATGAAAAAAATTGCACTGAATTATGTAGAAGTTATTTATTAAAGAAACGAAAACAATTACCGAATTAGTTAGTTCTGATACATTGATTAGATTATGAGGATGATACAGACAAACTAAGCAGATCTGACATAAATACAGAATATAATGATTTTAAGTCTATAACTAAGGTATCTCTATTGTAGAATGAGGTCAGTAGCAAAATTTTTATTTATGGTTACCGAATAATGATTCATCTTTGATTTAGTAAATTAGGCTATATGATGGTTTGTTTTTTGGCTGAGCTGTTCGGTATCATCGCACTTAATTGTAATGGCACGCGATATGATTTTAGAATCTCCTCCCCCCCCCCAAATATCACGGTAATCTTATTGTTCATGAATAGAAAGAAATTTAAGTTTATATCTTCTACCTTTTAATATTCTTATGGCTTGCGACCTCGTTATATAAATATTGAAAGCTATTTTAACTTACCTCATCATCATTCTTATCTTCATCATTATCATTATCATTATCATTATCATCATCATCATCATCATCATCATCATCATCATCACCATCATCATCATCATCATCATCATCATCATCATGATTATCATCATTATTGTTAATTTATGCAGCATGTGATTCAAGTGTGCTATTGGTGAAATTTCTAGGTATGGTGCCAAACTTTTAAAAGCCCTAATATATGAAGATTGTTTGTATTAAGTGTCTCCTAAATTCAAGTAATGAAGAATTTTAGTAGAGCTTCTACTTTTTCCATACTTTTCAATCAGCATGAACTATAATATCTGTTTACAACTTATAAATTAATCTGTGTTGCTCACTAATAACAAATGGATGCATCTGCATAATATATTACACATATTCTTTGTCTTAAGCAATAAACGTTTGCCAAGAAGGTTAACAGTCCCAGGTCATCAGTAGGAATTCAGTTGTTATTTTAATTATAATAATATTGAGATTAAGATCTAAATTGGGCAGTAGATTGTTGAGGACTATTTCATTTTGAGTAGTTCATTAGTAAAGTGACTTTTTACCAACAAATATCTGATTGTCATGTTATCTATCTGCAGGTTTTTAATAAAAACAATAAATAGGCAACATTAAATACGATCTAATACACAGATAAACCAGTATCTTGTATACTACTAGTTCTTTGCGTACACTTGAATACAGCAAGAGTTACAGTGCTCACTGAAAACGAATCATGAATGGCAATTAGTTAATTACGTCCTAACTACTTATAAGGTAATGTGTACAGCTAATGAAAATATTATTACACTATGAAACTGAGAAATAATTTATCTACCAGAGAACAATAAATTACTTTGTGGGGGTAACATTGACAATCGAGTATAAATTAAATATTTGAAGTAGGTTCAGAGTTTGATTCATGAGGCGTGTGCCGTTGATGAAGAAACTCATTCTGTTACTAAGCATTGATCATATTTTAAAAGATTATGCTAAGTTATTTTATTGTATAAAGGGATTTCTTATTCAATTGAAGAGCAAACCATTGTTTCATCAATATGATAATATCTATAGAGTAGTACAAAATGATCTAAACAGAAAATCCTAATCATTAATGGAATTTATCCCAATATCTTTAATTCTCTCTAATGACATTTTTTGGGCTGTGGGAATTCGATCATGAATACCTATTTCACGTGTTTTAAAAACCACTAGGAAACATATTTAACGTAAACGCTAAATAATGTCAAGTTATTCTAGGCCTTTGAATATATCAATCATAAACACTCGCTTACAGATGCATGTTTTATTAAAGCAATTATGTATACATATTCGAAGCATCATAAAATGTTCTACAGAAATCGGTCTCTCACAGTCATTTTATAAGAAAAAACAGTAAATCTCATCATAATTATAATAATGACAATAATCTCCTTATTCATTCTTTACATAAGGTTAACATGTAAGTGAGAAAAGCGAAGAATGGAAAGTAAATAGGTTAAGTAAAAGACAATAAGTTAAGAAGCAGACGGAACATGTAGTTTATATGTATGAAAAGAGACAAAATTAATTCCATATATTAGTCCAGTATGTTGTCTGGATAGATTAAATCTAATTATCTCGCCTATTCGTTTATCATCCAAGTCGGAGTATATTCATATATATATATATATATATATATATATATATATATATATATATATATATATATATATATAATTCCATTAAATGATGCTACAATTCAGGAAATATTAAATGTACAACATTTAAAATTGAATCACTAATGTGTTGTTTTTTTTCATTTGTACAAATGAATAAAACAAAGAATGAAAGTTGTATTGCTAAGTGAAGGGAATATGTTCCTAAATAATATTAATATTATTAGTAATAAAGTAATAATAACATAACTAAACTATTCGAAATTAATTTCCGGTAGATTACTTTCATAAAATATGTTTATTGCATAGGTGTATTATGAATGATAATAGAATGGTATATAATTATTGCTGGAATTCAATTTGATGTTCTTTTATACTACTGATCCTGAATCCTGTCAGTAGTGTTAAGAAAATTGCCAAGTATTTACCTTCAAAGTAGACAGTGGTTAACATAGTTTATAAATCAGAAAAGATGATGTAACAATTACGTTATTTAATTTGTTGTTTGTATTCTTTATAGACTGATCTCGGTTGGGTATTAGTGAAATTCATGGATCACTGAATACTTACTTCGTCTTATTGAGTACTCTCAGTTTCACCAGGGAGTCAGAATCAGTTGCGTTAGATTAGCGAAGGCATAACTATCAACGTCGCTAGTACCAACATCAAATGGTTGAATTCCCACTTCAATCAAATTGTCACATAGCTCAACTATCGTCAGTTGTCATCGGTGACAACTATTTTACTCTGGACATATTTCAACTCCACCAATCTAAACTCTTAAAGTTATCAATTTGAGTAGAAAACTACCTCAATTGTCAATATATGAGCTGTTGTTTCAATCGAATTGCTTTTTCAGGAGGACGGACTGAATAACACAACTGTACCCAGGTTTTCTGCAACCTAAACACTATTAATATACTACGGCCTCTTCTTGTGGCATAACTACACAGATACCAAGAACCCTGATAGGCCAAGAATGTTATCAACTATACTTAATACCCATCTCCACGAGACTACCTTAATTCAACTACAATAATCAGCTCACTAGGTGACTAACTTCAAGATATTTTTGAAATTCTAGGGAGAAGTAGTGATTAGTGGCATTCAGACTTGTCAAGAGTGAGACTGATTTTACCAGTGATAGCGAATGTAAGTCGGGCTACATCACAAATTAGTTAAAGCGGAGATAATACTACTAGGTGCCTCCTAGTGATGCAGAGTTGTCAGCGTTCAACGTGAGACTCAGAAGCTTCGAGTTAAACTTGCTTGCAGAATGAATGGTACGAACGCTAAAAAATCCTATATTAGTATGGAACAACTGTCCAGTACTCCTTGGATTTTGGTGTCACTCAACCGTGATAAGTCTGTGACGAATACAAACAGTAAATTAAGTATTAATCTACATGAAAGCCACCTCAAATAAATGTGATTATTTTCTGAGATAGTATATTTCATAGATTAAATTAATAAAAGAAAGGTTAACAGGTGTTCTGTCATGATTTCTGATTATTGGAAACCACACCGTGAATTAAACTCAGAATATCCTTTTGGTAATATTTTTAAGTTGGAATCACGTAGTGCATAACTGCTGAATTCTTTATATGGCAGAACTCTATGAATTAAGACGTTTGAACAGGATTTCGTGAAATAATTCCAAAGCTAGTCAATAGAGTTTGTAATTGATTCTCTTTTTTTATGAAGTTTGTGAAAATAGTTTTCGAAAACTTTCATATAAAGATGAAATTAGCAGCTAGCTTAAGTATTACATGTACAATCCGGTGTGATCCATTATTAGGAAGGATTAGTTGTTCAGTTCTCCCTAGTTTAAATGATATTTCAAATGATATCAAACATACTAATCTATATCTAAACTTTAATAGCTTATGTTGTTTTACAAACTGAAAGTAACAGCTTTTAGGTGATAGAAAACAATGTAATTCAGGATGGATATTTCAGTATGTTAGAGAATCATCCTACATAAAAAGCTTTTTCGAAGTATCCATTTCAATTCACGCAAATTTTTCAATACAAACTGATCACTTCTTGTTCTTAATATTAGTAATACGAAACTCCAATTCGTTACAAATATTGCCAATGTAATTTTATTCAATAACAATTCAACTGAAAAACATTACAGGGTCAATCTTTCTACCTCATTCAGAATAAACATAGAAAGAATGATGATTTTGTAAATACTTTTTACTTCACCCTTTCTTTAGCCTACATCGTTTTCTTATTCTTTACCTACAAATATTTTATTGTTTATCAACATACTTTAATGTCTGTCTTCACATTACATTATACTGTTGATTGTTCATTGTCTAATGTATTTACATACCAGAATCATATTTCGTCTATGTGTAGTGAGATCATATGAATTCCAATGGTCATTCTAACATTAAATTTCGGTATTAAGTAATCAACAGAAGTGATTTATATTGTCTGTAGTTCATTTGGTTGATATCATTAATATGGAGCAAAGTTCATGGTTTAATAGAAATTCCATTGAAGTTTTTAGAATTTTTTAAAATTATTACAGAGAATCATTATATGAAAACAATTATCTGTTGTACAGTTGTGTGAAATTGTGAAATAGCATATCCCAACTTATGAATGTAAATGTAATGCTCCATTAGCCACACCTGAAAATCATAAGTGATAAAGATCTGTTATCAGGCTGCAACTTCATATTGCTGAGTATCCATAGACTACAATGAAGTACTTGTTTTATGCCTTATTTTTTAACATATCTGTGTGTAAAGTTGACTATATAATTGTTAATAGTGTAAACTAGTCATTGTGCATCGTCATTGGTAAGTTATGATCTCAGTGAGAAGTTAATTGTTTCAACAGAGGATAGTAACTGTTATCATGTTGTCTAATTCGTAAGTGTGACTAAAGTCTGACAATAAGGTTTACAGTATGATCATAAATTTGATCTATTCAATCATTTGTTGATAGATATTTGATCTCAAATAACTGAAAACGATTAGTAGGATTCTATGGATTCCATTTTGTTTCACAGATAGATTGTACCTAGATAACTATTGATAACCAAGAAGGATTCGTTAGCTTTTTATGTTGGTTTTCTAAAAATAGAAAATGTTACATTGATTAGATGTCTTTTGTTCGATATCCTATGTGATTGTGAGTGCACTTTACTGAGGAGTTTTGTACTTGGATGAAACAACCAATCAAACAGTCAATACCTTTTATCCCCTGTGGAGTATAGGCTAGCGACCAAGATTCTACGACTCTGTCCTGGGCTCTCTTTACCATTTCTTCCCAAGTGCTATTCATTCTTTCCATGTCTGATTCTAATTTCCGAAGCAATATATTCTTTGATCTTCCGCCTTTCAGTTGACCTTGAGAATTCCAAGATAGGGCTGCTCTCATGACCGAACTTCGTGGTTTCCTTAACTTACGCCCTATCCATCTCCAACGTTTATTTATAATTTATTCCACACCTAGATTTTGGTTTGTTTGTTCTCTTCCACAGAAATTTGTTGTTGATGTCTGAACAACAGATTTGAGGCACATTACGCAAACAACTGTTTATGAATACTTGTATCTTTTGAAGGATGATTTTAGTAGTTCTTTATACAGGTTTCAGCTCCATACAACCGAACTGTCTATACATTTGTATTGAAAGTTCTGAATTTGATATTGACTGATAGTTATTTTGAGTTTCAGGTGCTTGCCAATTATAGAAATTCCATCCTTGCTTTGTCAATTTGTACCTTCACATCTGCATCAAACTCCTCTCGTTTATTAATGATGCTGGTGAAAAGTATATGAACGTTCCTAATTCTTCCAGAGCTACCCTACCAAGTGTAATTAAGTTGGTGCTCATTGTTTTGTACTTGAGGAGCATGCGTTTTCACTTCTAAATGTTCAGAGCCTACTACTTACTGCAGAGGCTACTTCTGCGATGTTCATCTTTAGTGACATTTGTTGCTGTATGTGGTAAAAGAGGGCCTGAACCACCCACGAAGTCTATCGCACAGGACATTCCATGTACCTATAATAATTAATGCTCTGGTTGTCAGGAAGAATATTGGCCTCTTGACTTTCAAAGAAACTCGTCTTTCATCATCTGGCGTGATAATTCTTCGACGTGATGACCTTCGAAATCTCAGGACAGAGTTTAAATTGTTTAAATGGTTCCTTCTGGTTGGAGAAACAGCTCTCCGAAATATTTAGTGCTTTCAATGATTGCCTTCTTACAGTCAATCTGTAAATATTATATATATATATATATATATATATATATAATACTAAACTGAGTAAATAAGATAACTAGTACCATTTAACTCATAAATGAATCAAATAAGAAGATCACTTTCATCGAGAAAATTCCCAGAACTAAATATATTTCTTGTAACTGATTGTCTGAATAGATTTCTTGTAGTATTAATACTACAATTAGATTGTACTTAATCTTTTTCACTAACATAAAGAGAGACAAGAAGAGTGGATCAATGAGTGTATAATTAGCATCAGATATGACTTTTGTTTAATTCACTCTAAAAGAAATAACTCTTTCGATTAGAAGAATCTTTTTGAAGGTGTCTTAAATGTTTCATAATGGCTGAATAATAATTAAAACCTAAAAGTAGTATTTTTAGTAAGAGGTTTATGCATAATTCCATGATAAACTTGGATGATCATTGTTAATCACTTGAAATGCATACAAATAAGAAATTCTTTCTGAATTGTTTGTTTTGAATTTTTGATGTCTGTTTGTTATTTAAAGGATTTTTTTTGTTAAAAACTAATTACATTGTTTTGTTTATTCAACATTCAAACAGTTATTCATAGGATATTCAATAGATAAATGGTATTCATATCTCTGCTGATATTAATGTGTAGCATTACAGTAGAATGTAATGGTTTTTTGTTTCTGTCATAGAATCTGTTAAAGGAAGTGGTAAGCTATTCATCTTGAAATTTTATTCAGTTTATCATCGATTGGATTCTCAGTGTATATACTACTACAGACAATACAATGTGAATTTAACACGTCACTTGTTTCCGTAGATCAAGTTATACCGGTTACACCAAGACGTCACTGTTCAAATATATAACCGAAAATCTTTTTTCTAATGGTCATCTAGAAGGTGCCTTACACCATTATCAATTCCGAATATGAACCATAATCGAAGTAATCGTTGAACATCATCTACAGGCTTAGACTAATTCAGAGGGATATTGGATCAGAGGGTTATGCACAGCTGAGATTTTACCAGTTCAAAAATTCTAGTTTGATCTCTGCATTTGTAAGGGGCCTAACAAATCTCATATTTAACCACAATCTTGGCCACCTTACCATTTCTTTTTAGCACGTGCTACAACTTATTATCACTATCATCGCTTATCCTTAGTTTTCTTAATCTTAGTCAAGTTATTCTACATTTCTTCTGTTACATTATATGGCTTATCAAATTGACTCACACCTAATATTGGAGAATATCTGATTGTTATTAAAAACACTAGTACTGCAACATAAAGCTTCTGAGGGTTACTCTTTAAGAACACTTGCAATGATCCTTAATTAAGTTTATTACTTAAGAGGCGGGTGGATAATTGTTGGTTGCTGTGTAAAATGATTCAACACCTGTTTATTTTATGGTAGACTGTGATATGTACATATAATTTGATGGTGATTTATTCTTCCCGCTGATGTATTGTGGATTGAGTTTGATCAGACTTTGATATTATTTGTGTATTCTGAGCTCATTGCTTCAATACTAAGAATACTGTTGCATTCAGCTGACGAATCCTAGGTAAGTCGAAACATGTGTCCTGCATTTCATTTATCATTCCCAGTTCTAATTCATTCACATATTTATTGCATCTAATGGCTGAAATAATAGGTTTAACTGAAGTTACCAATGTCGTCCTCTATATTCTTTCCATGTTATAACTAGTATTTTCGGTCATGCTTCCAATCATTTAGTAGGTAAGCACTGTATATTATAATGTACTGTTCATTAAAATTATCACAGTTCTAACTAGACCTCATGTAGATACCAAGGAAGGGAGATTATAACAAGTATGAGAACAACAGCGACCACTCTACTTTAACTGTCAGGAATAGTCTTCTGCAAAGTGTTGTCGAACTGAATAAAAGATTCAGGAATTGAATGTCATCCGTGTGAACGACTGAACTAACTTAAACAGTATTATTCTGTACCTTGACTACACTGAAGTCTTTCTGACAATCTTAGTGAAAAGCTGTCTCTCGGAGATCAAATTAACACAGAAAAAAAAGAAGATTGTATTGTATAATAAATAAAGTATACGAATCACTCGTAGCCAGATGAACTAAACTCTACTAAAATGCCATCAAGTGTGTATATATGCGTAGTCAACGACTACTCTTCGTACTTCTGAAACCGATCCATATTTCAGTTTCATTTCATTCTTAGTGACATAAGAAATTTATTTAACATAGATGGTCGAAACTATTCATGCAATTCATATACTCGACTACGACTATTGACTATAATGAAAGTGGAAGATAAATAAATTGCAGTAACATGCAAACTGCATTGAATTAGGTATGACAATCAGATTCCTTCATATCGGCATATATATATATATATATATATATATATATATATATATATACGATTTTAAGTGAGAGTAGTTGAAAGTCTTGTCACATAAATATAAACAAGCTAACTAGCGTTCATCATTTATCTTTCAGTGTATATTATCAAATAAATGTAGTATATCAGCTGATGAGACAGAATCAACGAATATGAACACTAACAGTGACTATAGTCAGATATGAAAGTTGTCAAAACAGTAAACGCTGCTGAAGTAAGTGACGAAGCAGTTTACTGGCAAATACAACCGAATACAGATGTATTCATCATAATCACTAGGAATCCACTCCAGTCCAATATTTTCTTTTGTTGAAGCACATAAAATCATTTCATTAAAGAACTAAATTAAAAAAAAACTTAATAATAGATTATTCACTAAAGCCTTAACAATAGTATAGCAGTCATCTTGTGAACACATTAAAATGGACTGAAATCACCTAAAGTATTACAGGTCGAATCATACACTTCTTATAACACCTTGTTCTAGTGTACATTTATTGTCTAAGATTTTCTTAATTCAGATTTGTTTTTACTAACCAATTATGTTTGATAATCGAGTTTATTAACTCAACATTACTTCATTATGAATTAAATTACTAAGGAATTCAAGAAGTACCACTTATCCACAGCTATAGTAGTTTGTATAGTTTTCATCTCTTACTCTGTCTTTCAAAGGAAGCGATGATGACTAAAGGGTAGAACAAGTTATAGTAACAGCGCTGAACGATTCTTAAAGTGACCATGAACCATTTCCAACTGATTAAAAAAAACAATATATGTTAACTATAAGCTTTTATTATTAACAAAGGGCAAAAATATGATATATGAAGCAAATATACTGAATCTACATGGTTAGTAAACTTTCCGAAGTTATTAAGTGATTCTGTCTATAAATTTAAAGAATGAACATCATAAAAAGCACGTCCATATAACTGGATGGTATTCATCCACGTGATTCACATTATTGTTTCAGGTACTTCCTTGAACTATAGTACATTCGTCCTACATTGTTTGCATTTACGTTAATAGTTGGATCTAAGAAATGTCGTTGTTGGATAACCACATTATATTTGTATCCTTGATACTTACAACACTTTTATGATTTCCAGGTGTCTGCATATACTGTCATGTCAGGAAATACCTAACTCTTGACTGCTGGCAGAAAGGCGATAACTTTTCTGTTCGGTATATTTTCAAAATATCCTACACACTGTATCACATTCCAAATTTCGAAAATCTACAGAAGTTAGAATATGAAATCAACTTTCGGAGACTGTATTTTTGATAGTACAATCATCATTCTCAACAATATTACTAACAGCACTCATCATTACAATAATTCACAATATCATTTCTAGCCTTCATTGATACGAATACCACTGGACTAAAGTCACATCGAGAATGCTACACAGTGAAGATGCATTTGTTTCCCGCACTTCTATTAGATAACAGAGCACTAAGTATGCAATTTGTTTTATGATCACATTTAATCTGCTGGAAAATGACTCCGTTTTAACTAAATTTTTACAGTCATATATACGATTTCGAAAAATATATTTATCACGCTTCTCCTCCTACATAACTGCATGAATTCCTGTCCATATCTATCAAACATTAATCTTCTACAGCATTTCTTTATCATGCAGACAAGTTATTATCGTTAGTTCATTTAAACTACAAAGCATATACTATAATACTAACATCACAACTTCAATTATGCGCTACGACTTTAAACATTAACCTCCCAAATTTCATTGGTTTACCACTATAATTTAATTCTACCAACTATAGAATTGATACATTAAACATAATTAAATGGTATACAAGATATCATAGGGATCTAGACGACTATTCTTAAACATGAATATGAATGTCAGTTAATTACACATATTCGGTGAATCATCATCAACAACGTAGAACCGGGAAAATAAGCCCATAGGTTCAAGTTTCCATATTATATTAGAACTACGAGATAACAGAGGTAACATAATAATAGAATTCAAGAGAGGAGAGTGAAGCAAAGTTGTGCAGAAACTAATAATAGGATTCAAGATTTAGATGAAATATTCTGTAAATATTCATATGTCAAATGCCAATGCAACTGTAGTTTTATTATAACACTGTTTGTTTCTTGTACTAAACATTCTTTTCTACAGTCAAATTCAAGGTATTGAATTAAGTTAGTATTCTTATTTCTAGATCAAATATAAGATGCATTTAGCATAAAACGGTATTGAAGGTGACATAAAGCTGTACAACTTGACAATTGACTCTTTAGCAGTTACCTTTCCTTCTTCATTGAGTAATATAATCAATAATAAGTAGAAGATATTCATTTCATTTTCCAAAAGATAATTCTTCTATCATATCTTATGATTAAGATTATCTAATAGAGATGAGTATTTCATTTTTTTTTGAGAGAGAAAAATAATACACCATCACTACCACCATTCAGTCCCTTATCATCATCACTACCACTACCACCACCAAGCAACAATAACTTTCTGTATCTAAATGAACAATACAATTAGAATAATGCTACTTAAGTAAAACAAATTTCTCACTGTTTTATGTTAATTTCATTGTTAACTGTATACAACCTGAATAAATATGCATATAAGTAGTGATTGTATAGAAAGTTATGCATACTTGGCTAATAGAATTTATACATCATTCAATAATATTCATAATGGGAAGATGTTGATATTTGGCTGACATTACTATAGAAACAAAACTTTTGCAATACAACTTTAGACAATTAATATAAAAAATATCAATGAAAATAAATGAATGAAAAATGAAGAGAAATTAAAGTTTATGAACAATTGATTATGTAATCAGCTGAATAGAAAAAAGAAAAGATTTATTGAAGAAGTGAATTACATGCAATAATGACAATTTTAAAAATTGTATACAAATTCACATTTTGATGTATTTAATTCATAATTAACCATTGAGGAGGTATGCAAGAGAGTTGTTGGGTAAATGACCCTGTAGATGACGTAACAATCTGTATAATGATGTTATGTAACATCATATAGATTTGTATTTGTATTTTGTTGATTTATAGATGTTGAGATTGCTTAGAAACATGAAAATAATATCGAAATTTAATCCAGCATGAAGTTGAAGAAGTAAACAACACTCTGGATTTCAGTGATTCAAATAAGAAACACTTAGATAAATAAAGCAATATTCTAGAGCATATGTCGGTATGAAACATACATTACTTGAGTCCTGATGTAAACATCTACGATGAGGGGCAGGTTACATCCAGTTAACGAGTCCCAAGTAGAAAGAAATGGGTGTCCTGGATTTCACTTACCGGTCACTTAAATATTATCTTAAAAGTAGTCCAAACGTTTATTTATGTAGGCTTTCTAGTATGATAATTAAATATCCAATTAATTATTCATCAGTACATTCGGTATGAAATTAGTTCTTGATTTTGTTTTACTTTGAAATGACTTACAATAAAAGGGTTAGAGGTATATCCGACTAGTAACAAAGAAACATCATTACGAACGTTTTTAGCAGTCGGTGCCAAATAGAATGTAGCAGCTTTTAAATAATATCATATTACTAGGAAAACTTCAAGTGCCATGTTCACGAGTAGGAAAAATAGACAGCGTAACACTAAAAGACTTCACAGTATTTTATTCATGATTACCTACAAGTGGACAGCAGGTATTCAAAACAAATAGAATATAATGTCAAGAAAAATATGTCTGAGGAGAGATTGAGTAAGTTAGCAGAGTTTTAGTTTACTCAGGCATTCCTTAAGAGGGTTTCTAGTATAGGCTTATAATAAACCCAGAATATTAAAATTTAATGAGGTTAGATGAGTGGATAGTGTAAGAGAAGTGTCCACACACTTAGCATTCCTATAGTTCCGCTAGTGGAGTAAGAGATAATCACTGACACAAACACTTTCAGTGCAGTAATTTGAAGACAGAGTATTATCAGAGTGTAGATGCAAATACTATGAACAAATCCTTTTCACAGATAGGCTATGGTAAACTGTTCTGAGTTCTTGTAGATTCATTTACAAAGTAATCCACGTAGAGGATAAGTTACAAATTATAAAATTCTACTTTTGGGACTGAGTTACAAAAACTGTAACATGGATTACACTAGTTTACTAGAAAGATAACTTATTCGATATCTGACAAAAATACAAACACTAGATTCGGTCTTAGCAGTCGTTTCCATAAACGGTTACGTCTTAACTTAGTATCTACAGAGAAATATTAGTTAATATGCTAAGAGTTAGTCATATTAGTTGTGAATATATATGGCTTGTCAAACTAAGCCGTCATATGCCACACTATAGTAAATGGTGTGGATCACTTAATCTTGCGATAGAATTTCCCTATTTTACATGTGGTTGTTCTTATTATATCTGATGTGTATTGTCAAATAAAGCCCCTACAACTCTGTGTTATTGTCGTAATCAAAGCCTTTGTTGCATGTTTCTCTGCTGTAAAGTGATATCACAAAAATCAAGCTTCCTGTCATATTCGTATAATACCACCTTTTTGTTTAGTGTTGTACTTATAAACTAACTTCATCCGGAGCTTAATATGAACCTTAAAGAATTAGTGCATTAATTGTAGCATTTCGCTTCTCCATTATTCATACTCAGTACTGTAATTGATCATAAAATTATAGACAATATCTGTATGGTTAGGGGGGAGACAACAGAGGTAACGTCAGAAGACCTCATTATAAAAGATCTCAAGGCTGCTGGTCACCTATTCAACTCGGGTCACTCTTTCACAGTTATCTACATGGCCATAATCAGTTAGTCTTCGCCATCTATGCATTGCCGAAGCTGGTGTCATACAACCAGAGAATTTATGACTATAAATTTCGAAGAAATTGGTTCAGCCTTCGGTCTTATCATGGACTAAGCTTAAGTTTCCTTTAGATTGTGAGTTCATTTTACTTTAATCCTTACATGTTATCTCTTTACTCTATTTCAATCCCTGCTACACTGGTAAAATCATTATTTCTTCTTATTTCTATTCACTTCTGAAATACATTTCATTTTCTAATGTGTCTTATTATGTAATTCAACTCTAAGATCATTACTTCAATGTATTTATCTTATGTTTTGTTTCCTGAAACTTCTATACTATTTATCTATTCCGATTCCAAAGATTTCTCTCATCACTAGAATTGTTTGAAGAATGAATTACATTTTATAGTTTTGATATTTGTTACTATGTTCGTTTATTCGTGGTTGCCATTTTAATATACACTTCCTTTCTTTTGTTGCCATGTTTGATTAATTGTCATTATATATATATATATATATATATATATATATATATATATATATATATATATATATATACAGCCATGAGAGTGAAATCTCCTTTTCATTGAACGAAGTGCTTGTTTTTCATTTCGGTTATAGTTCAGATCTGTTAAGAAATGGAGTGACTATCGGGATTTAATAACTTAATTGATAATATGTAGACATTTATAATGCAATAGATTTTAGGTTTGAGTTTCAGTATGTTCGTACGCCAATAACAAGATACAGAAAGAATTTATCTAATGAATCATGAAGACAACGATCAAAGCATGCTAGATTCTACGTTCAGTCACATACCGAATATATTTATAAACTTACAGATTTATCAATACACTCATTCACTTTTATGTACAAATAACACGAGTATATGCATATGAACGTTTACTTTCCTGAATTAGAATGTTCAGTAAATATGTATTCACTTCATTGTTTAATCATAGTTATACTAGTAGTATAAGTAGTAGGAATAATAGTAGTTAGAAATATTTCAACATAATTTTATCTCGACTGTTATTTTTTCCACATTCATTACTTTTCAGTTGAAAATTTTCTGTCAGTCTATAAAGGTATTCTCTTTTTTTTTCTATTTTAAAGCTTTTCTTCTTAATTATTATGTAATATAATTAGTAGCCAGTTACATGAGAGAAAAAAACTTTTATGTACATTTACAAAAAGGCGGTTGATACTGTTGTGTTGTGTTATAATGTTCTCAATAACATAAAAAAAGTTGAATAAATAGAGACAAGAGTGAAGATACATTTTAGGTAGATGATTTTAATACCTCTAGAGAATTCACTTCATATAGACTGTTTTCAAGGTTTATTTGAGGAAAATAAGACAACCATCTCTTTGTGTAAATAGTTAAAAATGTAACCTATAAAGATGCTTTTATGCATTTCATTGTATGATGAAGTAATTCAAAGTTAGAATAAACGATGTAATATGCTCTTATAGGTAATCTATGATTTCGATTATACTTCGTTGTCTGAGTTGGATGGTAAAATTGAAGAACTTTTGTCATCATTCTAGGCGACATGATCGATGAAAACTTCTAACAGAAGTTACCCATTAGATTTATTGTATAAGGGACTAACAGCCAGTTCTGTTGAAACTTATTTAGTCATTCTACGTTCGTTTGTTTTGATTACGTTTCCTCTTGACTTGATTCATGATATTGTGGTTATTTACTAGTTTTTTGTGAATTAATTAATAAGTTGTATTTATTTCAAGGTGTTTAATGATTACCGATTGACCTAAATGCTATGTTTCTAAAGATTATGCAGTTTTCTTTGTGTTTTTTTTATGTGTCAAATCACCTCGATTTTCCAGTTCGACGTGTGTCTATAATTGTCCGTATGTAATGACATAAGAGACTATACTTCATGAAGCTTGATGGCTAATTGATGTCTATGCAGACGAAGTTGTAATAATCATCACTATTGGTATAGTTTAGTGTTATACAAAATGTTTGATATTTCTTCCTATGATTTTCATACAATTTACCATAGTGAATCTATCAGCTTGTGTACCACGTTTATTTCCAATAGTCTAAATAATCTATTTGCGATTTCTGGTAGTATCACCCATCTATGGTAGGAAGAACTGTTTGTTGGTTCCAACATTTGATTCTGTGTTTGATATCGATCTTGTCCAACATTTCTTGATGAAATTGAGTGAATAGTCATACTTTTAGTTATTAGGCATTTTCATCCTGTGATAAGCGTACGTCAGTATGTTTTCTCTTATTAAAATACAGTTTGTGCTAATTTGATGTTGTGAATTATTGGATTGATGTTATTGTTTATTTTTTGATTACTGAGAAACTAGTAAGCGATTACTTCATCTAATGAATAAATTTGATGGATGTGGTATCAGTTTAAGTGAATTCCATGTTTTCAATTGATAACTCTTGTAGTCTTCATTGATATGCATAGTGTCAAAAAAAACATAGAGTAATGTAAGATATTTTGAGTAGATGTATTCAAGTTTCAATTTTGAAATCCCAGCTTAGATTTCAGTGCAACATTCATTGATTCATTCCACTATAAATTAAATAAATAACAACAGCGCAGTCAAACGGTTTAGGTCAAAGGAAGCATATATCAATGCAAAGTGTAATGTAGAGGTATTAGTAGGTTAGTTATTCAAACTATGAAAGCTCTCACTCTAATATATAGCTCTAACACATTACATTTAAACGTTTCATACACCATAAACTAGCATTCAACTCTATCTTCTAATGTTTCAAAAATAAAAATGAGGTGGGTTTGTAGATATAGCTATTAACTTGGGTGTTTGTAAGTGTCACATATTGATGTCGGTTGAATACACCTGAAAAGTAAAAAGCACTGGTTAGATGTTTCGGAACTATCTCAAACTTATGACCAGTAAACACTATCGATTCCGATTAAAGAATTGAAATTAAGAAATTCAATTGTCGATCCAAATGTCTAACAATATACATTGTTAGCCGGTCAGCTTCCAATCATAGAATTCCCACTTACATCAGTTTGTGAAATAGAAAGACGATCATCATTTTCAGTGGTGATAAATATCTCACTCCTGACAATCCTGAACACTACCAGTCAAGATCTTTTACTCGAACTTCAAGAACATATTGCAGTTAAGTTACTTGCGAATCGATTATTATAACTGAACTGAGGTGGTTTTGTGAAAATAGGTATTTAGTTTAGTTTTTTGTATTCATCTCCACAAAACCATTTCAACTCATTTACAAAAATATGTGCTTCTTTGAGCTGATGTTAAACAAATATTCAACTATATGCTCAAGGTGGCTGCAGACTTCTGTGATATCAGAAAACTGGAGTTAATTCAATCATACATGAATCGACAGTGTATATTGCTGACAACTTCAAAATTTTGTACTGAACAAAAGTGTATCATTAATAGAAATTTCCGAATTGCAGTAGAATATGAAACCGAATCGGCCACAGTAATGAGTTAAACAATATTCTTACTGAAGGTAGATTCTATGAGGTCAGTGTTTGACAAAATCTCGAGTCGGATTAGGAAAGCTTGATTAACCTCAAACAACCGTGCATTATTAATACCATAGATGAGATATTCGTCATTTGTCAGTGAGTATACTGCATGGGAGTCTACTCAGTATTAATCTATGGATGTGAATCATGAGCATACAAAAATAAAGATATGCGTAGGTCAGACAGATATCTCTGAATTATTGCCTACATATAATGGAATGGTTTAGTAAATAACATTGATGTTAGATGCAAAGCATTAAGGAAAAATGGAAGAGTAGAAGATTATCTTGTGAACGTTCATTGACTTAGTAGTTGGAATATATGTTACGTACACCCAACCACTACCCACATTGTCGAGTGAAGCTGATTGATGTAGAAGTATGATAGAGAAAAAGTAGGTGGTCAAACGAAAACATATCGTCAGTCCATGTAGTCTTTGACTAATAGTGTAAGTCACATTGGTAGATGCAGACTACCTGTTTGGGGTTTGAGTGATAATTGCGGTCAGTGGCTGGAGATACTGGATAGCATTACCCATAATTTACCATAATGGTGGAAGTATATTTACTAATTATCTTTTTCTAGATACTTGGTTACATCGTTCTTTCATATACAGGATTGTTTTATTCTTTCTGATAAATTACGCCTTGGTAGTAATCTTGTAAATGTGGTGTCGTCGTGCTAATGTGATTTAACAACTTGGACATCTGTGCACTATGCCACACTCTATTGCACATAACTAACTGATTGACTCTTGGTGGATTTTTATTACATTTCAACGTCATACATCAGAATAAATCACATTATCACAAATTAACTCACTTCCTTTCGACATTATGATTTTGAGTTCTACTACCTAACAATAATCGAATTTATTTCCACGTTTCGAACTATATTCTGGTATTAAACTTGTCGTTTTTCTGATGCACAGCAACCTAAGCTAACGCTTAGATATATGGCAGACTCTATGTTGTTTATGAAGGAATTAATGTTCATCTTATTGCCTAAAGTTCTTCTGTTCTATCCTAAGCAAAGTTATGTATGTTCATTTCTGTTGAGGACCATATCAAAAGGAAATAGATATCCACGTAAAACTTAAAATGATTTAACTTGGCATTTCTAGTTAATTGCTGCATATTTGTTCACGAACCAAGTGCACAACTGTCATCGATCACCCTAAATATAGAACATTCTGACGAACATTTGCTTTAGACCAAGAATGAAGAAAAACAAATTGATCAAAGAGATGTTAAACCATTCTCCGGTATTTCAGTTCTACTTTTATTTGCCTATGAAAAATAATTTAATAAGACATAAAGTATACCGACAAGTTTCAATAAAGTCAATTTTTTTTCTAGAATGTAAATTTATTACCAAACTATTGAATAGAACAGATATGATGAATATGAATTCAAACAATCAATTTCAGGGAAAAAAAAGCAACCATCTTTGTGAAATGAATGAAACTGAAAGTTTGGAGGGAGAACGGTTCTTGATTGGAGATGAAATAAATACAATTCAGTGAAGTGACTGTTCTTAAACTGTATAATACCAATGACTAAATGTATACAATTGTATTATCTAGAGATTGAAGGAGAATAATAAATGAAGAACTAATGCATGAAAGATAACTATCCACTTGAAAATATTTTAAACAATTGAAGAGGGAAAAACGAATCTGAAATGTTTGCTGACAATAATAAATTTCGAAACCACAGACCAATAGACAGCTGTTTTTCATACTGGTATAGGATTTCATAGTTGTACGTAGTCTCGATTCCGACATGAAATAAAAAAAATAGCCATTCAGGTGTCCCAACAAAAGCGTAAACGTGTACAGCCTTCTGTAACCAATCAACATCAATCTGTGACAAACATGAACAACTAGACTAATCAGTACCTTAACTGCAATATGTTCTTGAAGTTCGAGTAAAAGATCTTGACTGGTAGTGTTCAGGATTGTCAGGAGTGAGATATTTATCACCACTGAAAATGATGATCGTCTTTCTATTTCACAAACTGATGTAAGTGGGAATTCTATGATTGGAAGCTGACCGGCTAACAATGTATATTGTTAGACATTTGGATTGACAATGAATTTCTTAATTTCAATTCTTTAATCGGAATCGATAGTGTTTACTGGTCATAAGTTTGAGATAGTTCCGAAACATCTAACCAGTGCTTTTTACTTTTCAGTGATACCTATACGACATTTATCTGCGGCATATTTTCATGACGGATAGACAGTGTATATCCTACAAATGTTAAAATAGTCATCATAATGATAAATGATGAACTATATTTTCACAAAACAGTATCAATTTAACCAATATATTCATTTAGTTATTGAATGATTGTAGACTACACTTTTGATTATCTACTGTTTTGAATGTATAATTTTTTTAGGTTTTGATTTACTAGCGACTAATGAATAAGATAAATAATCCATTAACTCATATGTATAGATTAGTATTCTGATATGAATGTAAAGAATGTTGAAGAAGTTTTGTAACTCATTAAGAGATAGTTTTATTAGATTTTGGTCGTTGATCGTGATGGACATAATTGCGAAGACTTTACTATCATTCTTGACGATGGTAAGATTCTTATAACTAAATAGAATTACGAAGTATCTTCTTAGAAAGACATAAATTTTTAAGGAAAATTGTTTACGTTTTCAAGTTGTTTATTTAAGTTCTTATATTTGCTTAGTGGATAGCTATCTCATTAATTGTAGTTGTATACACAACTCAGGCTTCAAATTGTGTATCGCTTGAGCTTCTGGAATGTAAAGTGGATCAAGAGGTAGGTTTCTTGGTTTATTTGGCTAAAATCTATAGGCTATGACAAACGGTGAGACTGAATGCCCTGAATCTATATTATGTTTCAGGATAAAGGAAATGATTGGTCTGCACTGTTCATTGCTCAATTATACTGGATGATGCTATCCGATACGGCAAAGCTGCGGTCTAGATTAATCACCTACGTACCTACCTTTGCATGAGCAAGTAAAACACTCGTTAGTCAGAAAATTCACACAACAACTAACAGACATGCTTATAAATGATTATTGACTTATAATTTATTATAGATGTGTCTACAATTGAAACAGCTTGATAATGAATCTGTTGAAATGAAATTCCTTTGTTGAATAAACTTGTTTTATGATTTAATGGGCATATTTAAACTAATTATGTAATAGTTGTCTATTAGATGTTAATTTGCTACCATGACTTTTTTTCAATTGACATGAATTTGTAATGAACAATCTCTTCAGATACTCTTCAAGTCTTTTAATAAAACATCTATGAATACTCTTCTTTCAATATACACTCATTCATCTTCTGTCCTCTTGTATATTATTCTATTAACTAAACATTGTCAATTTATTTACATAGTTATTTACTTTAAAAGTACATCTTTGTTGTTATGTGGAATGAAGAAACTTTTTCAAGGTGATACAATTGTTGATTAAACTAGGCAATTGTTTATAAGTTAATCTATAAATATCATTCAGTATACGTTATTTATGAAATATACTTTGTAAGTAGTATTATATATATAAGTGTTAGCTAATTTTTCTTGTTTTTTTTCTTCTTTGACATTTCTTCTGAATGGGATTTATCTTGGAGAACACAATTTTAAGCTCTACTGAATAAAGCGTATTCTCCAGTGATATAGATAGTTGGCATTTTATGATGTACATCTCTGTATCATTTTTGGTATAATTGTTCATGAATAAAACTTTCTTTGATATTATATTTTGTTATTTTGGTTTTAGGCTTCTATCAAAGAATCTGTTAATGGAAGTGGCAAGCCATACCTCTTAAAGTTTTATTCAATTTATCATCGATTGGATTCTCAGTGTATATACTACTACAGACATTACAATATGAATTTAACACGTCACTTGTTTCCGTGGATCAAGTTATACCGATTACACCAAGACGTCACTGTCTAAATATATAACGGAAAATCTTTTTTCTAATGGTCATCTAAATAATGCTTAAAATCATAATCAATCCAGAATATAAACCGTAATCGAAATAAGCCATGAAGATCATCTACAAGGTTGGACTGATTTAAAGGGACATTGGATCAAATGGTCATACATACCTGAGACTTTCAAGGAGAAGCTGAGTCTACGCTGGGTAAAACAATTGCATGAATTTACACAGTTCACCAGACGTACTATCCTTACTACTAAAGAATCTAGACACCATAACACTAACCCAATCCGTTATATTTCAAGCTTCATCTCATCCCCCACAAGTCTACTAAGCCCAAGCAACCACACTTGTATAACGAGTATGTAGATATAGTTTGAATGTGTGTAAATCTTCCGGTTTACTTGATATGGATTGAAATTGATTAGTCCCTGTTACTATATGTGAATCCTGAGAAAATAGCCACTATACAATTGAAATTTTCAAGTATGATTTCATTTGGATTGTGACTGACAACTCATTCAAACATATTTGAATACTAAAATTTTCCTTTAGAAAGAAATTTATCGTGCAAACGTTCTCATCGCTTTAATACACATTTTATATTTGGATAAGCGAGGGATGATTTGTAATGTATTGGTGTTTATATTACGTATTTACGTGTAGTCCATATTCAGTACTGAGATTTTATCAGTACAGTAACAATCGAATTCATGTCATCAGATTCTAGGGAATTGTTTCTATATACCAATTAATGATTTCATATTATTGATGGTTTTGGTATTTTTTCAAATGATATCAACTTTTAGTGGAATTTCCTTTTCTTCCAAAAAAGTTTCAAGCATAAATTTTCTGCCTAGAATTGGATATTGGAAAGACTGTTAGACTATTATTAAACTTCACACAGTATGAGTTAGATAAACACTTGAAAACCGGGAACTGAGACTATGCAGCTGTTTCTTTCATATATGGGACTCTTTAAAAGTGTACATCACAAAATCCAGCCCAGAATCTTCAGGCTTTGCTGCAAGCGCCTAATCGTCAGACCACTAGACCGGTCAATTTTCAAAAATCAAGATTTCTAACTTAATCAATCAGTGATATTTTTGTGCAATCTCACCAAGTGCCATATTGTTAGGTCGGACCACAAAGAAGCGTAACAAACTTTCAGAACTGTGTTTGCGAACATTATTTCATTCATTCGAACTGTCTGTAATGTAAACATTTTGTTTCTGTTATTGTTACGCTCCGCTTGCCCTATCCACCCGTTTAGCATAATTATTGTTAATATATTGTCTGTTGTTATGGACTACAGTCAATTAGTTGTGTACAAGTTGTTCCTATTCACTACCACTATTTCCCTTGTTTTGTATTCATGTTAATTTTCTAATTGGGTTGCTGTGTGGTCTGACTTCATGTGTATATAAAAGAATGCTTGAAATATAGATTCGATTCTGTCTGATTGACCTATTGGCTCGCATTCTTCTCATTTCGACTTGGGACTAAGTGGGCACAGGGCAGGCGCACAATAACCAACTAGGCACTAGCAATTGGCACTCAACGAACCTCACTCACCCCCCAAATTTCTCTCGTCATAACACATATGAACTCAAATGATCACTTCTTCTCAATTGAACTCCAGAGGTCAGTCACTTTTGAACTGACATTAATCATAGTTAAGTGTTGAAAAGATAGCTGAATTTGTATTCAACATTACGAATAGATGTGCATTAGCAAAATCTTTAATCACTGTTAAGTGTTCACCTCAAAGCCTGAACATTCAAAGTTTGATTATTTGGATGAGATCATGTAAACATACCACTGAAGAGTTTCATAAAAGAACAAAACATTTGTGAAGTACTTTCTTCTTCGTTTTTTTGATTCAATACCTAACTCAAACTTATATGTCAATGCCGATATCACGAACTGATCTGAACCAGACAACCATTGATCACCTGGACAGCTGTTTTGTCCTAGTATGGGACTCCTCAGCAGTGTGCATCCACGACCTTGTTGGGGATCGAACCCAGGACCCTATGGCTCCGTGACGAGCGCTTTACCATCGGACCACTGAGCCGGCTCCTAATGGTTGATATTTCTAATTCAGTCAATTCGTGTTACGTTTGCGCGACCTCATCCATTGTCATCAGTGAGTTACTGTCTCACACCCGACACAGTTGAACTTCACCGGTCACGTCTTCACACTAGAACTCTAGGAATTACCTCAAGGAGCTAGTCACTAGTGAGCTGATAATTAGTTACAATTAAGGGGGTTGTTGTAGAGATAGTTAATTTGTCAATGCTGATATCACTAATTGATCTGAACCAGACAAACTTATCTTTCTATTTAATACAACAATATTGAATGCAAATAAATAAATTATTCTTTTGATAATTTGTTAAAATCAAGTCATTTATCTGCATAGATTGGCTTAATTGTTGATCAGTTTTGATAGAATCATTTATCATTTTTAATGTTAAGAATCAAAGTTAAAAAATTTTTTTCATTCAATTTTTATCTTATAGAATTCATTAAGAAACTTTAAAAGTGATAAATTCTAGCAAAAACAGAAGAAAAAACCAAACAAAAAACTGTTCAAGTCTACATTCAATTAAGAAATCAATCACGTTTTAACCTTAAGAAAAAGAAAATATTGAATTCTGAACACTACAACTTTTAAACTGTATGAATTATTTTTACAGTTTGATTTATATCACTACAATAAGATCATAACAGATCAGTAATAAGCGTGCCAACATTCAGAATGCATGGGGAAAAAACCGAAATATTGATTTAACTGAATGAGAAAATTACCTATTTCCCTATTCTATAATCTATAAGCTGTAAATGTAACCATTTTCATGTTGACGATAATCACATCATTCTAAATGTTACTCAATACTGTATTGTATAATAAATTTTCATTCATTTACTAAGTGAAAGTGATAAATTCAATGGTGATGATCATTGAGATTTTCAATACAAGTTTTAACTTCAATACACTTGTGTTTTTCAGTTAACATTCCATTGTGAGTTCTACTGATATGTTTTTGACAGACAAATGGTAATAACTTCGAATGCATGAAATGAAATGTATAATACTGAATACACATTAACCACATAACCTACTTACCTACTAGTATGCATAACAATTAACCAAAAAATTACTGAATTCAATACACAAACTTACTTTGTTTGTTGAAAAATACACAAACTAGTTGTTGTATCAAAAGATTAAACAAACAGTAAAACAATTTCAAGTTTTATTCGGGAATAAATGTAGGGGTTGGAAACATGAATTCGTGGTTTAGAAATGAGCTTTTTAAGAAACGTGGAGATTCGGACCATAAAAACGGAGTTCTCTTGTCAGTATAAGGATGGTTATGGTCGCGCATACCGTGTAATGTGTCTTCTTGATCTACCTGAAAAGCAAACTGGGTTAGGGTTGATCTTAATGATCTGGGAGTGTGATAGTAGTACCAATGAGATAACATTTCGAGACCAGTCACACACAACCCTTTCGCCAGAGATTTTATTGTGTTCGCTCCATTCTCACCAATACTTTACCACCAGAGATTGAGATCCGTGGAGTAAGTTGGGGGGTGTACACTTTTAGGACAGACCTTTCCTGACTTCACCCTTCCTTTGTGGGAAGGCAACATCAATGTAATGCTGGCTGTCTAAGGGAAATACCTTATTACCGTCACACCACTGTACAGTGGGTAGTACGATTTCTCTCTCGAACCTTATGTATTCTGCTTTAGTCCCACTGCCATTTAAATAACCTGACTAGCTTGATAAAACCTTGAGGAATGGTTATTCCAGCCAGTATAGCCCAAATGGTTCATCACAACTGGCACGCCTAACCACCATGTCTAGGTATCAGCGACTATCGGAATGAAAATCAACAGGATTATATAATAGTTTTGATGGCTTTTCATATATTTAGAGGTATGAAGTGTGCTAAGTCTTTTATTAACTTCATATTCTTCCGAATGAACAATTAACTTGTGTATTAACTTTCAAAAAACTTAAGGAAATAATGTGATATTTATTAATCTTTAATAGTAATTATCCAATTCTATCCGTCAAGTTTACAATGTATCCATTAGTCTAAGTGACTTGACATTGTTTGAGCTTTGTTGATGTGAAAGGCGATTCCTAGGCAGTTGAAATGGAATCCATAACCCAAGGAGTATGTATTCTCTTAGAGAGTATACGGGCGTAGTACTAAATCCAGATGGGGCGACGTTTTTGCTAGCTGCAAACCACCTTTCGCTTAACACAAAATGGTGAAATAGTAATGGAGTTTTTGATACTGAGATGATTCATTATATTAGTCAATTCACAATATATGTTTAGTGAGCAAGTTATAGATGAATAAACTAAATTATTGATAAGTGAATCATCATTATTAGGCTTATCTTTTATCTAAAGCTAAATTATTTTATTCGTAGTAGTGGAAACTTCAACAGTGTTGTTTTATAAGATTAGAAAGTCACCTTGAATTCGTCAGTAACGAATCGTTAATTAGTCAGTCAAACAATGCTTGTTACTCCAACTGAAGCATAGGCCGCCCATCAACATTCTACAAAACACTCTGCTCCTTAGCTTTCCTCTCCACTTCTTTCCAAGATCTGTTTATTCTTTTCATGCTTGCCTTCGATTTCCAGAATAATGTGTACTTCGGTCTGCCTCTTTTACTTCGAGATTGAGGATATTAAGTCAGTACTTGTCTTGTGACCTCTCCAGCTGCAGCGTATTTTCCTAATTTCTTCCTTGGCTGGATTTTAGTTAGTTTGTTCTCTCCCACTGACTGAGGTTGTTGCTAAAGGAATCTGGCTAACGAATCTGAGTATCTTCTACGGCCAGCTGATTATGATTTCTTGCATCACTTTGAACGATGCTTTTCGTTGTTCTCCAAGTTATAGCCACATACAATAGAACTGTCTTCACATTTGTATTGAACATTGTGACATTGATGTTAGCTAACAGCTAGCTTGAGTTCCAGATTTTTTCAATTGTAGAAATGCTGCCCTTGCCTTATCAATCCATGTCTTCACATTTACATCAGATCCTCCTTATTAATCGATAATGCTGAAATTATTTATAGAATGTACACTAACTGACAAATTCATTCAGATTGTCAACAACGATGAATGTTTCTTTATTTAAGATGATGTGAAAACATAGAGCACAGAACAACAACAGAAACTATCCCTGAGGTGACGGAGATCGCAAAAAGGATTGATGATATAAAGTGATGATAAAGTCAAAGGATTAAAACAGCAACATAAATGGAGTTAACTAAATGTGATGAGTGATAAAAATTTTTTACGCATTAAGAATTTCTATTATTTCATCAGTGGAATAAGAAATAATCGTTAGCTTGAGCGATTTCAGTGAGGCATCAACAAATAGAGTATTACCAATATTTCTTACGAATGAAGAGTAGATCCAATATGCAAATAGGTTTTGGGGAACTGTCCCAGATTCTCAGAAATTTAATTGTAAAATAATTCACTTAAGGGTTGAATTTAGAATGAGATACTTTTGTTTGTGATGGTGAGTTTTGGAGTGTGTATGATGGTAGATCTTCAAACCCAATACGTAACTAAAGGATGTTGATGGTGATTCATTCAGTATTCTGCAAACTGAATTTGAGTAAATTTTAGACATTGCTTCTGTAAGTAGTCAAGTTATAACTTCGTACATTTAATTTTGTAGTTCAATATACAATCACTCTGAAAAGTACGTAATGTAATGTAAACGTTGAGCAGATTCTAACCTATGTTTATCCTTAATGTAAAGGCTGTTGAGAATAAATGTCCAGTATTTTATTAGCTGTCGAAGGTGAATCTTTTGAAGTATAATACAAGAATCATTGTTACGAAAGTTACGTAGTGCGTTACTGAAAAGTTGATATGACATTAGATGTCTTTATAGTAACCTGCTCTGAAAGTGATAGGTTTAAGGAATATTTGAGTCATAAGTTAACCACTGGGTGAATCCTCTGAAACTTTCTACCATGTATACAGAAATTCAAGGGAAGATATATTCGAGTTATTTCATCTTAAGGTACTGTATAACCAGTAAAATAAGATTAATGTTTTCCGTTATGTTTTTAGTATTAACTCAGTATTCTACGCTCAAAAAATTTGACCATTTTATTATTTCTTTAATTAGTGATTTCTGTGTCGTCGATGGATAATTTTCATTGAAGTTTTATATTCAAGTATCTGGAATAATTCACAAATATGTACGACGAAACATGCCTAACGTCATGAACCACTCGTCCCAACAAATACTGTACACAGTGCTGATGCTGATGGTCTCTTTAATTTAAAATGATGGATTTAAGTTCATTTGCTGTTTTATTCTACGTACTGTGTAGTCGGCAATTTAAACAATCAACGATATGTAAGTGAAACAATATAAAGTGACTGGCGTCACGAGACATTGAAATTTAAGTAGATTCTCGTAAATGAACAGTCCAGATGGATCATTGCATGAAATGCTATTTTCTATATGCTTACAGTTACAAGTATGTGAGATAAATTACCAATTAAGTTGAAATGTACCGAATTGTTAAATGATGGGTAGCGGGGGTGGGGGTGGAGATTTCTTTCATTTGTTTCTCCTTACATGTTTCAATAAACTGAGAAACATAAAATTTGTAGATCATTACAAATTAATCGAGTGTTTCATTCTTCCTCATCAACCACATACATGTTAATATATTTAAAATAATAAAATTGCAGTAAAAATGAAATTAAAATGATTACGTAGAGTATTTTTAAGTTTATTTAGCGAAATTCTTAATGACAATCTTGGAACTTTGTTTCACAACATGACAAAATAATTAGTAAGATGGGTAAAAATATCGAATTAACTTTAAATCCATAACTCTGTAGAAATATGTACAGATTGTTGTTGTAGCTAAGGCAGTTGGGGGTTGACAACAAACCCTTTTTCAACATGATGGTTAAGTTTTAACCTTTTAAATACTTTGTTAAACTTAGTAGAGTTGAATTCGTGGAAAATTGATCCCTTCGCTGAATAAACGTGTTTATTAATTACTTAATACCAACTATCTACGTCGACTTTATTTTGTGTGTTCAACAGGTGGCACGCGAATGAACTACGAATATTACGTTTTCCTCTGTGACGAATAGCTATAAGGATACGCTCGACATAATGCTTGGATGCCTATCATTTTGTCATTCCAGCGTACATGACTTTGCATGAAATCGGTGACATACGGCATGTATAATTATACTTTAGTTTATATTGTTGAGCATTGTGTAGTGTAAATTCATATCAGTCAATCTACTGTAAATATTCTATGGATAGGTGTTTTTTACTCTTTGATTATGTTTTATCAATCTGTGATTACGTTTGAAGATCAACTTGATTTATTTCTGTGTTGACTTTTTAAAGTATACTATTTCATAAACAACCTGGGGTGATCATTTTGTTGAGGATACATTTCTTTTGGAGTTTACTTGCTGCCAAAACAATTTTCCAGTTTTATGATAGACCGTTTTCATCAATCGATTGTTTATAATTAGTCAGGTAAAACCAGTGTTACGTTAGATAATGTTTGTATTATGGTTTTTCTACCATAAATGCATCTCTGAGAGGTGCCACTATTATTTCGAGAGATACTTAAGTCTATAAAAAGAAATACACTGTTTAGTAGGATGAATTTGTATATTCTCATTGATTTGTTATAGACTGAAGCAGGTCAGACACTGTTGCTATATGTGCATCCTGAGCGGATTGCCTCGATATAGCGAATATTCACAAGTATCAATTAATTTGTATTATGACCTGGCAAGTGGAATCCAGGACGCGTATTTCGTCCTATGTGGGACTCATCGGCTGGACTGTACCTGCATCCCAATGTTGATGTTCACAGTGGGGATTCGAACTCAGTTTGTTTCGTGTCATACGCCACCGCGTACACCACTAGACTACTGAGTCCAGACAGTCACGTCTGTGCAATGGACGAATTGGTAGTAGTATGAATTGGTGTACGCGGTGGCGTATGACACGAAACAAACTGAGTTCGAATCCCACTGTGAACATCAACATTGGGATGCAGGTACATCCAGTAGACGAGTCCCACATAGGACGAAACGCGCGTCCTGGATTCCACTTGCCAGTCATAATACAAATTAATTGATAAATGCACTATTTGTTTCAAGTTTGTCTTGAACTTCATATTAGGATGCGCTGCGTCAATAAATTCAAATAATTTGTTTGCCTAATTCATGTTGTCTCAGGTCTTGAACACATCAATGATGTACCTTGTTTAGAATGTAGTTTAAATTGAGGTAGACTTTACACTTGTTTGCTTAGGATAAATGACAAATACATGTTCAAGAACTGATCACAAGTAACTGTCCATAGTAACCACATATGTCTGACAATATAATTTTTTTATCTAACTGAAGAGATGTTTGGACAATGATGTGGACTGCATTAGCTATCAAAATAGAAAACGAAACAGATAGTTAAATGTAATTCGTTGCATGAGTGACTATTACTAAATTAGTATTTCAAGTTGTAAATAAGATATAAGTACATTCAATATATTGGGTTAAATGAATTACCTAGGTTTATCTTCAAAAATGCCATATTCACATATTTTTAGTGAGGCAAACATGTATCCTGAATAGCTTCATTGATACTTATGCAAGTTATCGAAATGTTGAAGAATGATTCACAACAGCATTACAACATTAAGTTGTTCTCCCTTTTCTTTCAGAACTTCTTAGCATGAGAAACTGAAGATCTTTCACAAAATTTATTTTAAGAATCTTCTATTTAGTTGTCTGTATTGATTACAGACTAATGTTGGTTGGGTATCACTGAAAGCCAGGAGGCACTGGACAATAATCAGCTCACTAATGGCTAACGTCAAGATATTGTTGAAGTTCTAGTGAAAGTTGTGACTGTTGGAATTCAGTGTAACACTTATCACCAATGACAGTGGATGATCATCGTATATACATCACAAATTGATAGGATTGGTAATACTACAATTAGACGCCTGTCAGCTCAGTAGTGCAGAGGTTGAACTGTTCGCCGTGATAAGTGATAACCCTGAGTGAGACTATCTGATGGGATGTAGAGGGTATTCGTTATTGAAGAGTCCCATAATATGACGAAATAGCTGTTACTAGTCCTTGGTTTTAAATGATACTTAACCACTATTAATCTGTGACGAATACGAACTACTAAACTCTTCACTAAATTCCCCTAACATCAATCATCTGTTCACTTGAAAAGAACGACAGCTCTATTCAACGAGACTAAAGAGTCTCAAAGTAGTAGGAAATTGTCGTTTTTTGATATCATGATATATAATTAACTCAATATAACATCATAGAAGGATTTGTTTTTTATCTTGTTCAACCATTCTACACATGAAACACTTCTATTTAAGACATGTCCAGCAATTATGCCTAAGAGGATATTCATCTTTCTTTTAAAAGTTAATGTGAACTAGATACAACTAGTTGAAAGTAAGACAAATTGTGGGTTAATTATCATTTGTTGGTTACTGTTTTATTGAAAAAAGGAAACCTTATCCTCTTCCGGTTCACTACATGCGTATATTATCAGGAAGAAGTATTAATTCCTTTTAGTTTGTTGGTTTTATTATTAATAAACTAATAGCTGTGCTTAAACAGGAAGGAAGCATTCAGTAGACAGTAAAAATTGCTCCGAATATTTTCCCTGTTTTCGATTCACTTCTACTTGGAAAAAAGACTTTTTTGATAATGTTTTGATTGAATTACTTGCAGATTAAACTTTCACATTTAGTAATCTTCATAGCATTAAATAATAGCCGTCAATATACACTTGACACATTATTAACACTGACGTAATCCTGGTGACCTAGGTGTAAGACTTAATAGAGAGAGTTTATTCACGTTAAGCGTGAGATGTCTATTAACTAACATTGATACATAAAAAGTATGTAGGATTGCGAATCGACCGGAGTTAGAAGTCTAAACTATTAAATATCAACTTCATAGTTTATGTGTTAAGAACTCTCAGAGGATTCTAGGTTCCAACTTTAAAGGCATTAATCTTATACCACTAGTGAGTTCTATGCTATGATAAAATAGCTGTTTGCAACCTCCTGGTACTAAGAACTTACTTACTTACTTACGCCTGTCACCCCTTTCGGAGAAGCATAAGCCGCTCACCAGTATTCTCTATTCAACTCTGTCTTGAGCTATCCTTTCCAGCTGTCCCCAGTTATTGTTCATCCTTTTAATGCCTGCTTCCAGCTCCTGGTACTTAGAAAATACCAAACTAATTGTATACTCTGATGTGAAACTTGGGAATAATGTCATAAAATTCACAATATCACATTTTATGGTTAAAATATTGATGAAGGATGGAATAAAGTAGTTATCATGAAAATGATTATTTCATTAGCTCAATGAGTATAATTTATGATCTAATGTCTCAGGTAATAATATTTCGTAACGACAGACAATTATATGAAGAAACGGTAGTTAAATGGTCCGGATCCTATTTTAAAACTTATGAATGCAATAATTGACGATTTTCATTCTAGCTGATTGTGAATTAGTGAATGGTGATTTTGTGTCTAATCTGTAGAGTAGATTATGCTCCGACGTGTACATTTCTCTCTCTTATTCTGTATACTTCCAAGACTTCTCGGTACTAAAGACAGTGATAATTTGTTAGTATTTGTATCCTCACATTAATGTTGTTATAGACTGAAATTGATCAAACCAGAATTCAAGTCTTGGTCGTAGCTACCTGCATCTGCGTTCATCTAACAAGACCCAGTTAAGATGTAACATCTGTCAAGGATTCCATTAATCAGCTACAATCGAACCTAAACTATATTTGTAAAAATTAAATAATAATACGAGTCTGATTGGGAAATCTAAAGTTGAAACCATAACAATATGTAATGATTAATATCTAAAACCACTTAGATACCTCTGCTGTCTGTCACTAATTTGTAACAAAATAACAACATTGTCGTTTAATTTAGTCAAAAACATATCGTAATTGTAGATTTGGTTATCATTTTAAAACCAAACCCTTAAATAAATAATATGTCGATATTCCCCCTTGGAACATTTACAACTAGCTTGAAGGATAGGATATTTCCTTTTGATTAGCTAATTATTATAGATCAACGTTAATGTGTAGACCTTACATTTCAACATAAAATTCAACTTCAACAATCTCAACAACATCCATAAGGTAAGAAATATCAACCATGAGAAGCCGAATCACACTGGAGTCTGAAGTTACTAGGCTGGAATCCGTGACGCCATCATGGATGTGAACTGCTGAAGAATTCATGTTGAGACGTAACAGCTCTCCAGTGCTAGTTTCTAGTTTTCAAAGACTATTTAACACATATGAATTCGCAATACTGAATCTAATACCGTTTAGGTTGAACTTGACTAAATTATCATACTAATAATGATCAAATGAGATACATCATTTGGCTAATAGTGTAAACTATTGATTACATAATAATAACTTCTTAAGAAACCTATTAAGTCTGTGAATCAGTTAACTATTTTGATTGATTACATAATGACAAACAGTGAAAACAGTAAATTCATATTTCGGGAATCAGTTAGTTAGTTAGTTAACTAATTGAAATGATTAAACAAGAATAGTGATGAAAGCAAAAGTTCGTAAATAATCTAGAATGATTGCATAACCATAGAATTAAAATGAAAAAATAAGAATAAAATTGTATAGCCTTAGTAGATAAGGGATTGTATATTGTGGTATACATTTATGGAAGACAAACAGAAGGATACAATTGAATCTAACAGGATGTGTAGTATAAATCTTTACGTAGGAAGATGTAAACATCATGTTGAAATCAAGTATACATTCATAGAATTTTTCATTTAAATAATTGTATGCAGAATTAATAAATCATTCATGTCTAGTTGTGTTGTAATATTCAACAAATAATTTCGGAAATGATTCAATCTTCATGATTGATTACAAGAAGAAATAATGCAAACGATGTTTTTGGTAGACTAAAATATCAAAAAATCTACAAGAAACTAATCACAATCTACTGAAAAAAATATTTGAATAATAGAATAGAAGATGAGAATGAATTGTAATTCAAATGAATGTATTTAGTAGTGTTGTATGATAGCTTTACTATGAAGCTATCAACAACAACGCCATCATCAACAATTATGTCATATAGAAGTATGCCAATGAATATATTTCATATGTGTTGAATCAGCTAGTTCTATTTGTGATTAATTACTTTCATGTACCTTGCTGTCCAAATCTGTTCCTGAATTGATATGGACTAGATAGATAAATTGATGAGAATGCAGTGGTTTGATACTTAGGGAATAAATGAAAATTTCACTCCTGTATGTAGACAACAGTGATCACGTAGTACTGTATGAAAATGAATACCTCACAACTAGATCATCAAACTTAGAGAATATGACATAATCAAAATGAGATAAAGAAATTTTAGATATAAAGATATATGTAATCCAAGCAATTTTGTACAAATTAATTAGTCTTGTTTATTCAGCTATTAGTAATAATCGGATTAATCACATTAAACTTTAGCCACAATCCTAAGTGATTTACCAGTATGTGTACTATAGTTTTACAATTTCAAACAATCATTCATCCTGGAGTGATCAATTTTAGATGCTTACATTGTTCCTTTACCGTATACAGACCATATTCATAATGTAGTATCAAACGCGGGCATGCAATTTTTCTTGCACTAGTAGATATTGGCTGAGAGGCAGAAAGATAAAATGATGTTTATTATTGTGGTAATTATCTGTACTCTTATTTAATTTCGATTGCGACCAAGAAATGCAATTCAGGACGAGCGTTTTGCCCTATTTGGGACTCGTTAGCTGGATGCATCTGAAGCCTAGTGTTAATATTCACACCTGGACTTAAACTTACTCCATTTTGGTTCAGGCATCACCCATTGCACATGTATAGCTGTCTAGATTCAGTAGCCTAGTAGTGAACTTAGTGGCGTTTGACACAAAACTGACTGAGTTCGACTTCAGATGTGATTATAAACAATGAAATGTAGTTACCCTCACCTGACTGGTTCTATATAGGGCGATACGTTAGTCCTTGATTCCATTTGCCAACCACAATCTAAATTAAATCATACTTGTGAATTTCAACTGTATCGAGATAATCCGTTCAGGATATACACATGTCAACAGTGAATGGTTGGTACCAGTTCGTATTAAATAAACAGAAAGATTCAAATGCATTCAACTTATATGTATATTTTAAATTAATAGTAAAGATGAAAATAGTTAGAATGGATTGTAAAATGTTCTTTTTGAAATTTAATTTATGTTTACAGGCCGTTCTTTGTAACTCTACTTTTTTTAAAACTTATATGAATATACAGAAAACTGAAAGTATTTAAGAGTTAGTAAGGCAGTAGAAAGACATTTTCATTCACTTTATGTTACTTTTGTAGAATTATTTTTAATATATTTGTCATGATTACTTTAGGATGAATTTGTCTATTCCCATTGGTTTGTTATAGACTGAAGCTGGTCAGTCACTGTTGCTATATGTTCATCCTGAGCGAATTGCCTCGATTATTCACAAGTTTTATTTAAGTTGGATTGTGATTGCAAGTGGAATTCAGGAAGCGTGTTTCGTTCTATTTGGGACTCGTCGGCTGGATATACCTGCATCCCAGTGTTGATGTTCAGCTTAAATAATACTTGTGAATAATCGGTATATCGAGACAATCCGCTCAGGATGCACATATAGCAACAGTGACTGACCTGCTTCAGTCTATAACAAATCAATGGGAATATACAAATTCATCCTAATACCAATGAGCCCGCTGCACAAATGTGACTGTCTAGACTCAGTAGTCTAGTGGTGAACGCAGTGGCGTTTGACTCGAAACGGACTGCGTTCGAATCCCACTGTGAACATCAACATTGGGATGCAGGTATATCCAGCCGATGAGTCCCAAATAGGACGAAACGCGCGTCCTGGATTTCACATGCCAGTTACAATCCAAATTAAATAATAATTTCTTTGTTAATTGATGCAGTAATTTAATCCTTAAATTAGATAGTTTTGTAAACATTCAACACTTTCGTTCACTAAATTAGCTGTATTGGTCACCACAAACCGAAAGCTATTAGTTTGATCAAGACTCTAAATGAAAATCAACCACTTCCATGGATATCTAACTAATAACATGTATATCTACTCACATTTCATAACTAAATATAACTTTTAATTTCAACTCTTATCATCTTCTACTTTCCAAGCATTGATGGAAGGAGTTAGAAGATATGAATATCATCACTGCGAGAAAAAATGAAGAATATTCATCAGTGAAATTTCTCTTTTTGACAGTATCATTTACCAAAGCTGCTCATTCGTAATTTGTAGTAAAAGTTTTATGAAGTCATCAAATGCCTCATGGGAAAGATGCTTGGATAAATATTGAATATGAAGGACCGATTAATTAAATATGGTAATAATGACAAATAATAGTAGCGGGCAAATGTAAAAAATAGTATTTCAGCGTAATAATAACCATGACGGAATTACGCAGTTAACTTACTGAGTTTCTATACGAGAATTAAGATTAAATCTGTGATTGGTACGACCTCTGAAGTATGTAACCTAATGGTTTCTAATCTCTTTGAACTACTTCGTTCGATTGTGTGCATAATTTTAAAAGAGGATTACAATACAATAACATGATCAGAATTGATGGAATGTTTTAAGAATGAACTGTTGAAAACTTGTAATAATCCTCTACCAAGCCAAGTAGAGCAGTGCTCGAATATATGCTTCGTAATTTTCGCTTAGTAGAGCCAATGTATTCAGCTTCACATAAGTAGGTGAATTTTGAAATTCGCATTGATTTGGCTCAAAGTGGAAGCTTACAAAATCACAAATCAATTGAAAAAGATGGTAAACGTTAGGCAGAGTAGGGTGTTTTTCGTAAAGATTTTTAGAGTCTGTGCTTAAAGACCTCCACTGCAATGTTGCCTTTTAACTAGGCATTCATAAACGTGACCTTAAGCACATTAACTAAATTTTTCCTATGTTACTTAAAATTCATATTTCTATCAATGAACCTCGTCAGAGAACCACCACTACTGAATATCATCATTAGTTTGTTCAGCTTGTCATATATTTTTTGTCACCATAGTGGTGTCTGGCCTTTGAGAAGAAAATGTATATTAGATTTTCCTTAATACTTAAAGGTGCCCAACTTCGACAGATCATATATTGTTCATTCTATGTTTCCCTTATGTTTACTGATATTTACAAAGACTCATCCAAAAATCGTAATCTCATATTTGATCCTAATTCAGGAATAAACTAAACTTATGTATAATAACCACCAAACCTTTGCAAAATATCTTTAAGACCGGTATTGTTATCGCAGATAATAGTGTGATCTAAATATCTATTTGTATACATGATCTCAGTAGTGTTTTTCAAAATAACCAAGAAGCAGTTGGTTGAGAGAAATAATCTTATTTTACTACCATCGGTTTGCTTGTAGAATTCATCAACAAGTTTGAACTGCGAATTCAAATTGCAAAGCATGAGCAATCCCCTTAGATGACTCTTGGGGATGTCAGTATTGAGGTTATTATTCTTAATTTAATCAAATGTAAAATAGATAACCTCCATGTGAGAGCCGTCCTCAAACATAAAAGTAACATCTTATAACATAATTCACTTTCCTGTTATACTAAAATCAGGCATCAAATCAACAATATCAAATAAATCAACAGTAGAATACCACTAAAGATGACTTTTGTTAGGTTGTATGATTTCAGCCAATCAATTTTATAAGGTGAGTTGTTCATATCCAATATCAATCTTAACGGTACATCATTTTGTGTATTTTTTGAAAATGACCATATAGTTCTGGGACGATGGATTTAGATGGTTCAGGCTGTTTATATTGACTACACTTAATAACTAAATCATCTTTTATTTTTGGAGTTTTTGTTCGGTATTTTCAGTGATATCTCTCTGTTTAATGTATTTAGAAAATTTGCCTACATAATAGAGAATATTTTGGTAATTTAGTCATAATGATGTATTAGGATAACACCATCAAAATTTAAGTGAATGTTGTGGAAATTACTAAATTTGATATCACTAATTGATTTAAATTAAAAAAAACCATTGATCATCTGAAAGAACTGGATATTTGTTTTGTCCTATGAGACTCTTGGGCAGTGCACATCCACGACCTTATCAGGGCTTGAATCCAGGACCCTCTGGCTCCTCAATCAACGCCAAATAAGAAATATCAATCGCTAGGGGCCAACTAAGTTGTCTAGTGTTAAGGTGTTCTTCGCAGAGCCAGGTGGTCCTGATTTCGATCCTTGATGGAATTGTGGATGTGTAATGCTGAAGAGTCCCATACGAAAATAAATCAGCTGACAAGTGCTTCCAGGTGATCAATGGTTATCTAAGTCAGACCAATTCGTAATATCAAATTTACCATTACATTTATTTGAACGAGTTGTCACTATATCTTTATTTCCTAAGGTATCAGTTAAGTGACGTATATGTTCATTTTGAGATCAAGCAACTATGTTGTTGGCTTTGAATTTCTATATTACCAAATACGACTGTAAATGACACTGTTGAAAAGAAATTTTGTATTAATGAATAATCTTTATTTTTCTTTTAAAAGAAAGAATATGCTTGAATAACAGGAACCTCCTTTTCTTTCTTGTTTAGATTGTTTGTAATATGCTAAGAAACTGTGATTTCGAAATATGGACTTTTTTTAAAATTTGAGTTCTGCATTGTATTTAATTACATTCAAGACACTTCAATGCTTACTGAATTACATTAAATAGACTCTTTTCATGGACTTAGGTTTACTTTTCTTTCAATAATGCATTCATTACAAACTTTATAAATACTCATTACAGTTTATATGAAATTAAAACTTCTTAATGTGCGAATCAGGTTACATTTGTGATGTGTGTATGGAATTTATAATATGCTTACTTACGCCCGTTACCCCTCACACAAAAGCATAGGTTGCTCACCAGTATTCTCCATTCAACTCTATCCTGAGCAGTCCTTTACAGCTGTTTCCAGTTGCTGTTCATCCTTTCAATGTCTGCTTTCTATTCTCGACGCAGTGTGTTCTTTGGCCTCCCTCGTTTCCGTTTCCCAACAGGATTCCAAGTTAGTGCTTGTCTCGTGATGCAGTCTGATGATTTCCACAATGTATGTCCTATCCATTTCCAACGACGTTTCCTAATTTACTCTTCAGCTGGAAGTTGGTTTGTTCACTTCCATAGTAGGCTGTTGCTGATGGTTTCCAACCAATGGACATTCAATATCTTGCATAGACAGTTGTTACTAAATACCTGTATCTTCCTAAGGGTGTTTGAAGTAGTTCTCCACGTTTCAGCTTAATATAGAAGAACTATCTTGACGTCCGAATTGAAGAGTCTAACTTTGAAGGTGGAGGACAGTTGTTTGGAGTCCCATATATTTTTCAGCCGTAGAAATGTTGCCCTTGTTTTGCCAATCCTTGCTCGCACATCTGCATTGAATCCTCCTTGTTCATCGATGATGCTCCCCAGGTACGTGAAGGTATCCACTTCTTCCAGAGTTTCTCCATCAAGTTCAATTAGGTCGGTGCTCTCTGTGTTATATTTGAAAATCTTGCTCTTTCCCTTATGTATGTTCAGGTCTATTGATGCTAAGATTGCTGCTACGTTGGTTGTCTTCACTTGCATTTGTTGGTGTGTATGGGTTAAAAAAGCTAGATTATCCGCGAAGTCCAGATAATCGACTTGCATCCTACTTGTCCATTAAATTCCGTGCTTCTCCTCAGATGTGGTGGTTTTCATGATCTAATCAACCACTAGAAGAAAGAGGAAATGCTGTGAGTAGGCGGCCTTGTCTGACATAGGTCTTTATTGGAATTACATCTATCAGCTGTCCTCCATGCATGATTTTGCACTGTAGTCCATCGTAAGAATGTCGTATGATGTTGATGAGTTTCTCTGGTACCCCGTAGTTTCAAAGAAGTTTCTTTAGTGATCTCATGTCTACGCTGTCGAACGTCTTCTCATAGTCAATGAAGTTGATGTACTGTGATGAGTTCATTCAATTGATTGTTCAACGATTATCTGTAGTGTTGCGATTCGGTTTGTGCACGACCGATCCTTACAGAAACCAGCCTGATGATCTCGAAATTGAGCATCCACTGAATCTTTTATTCTGTTCAACAACACTCTGTTGAAGACTTTTTCATGGTACTGACAATAGTATGATCCCTCCGTAATTCTCACATTTGCTCAAATCTCCTTTCTTTGGTATCTTGATGACGTATCCGTCTTTCCAGTCTGCCGGCACTCGTTTTTATCCCCAGATCCACCTAAATAAAACGCGGAGCATCCTTGCCATTAATTCTATATTTGACTTGAGTGCATCGTTTAGTGTATTGTCAGGTCCTGCTGCTTTCCAATTTTAATCTGTATAATGGCCATCGTGATTTCATTCATCGTTGGTGGAGTGATATCTATCGAGAGATTTGTGGATGCTGCTTCGATGTCTGGTGGGTTCAGTGGAGTTGATCTATTCAAGAGTTCCTTAAAATGTTCTGCTCATCTGTTCCTCTGTTCTTGAATCTCAGTAATTGGCTTGCCTCCTTTGTTCCTGACCGGTTGCTCTGATTTACTATATTTGCCTGCCAGTTTCTTTGTTGTGTTATATAGCTGTTTCATACATCCTTCTCTAGGAACTTTTACCGCTGTCGTTGCAAGGCCTTCAACACATTTCAGTTTGTCGGCTCGAATGCTCTTCTTTACTTGCTTATGTGCTTCTGTGTATTCACTCTGATTTTCTCTGCTCTAGTACAGCTGTTGTTGATTTCTGCCTTCTTGTTCCTCCTTTGTTGAATTTTGTTCAGGGTTTTAGTGGAAATCTATTCCTTATAATGGTGTTTCTTGCGACCCAGAGCCTCTTGAAAAATTGAAGTTGATGGCTCTTTGACTCCTTTCTAGTTGTCCTCCACAGTGGTTTCTTCTTCTTTAAGCAGATCTTGTATGGCTTGGAACCTGTTGTTGAGAGTTTTTGTGAAATCCATGAGTTCGTCATTATCTCGA
The DNA here is from genome assembly GCA_025215515.1 of Schistosoma japonicum. Lineage (NCBI taxonomy): Eukaryota > Metazoa > Platyhelminthes > Trematoda > Strigeidida > Schistosomatidae > Schistosoma > Schistosoma japonicum. Next base: position 26,047,704 of record CM046069.1, on the reverse strand, counting down.
AGAAAGGCTGTATAGAAGAGCTGTAATGCTGTTACTCCAGTTATCCATTGCTTCATTAGCTTCAGTTTCATTTTGGCAACCACTAGGTGGTGATCTGAAGCTACATCAGCTCTTCATCTGTTTCCCACATCTTCCATTGATATTCTGAATTTTTTATCGATGCATATATGATCAATTTGATTCTCTGTAGCATGGTCCGGTGAGACACATGTAACCTTGTGTATGCGTTTGTGAGAATGTGGGAGATTATTGTACCACCTATAACCATTTTGTTGAAAGCGCATAGATTTGTAAATCTCTCTCCATTCTCATTTCTTTCCCCCAGTCCCTGTTGTTCCATGATGTCTTCGTATCCGGTATTGTCCATTCCAAATTTGGCGTTTAGGTCCCCCATCATGATTGTCAGATCCTTTTCTGGACACTTCGCTATAATTGACTGCAGCCTATCATATAACTGATCTTTGTCCGCGTCGTTGCCGTCGTCGGTAGGTGCATAACATTGGATGATGTTCATTGCAATCCCTTTCTTCATTGTCTTGAATGATGCATTGATGATCCAGGGTCCATGTGGTTCTCATCCTACGAGTGCAGTACACGCTTTCATGGACAGCATCAAAGCAACTCCTTGGGTGTGAGGAGCATTCTTCTCTTCGTGGCCGGAGTCTAGTATTATCAATCCTGTAGCTAATGTCTTCTGTCCAGCTTGGGTTCATTGGGTTTCGCTTATTCCGAGCACTGTCATTTATTGGTCTGCCTGTTCTCTCACATTGTCCGAACATTCCATATACCTACAAAAATCTATGTTTTGATTGTCAAAAGGGGGGCATCGGCCTCATGACTTCCGAAGAATCTCAGCTGTCATCATGAAGCCTCGTAAACATTCCTTCCACTCCCAGAGCAGAGTTTAAATGGTTTAGTTTGTTTAATGTGGTTGGCGATTGTTTAGTAGGCTTGTGTTTTAGGGAATGGGTTTGCTAGCTCTATGCCCAACCCTCCTATTTTACCTGGGCTTGGGACCAGCAGTAAACCTAGAAGAACTACTGGCGGAATCCTATATAAAATTCGTTTAACCTTAATCATACCTGTGAACTACCACTGCATGGAGATTCTGTATTTAAGATGCAGACATGTCGGCAAAAACTGGTCAACTTCACTGCAAAACAAATCAATGTATTTTCAAATTATTTATAATTACTCGTAGTACGAGTGTGACTGCTTACAATTGAAAGTCTATTAGTAATTGCAGTAGCATCTGACATGAAATGAACTTAGTATGAGTCCGTATGTGAACACCGACACTAGGATGTAGACATATCTGGCTGTCAACTCCCAAATGGAACAAAACAGGCATTCTGGATTCCAAATGCTATCCACAATATAACCGAATTCATACTTGTGAACTACCTCTGTATCATGGAAATCCTATTAGGATACATTTACAACAATAAAAACTGATTAACTCTAGTCAATTGCAAATCAACAAGAAAATACAGATACTTCCAAATTTCACTTCGTATTGCAAGTTGCCGATTTTGTTTGTTAGCGTAAACTCATAAGTAAATTGTTTCCACGATATAGTTTGACAATAGCTAGATAATCACTGAAAATCATCAAGTACTAGACACATACTTTACCCTAGTATGGAACTCTTAAGTTATAGTCACCTACAATCTTATTGGAAATAGAATCTAGAATCTTCGGACAACTAAATTAGCATTAAGCAGCTTTTTTTATTTATTTTGTCACTTTGCTGTATTGTGAATTATCTTTACAAATCCCATATGATCATTGTGATGTTCATTGTGATTAATGTAAGGTAAACGTACCAATTGTAAATGATTAATTTCTCATGAATAATCGGTTCTTGTTTAAACAATGTACATAAGAAATTTTTAAAAGTAGACAATCATGACTTAGGAAGAGATGGCATGAAGAACGTATGTGTAGTCATTTGTATTATGGAGAGAAACTTAACAACTGATTTAAAGTTGGCTTAGTATTAAGTTAGGAAAGAAGAACTACTTTTTAACTTAGTCTGTAACTTGTGATAATCATTTCTGGTTAATAATTTGAAAGGAAGAATAAACAATGAGAATATAGTTGAATGGAAGTATCCATTATATGGATCAGTTGAGTATACTCATCAATTTTACACATGTAACAATCGTTTAACAAATGACGATAATTATTTGAATGATCTATGCTTACATGTTTAATCCATATGGACTGTCAAGTCAATGTAAATGCCCCATTTTTGGTTGTATACCGGATTCCATGATATTTGTTCTGTACCTCCATATAAACAATGGAAACTAAAAGCAGTCACTTGAATGAATCGGATCTTAGAATAATACTTTTACGACTCTTGCAACCACCCTTACTATCAAATTAATTCCATACTCTCACTTTCCAACCTTATTTTTATTTTCAATTCTAATTTTATTGATATACAATCATCTATAGTTTATTTCCAAGCTTAAACTTCATCTTTATTCCTATCAATCAATTAGAGTAACTGACTGACTTCCAAATGTGAATCTACACTTGTCACTCTTATTACGTAATCGTTGAAAATAGTTAACTGTTACTTAACCCTATACTTACTTCACTATTATGTAGTCACCAGTTGTCGAAATTGACCGAATGTTGCATTTTGCTTGATGCCCATTATTATATGAATCTACAGAATGTCATTTAACTGGAATCGACATTAGATTTAAAGGCTACACTAGAAATTAATAATAAGTAATGGTGAAGAGCTAAATAAAAGGAGATATTACTTAATACAATTTGTATTCACGGTAATACTTAATGAGTTAATACTTTATGTCGATTAAACCTAATGAATCGTTACTTCATACTTGATATTGTGAGAGACTTACCATCCATAGTTTTGTTACCTCATAATTTTACCACATACTTAAAGTGAATTAATTTTTGGTTTACAAATAAAGCCAACTAGTTTTCAGATTACACATCATGCAGTTGTTGATCAGCTTAGTAAAACAATGTATTTTGTCAATGAAAACTTGTAATTGTATAGTTCACAATATAATGAAAGTAACTTAAACAAATGCTTTTAATTTTTGCAACATGGATTGAATTCAATTGAACAATCATTGAAAACTAAGTAATAATGAATAGGTATTTCACCGTTGTATACGATTTGTTAATGATACGCATTCATGATCATATAACACTACAAAGTCACGACCTGTTTTCCTTCTGGAGAATGTTTAGTCTTCTGACAAGTGTGTTAGACTCTAAGAATCTACAATTCAAGTGATTCACGATAATACGTGACGATTTTTATATTTATTTCATACTTAATATGCTAAACTCTATAGGCAAGCGACTTCTGGCTTGAACTTAGGGCATAACCTCCAGAAACTGCTCACGTAACCGTTTTAATAATCTTTACATTAACTTCATTATAACTAAATGAATGTTTGCAAATTAAGCGTGGAAGTCTGAATAGTTGCAAGTGTAAATACAGTTGTAATCTATTACAAATGAATCGATGGTATCAAGGATCATTTTCAATGCTTAGGGTTTAAATACAGTCTAATCAAATTGTAAATTAGTACAAAACAAACAGAACAAAATTTCCAGTGACATTTTGGTTTACTATCCTACTGAATGCAAACTAAGGGCTTTAGACTAAAAAAATGGTGTATATACAAGTTTACTTGCTACCTTGAAGTAAGTTACATTGGCTGCACAAAGTGTACTCTATCAAAACAGATCTGTGAACACTACCTTGCTTAGTTGACTAAAGTAATACGTAGATAAATCAACACCCCCATTGTGAAACATCTAGTGACCTCTAGTCATGTTGCCTTACCAGAATCATTTCTCTAAATTATTCATAATGTTGAACAAATTTATTCGAATAAAATGCAAATCAGAAACCTATTCAAGGCGGAGACCTTAATCATTCATCAAATCAAACTAATACTTTACATCTAGAGGAAACAATTCTACACGTTATTTTACTTAGTCCTAATCCTCTCTTGTTCTCCATAGTTGATTCTCTCTTAAATAATAATTATCTGATTCTGAATCGTTCAATTGATTTTCTTTTATATTACTCAAGTGGACAATTATTATAATTTCATCTTACAAAGAAATTTTCGAAAGTTATTTAGACCATTACGTAACCTATTTCTGTCTTTCTATTTTTATGACTTTTACGTAACACTTAATCGATACTTGAACTTATTTTTATTACTTCTAAAGTGACTTTGACAGTATTTTCTCTTAACATAATACTTATTTCTTAGCATAGACTATTAAATGTGTGATTTCTCTAATCTAAATAACATGATTGAAGAGAAAATTTTCTTCGCTGATTGCATTCATCACTGAAGAAGATTTGTAGAAGAGAATGAGTTCGTTATGTTTCAAGACCTCTTATCAACTACAAATAACCACTAACTACGATCAATTACATAAAAGAAAATGATTGACATATTTCATCTGATGAGATTGAGATGAATATTACGAATCAAAATGAAATTCATCGTAATCAAGATAGAATACATGATATGCCTATAATTGTCGTTCAATTTGTTCAGTATATTTATATAGAGTAGATGTGTACAGACACAGTTTATGAAAGGGGTTGTTGTGATGGTGATGGTGGTAGTTGTGTTGAGAGGAGAGTTGTGATAATTGCGTGATCTTAACAAAATTAAGGAAATAGGTCTTATATAATCGTAGGAGATGCAAAATAGACAATCACACAGTCACTTAATCCAATTTTGGACGGAACTCGATTTAATTTCTAAACATTGAAATGATTACGTAAGAGAACAAAATTTATTGTATATTATGCTCAGATGATAAAATTAGCAAGGAAATGACAGTAATTGGAATGAATCTAGTAGATTATTGGATACCTAAAGAAACGGAAATAAAGGAAAGGATATCCTAGAATCAAAAAAACCTAATTTTGCAAACAAAGCCTATTTGTACATGTCTGGCGTGCAAAAAAGATTAAATTTCAGGAAGAAGTGATATACAAATCAAGAAAATACTGAAGAGAATCTTTTCTACAGCTCAATTGGTCTCCTTATACAACAATTTTGTCTCATTCAATCATTCAAAGATGGAATAATGCTCTTTATATGTCACTTTCAACTGTGTTTACGAATACAAATGTATTTATGGCATCAAGTATATGGGAAAGACTAAGAGAAGGGCTTCTACAAAGTGCTTCAATTAAGTACCTTGAAATCGATACCCGAAAAAAGTGTAGCTTTCGTAAGTACAGTCTCTAGACAACATTTGGATAGAGGACATAACGCAAATATTTCAGATGTAGTTAAAAATATTAGCCAGCTGCAAACATCATTATTATTACGTTTGTCCGAGGCAATCGGTATGAAACGTTTCTAGCCCGACTTATGTGTGTAAATGTTTAAAGCGATATGCCTTTCTTTATCAAGTGATGATAACAGCTTTATTGAGTAATCTTTTGTTTGTCTTCTAAAATTAAAATTTTTCGGTGCCTGTAATTATTACAGACTGATCTCATTTGGGTTCCACTGAAGACCAGGGTACACATCATGACTTTCGTTCAAACATGTGACTCTCGATCTGTACACACCTTTGATTCTGCCATGAAATTAAACACAGGCCTTATAGGTCTCGCAGTACTGGTAAAAAATCCCTTTTACTGGACCTTTTATTGACCCAACAACGTTGGATTAGTGACTACATTAATTTCTATGAATTATGTACAAACTATTAAAAAATCAGTCTTCCTAAGTGACGATTCAAGTATACTCGTCAATTAAAGGATAGGCGTGTAATCAAACGTCTTTAACAAAAATTTAACAAATATATTTGAATCAAATCAGTATAACAAAGTCCGATCCCTCAACACACTTTAAGTACAACAGTCAACTTTCGGTACCGTCATTCGTTGAGTACACTTATCGACCAGGGAATATACTATTTAGAAGCTTCTATGTTCAAGAAAAACCACGGTATCTGTAAACTAACCGGAATTCAACTGAAAAATTCGTACTTAATTACGTTTATAACTAATACAAACAACAAGGTTAAATACGGGTCCTTATACAACCACCTCAAACCTACTAATATAATCAGCTGACAAATGATTAGTTTCAAGATGTTCCTGAAATTCCAGCGACAAGTCGTGACTGGTGAAGTTCATAAATGTCAGGAGACAGAAAGTTGTCACCAGTGACACTGACAGTTTATAAATGAATAATAAGATAAACTTCTTATGTCAGGGTGAATACAAGATTTATTTTATGCAGTATTTTTCATTTATACAAACTGAAACGATTGTTTTTACGAGTGTATCGAATAATTGGGGTAAAGTATAAGAAATTCCCGCGCACACTTTAAGGATAGCCAATTATCGTTTGGATTAATTTGCTCCGTTCAGTTAGTAAGAAGACAATATTAATGACCGATTGGTATATCGTGAAAAGAAATTATTCTACGTGGGACATATATATTTAACATGGTGGATAAATGAGTGTACTGAAGTGGCCTTCCTTCACTTAAGCCACAGAAGTGGCGATGCAGACATTCATTTATGTAAATGAATAACTATCAAATCATTTTGACAGAAAAAAACTGAAGTGAAGACTGATTACAGTATATCCTCTCAACAAAACTCTTTATTAAAAGACAATCGTTTATCCACAGATGGATGTATACCACAATGGTTACCAACCATAAACCATGTATATTTATGTAGTTCTCACCATATATCTCGTTTTATCCAGAGATTTTATTGCATATAGCCTACTAATTACTAAGTCAGTTATATTATGATGCTAATTTTAGCTTCGAATCCTAACTTAGTGACGAAAATCGCAACCCTAAATGCTACTTATAGAATAACATCAATTTTCGTCTAGTCTTACACAATTGTTGAACTTAAGTTCGGTAGCATGATTAGGATTTAAGGCTAAAAACTGCATTAACTGTATGGAGTAATATTAGTAATAGCATTCAGAAATTTTAGTTAAAACTATGATTTTCTGTGAAATCCTAATCTTTAGCCTAAATACTAACCTTATCTTTGATAATATTGTCTCTCATATGCAGTTTCTTTTCAAGTTCATCGGAACCTTGACGATGATATTATGTGATCGTTTATTCACAGTGCTTGGTCGTACCAATACTGTACATTAAGCACTAACTGTGCCAAAGCCTATTTTGATTTTCTTACCGTTACATAATACCTTTCTCCTTAATTTTGTTAAGATCACGCAATTATCACAACTCTCCTCTCAACACAACTACCACCATCACCATCACAACAACCCCTTTCATAAACTGTGTCTATACACATCTACTCTATATAAATATACTGAACAAATTGAACGACAATTATAGGCATATCATGTATTCTATCTTGATTACGATGAATTTCATTTTGATTCGTAATATTCATCTCAATCTCATCAGATGAAATATGTCAATCATTTTCTTTTATGTAATTCATCGTAGTTAGTGGTTATTTGTAGTTGATAAGAGGTCTTGAAACATAGCAAATTTATTCTATCCTATAAATCTTTTTCTACTTACCTTGTTCATAGGGAGTTAAAGTGATAAAGACAAAGCTAATTCTTGTTCTTGTTACATTGCATAATATTAGGTACTCTAAATGCATGAACACTTTTACTACATAATAGACTCATATAACATAGTTCTGTGTTAGTAGTTTACCTACTGATCTTATTGTAATCTTAGGTTTTGAACCATCTTTTGCAATCCACGAGTAGAAACTAACTCTGTTAATTCACTCGATTAACACTGGTATGTATTTTTGCCGTTTTTTACTCTCTGTTATGTTAAAGTTCCAGCAACCTTTTATGTAGTCTCTATGACCTCAAGGTTTCTCGTAATCCTATAAATACTATTGTTTTTCTACACCTGAAATAGCATAGATTCTTCCATATCTGTTAAATTCTGTATCATCGGTCAGAAGTCCATGAGTGGCGGGCATCAGAGGGCAATAACTCTGTAAGTAATTCAATGCCTAAACAATCAGTCAGTGCCTGTTACCCCGTATGGAGTATAGGCCACCGACCAGTCTTCTCCAACCAACTCTGTCCTAAGCTTTCCTTTCCAGCTCTTCCCGAGTACTCTTCATTCTCTTCATGTCTGTCTTTAATTCCCGACGCAATGTGTTCTTAGGTCTTCCTCTTTTCCTTTGGCCTTCAGGATTCCATGTTACTGTTTGTCTTGACATAGTCTGGTGATTTCCTCAATGTTTGTCTTGTTCACCTCCAGCGTCTTTTCTTAATTTCTTATTTGGTTGGGAGTTGATTTGTTCTCTGCCATAGAAGGTTATTGTCGATGTTGGTATTAGGCAAACGGATCCGAAGTATCTCACGCAGACAGTTGTTTATCAATAATTGTATCTTTTGAATGATGCCCAAGCATTTAAATATTAACCATATGAAAATTTAGCGACAAGTGACAGTTAACATACAACTTTGTCACAAAGTTTCATATTTTTACGTTCATTAGCAAAATCTCTTTCTCTTAGTATGCATTAATTCTAGTATCAAATCTTCCTACTAGTATACTTTCTTAATCTTCCATCAAACAAAGATTACCGTTATGTTGATATACCTTTTCTAGTGAGTATGTTGTAAAAAACTGGTCAATGAAACTTGGTTAAGATTAAGAAATAAACAAAATGATATTTCCTCCTATCGGCTTAACCATTATTATAGAGAAACAAACAATAGTCCAATTACTCAACAAACAGTTACATTATTAACTGGTAGCAAAACAGATAGATTTCATAGCAGTACATATCTCAGACAGTTCAAATAAAAGATTTCTGCTTCTGAATTTATCAAATGATTAGTAAAAGTTTGTTGGGATTGTTTTTTTTTCTTCAATATAAATAATTGTTATAATGGGAAACTTCAGTCTATTGATTGATTTAATTGTCAGTATCATAAAATGGAAGCCAATTGATTAATATAAGTAAACAAATAATTCTGGTTCACTGAAGCCTTTTTTCTTACTATATATGAACTACTCGTGTCTTCGAAATCTAAAACTTGTGTTTCCCACCTCACACACACACTACTGTCATGCTTGGAGACCGATTCGCAATCAACTTTCTCAATAACAGATATGTTGGGATAGATTTATCGCTAAGTGGTGACTGATATAATGTTCATCTAGTCTTGTAGTGTTAACTTGAACATTCAGTTACTTCAGGTCAAAGGCTTTATATTGATTGTTTCCACTTGTCTAATATCAAAAAATTTAAAATATGTTATATTGCTTTGTTTAAACTGTTGTTCAGTCAACACTACAAAGCAGACAAACGCAATGTCGACTCATCATCAACAATCAGTGATTGTAAGTGAAAATATTCTATTGCTAATAGATGATTTAAGTATTTAGTTATTATGTAAACTATAACTTTAGCAAAACTCGTTGAATGAAGCGAAAAAAAAAAAAGAAATTTTACAGAATAGAATAAATTCATCAGTTTATTTCGTGGCTTCTTATCAACTGAAAACAGTGTAAAATTACGTTATCCGTTGGACGTTATTGAAGATAAATGTTCCAAATGACAATAGAAGTCATAATAATTAGAATAGAGATACAAGATATGATAATAATTACAGTTACATTTAGCGTGTAGGACATGTATTACGAATCAAGGGTAAGCAAAATGGAGGAAGGGATTGGATAATGTAATCAGTGTAAATGTTGAAGAAGGGAAGTATGAAAAAAACATTGTAAGAAAACCGAAATCAACAAATGTTTTAGTATTACTCGATGGATTTTGAACAAATGTCATTTACGTTAGTGAGCATCTGAATGATTGCGTAAGAGAAGACCATTATGCTTATCATGATAATGAAAGGCATATTACGCTGTCTTTCCGTATACAAAGGTCAGGTTAAAAATGTCTTAAAACGATTACCTGTGCAAATAAAGTAATAATGGTGTTGCTTGTCTGTTGGTAATTTTGAATGCTTCTGTAATATTTATGTTTACTGTCGAAAGGATGTTTTGATATTGTAATTGGGGGTGGGGGGAAGCGTTTCTGCATTCCAGACATAGGTTTCTATGGATATGATCATTAAACCTGCTAGAAGCCTTTCGTTTAATCTTTCCTATATACATACTACCGTTAGTACATGTGAATTCGTAGATGCAGCAGGAGATGACATCTGAAAGGTACTGATCTACCATTTAATAGTCTAACGAGCGTTTGGCGTTGTGCAGAGAGAACATTCAAGCTACAGGATAGGTTCTTAACAGTGCTGTCCTGAATTTTTCATTAATTTTTCAAGAGGTCTCATCTCCTTTGAATGGAAGACGTATGAAGACCGATTTTCTCTTCACAGTTGAACAATAATGAATTAATTTATTTCGATATTTTTATAATATTTTTATACTTTCACTGATTACGTTGTTCAACTCACTTGCCTTTCACCCTTAATTCACAGTACATGAATACACGTTGAATCTAACTGTAATTATTAGCATATCTTGTATCTCTATTCTAATTATTATGACTTCTATTGTCATTCAGGACAGTCTTCCTCGATAACTTCAACAGATAAGGTATGTCATATATTCGATAATATTCGATATAACTCCTTACAATTTTTGACTTTTTAGAGTTGATATGAAGCCATGAAATAAACTGATGACTTTATTCTATTCTGCAAATCTTGTTTTCCTGGCATTATTTCAGTGTATAATTGTATCTGGTTGTACGAGAACTCATTGGTAAAGGTATAATGGAATACAAAAATAATCACTTGTTTATAATCATGAAACCAGAAATAAAATACACATTTAAATAGTTTCTAATTTTCATTGTTAGGTGTATGGCGTTATCTATGTCAACATAAATTCATTTCAACGTTTAATCCAACCAATCTGTAGTACATACGGTTAGCTTCAAATGTATTCACTTATTGAAATTCTACTCCAACTCCTTCGAGAACTGTATAAGTTCGATTCCGTCATTGATTGAATCACATCATTATTATAATTCATAACAGCTTATTATTTATTTATTCAATTACATTCCTAGTCTGTGGATGATTATCCATGGTATAGATGTCTAGTAATAAGGTTGAAAATATTACGTTACTAATGTACATGTATGTCTAGTTTCATGTTTGATTTTTTTCAAGATGAAAATGTCAACTGACATTTATTGACTCTGTTTTACAAATACCTTCATTACTTATTGATACATTGTGTAGTTCGTATACTTAACATTTGATAGTTAAGTTATTACATACCAACCTAAGTGTATTACATTTGTCTTTTGAAAAGAAGAAGAAGAAGAAGAAGAAAACAGCCAACAATCATTCACTTTACGTCATTGAAGTTGTGATCTAAAATGTGAGTTAACAATTTAATGTTGATGAAAACAAGAACAGAACAGAAAAATAAGTTATCGAAAGATCTCATGAATTTATACATTTGAGGAAATAATATCCACTAGATTTTAATCGATTTCTCAATAAATATCAATTCTTAGTAATATTTGCCTTTAAAGTTAATGCATCGTGAATTAGTTGAATACGTCAAAGTTTGATGTTGGGACGGAAATCACTAAAACCAGGAAGCATTGAATAGATGTTTCATACGAGTGTGGAAATACTCAACAGTGTACACTCACATTCCACACTACCAACTCCACGTTGGTGAACACATAACACTATTCACTACTGGGCAGAACAACATCCAACCGTAAAATTCCAACTTCTATCAATTTGTGATATAAGCCGACGATCATCCATCGTCATGGGTGATTAATCACATCAAACATGAATTTCAACAGTCACGACTTCTCACTAGAGCTTCATGAACAACCTTAAGTTAGTCACTAATGAGTTGATTGTTGTAAATGAGTTGAGATGGTTAATTTTGTAGAGACTGGCAGAATTCAGACTTGTCAGCAGTGAGACAGTTATCACCAATCACAATGGATGATGGTCTAGCTATATCACGAATTGATGGAAGTAGGAATTCTACGATTGGGTGCCAGCTGGCAAAGTGGTGTAGAGTGTTAAGTGTTCACCAATCTGAAGCTCTTGTTGCGGAATCTTGGTGCACACTGTTGGAGATTTCCACACTAAGAACAGAACTAGCTATCCAGTTCTCCTTGGTATTTAATGATTCTGTGCCAACATCAAATTGTGATTTATTAAATGAATTAAATTTATACTTCTCCACAAAAATATCCATCTCAATTCAATTATATCAGTAAATTATTTATCTCTGTTCTTATGAAGTTAAACGTATATATACTTATGACTACTTGTGAGGAAAATTAGCTGATGTTCTAGTTGGAAATTTTAATATAGAACACAATATGATGTAAGTTGGATTATGGTTTGCAAGTGGTATCCAAGAATGCGTGTTACTTCTTATTTGCGACTGTCTTCTTAGTGTTCATATTCACACCATAACTCGAACTCAATTCGCTACATGTCAAACGCCATCACATTTATCATACTGGCTACTGAGTCCAGACAGTCATATATGTGTGACGAATATATAGCCACAGAGATTGGTCAATTTTAATCCATGCCAAACCAACGGAAAGATCTAAACAGATTACAATTGTGTGGAATACCATAGTTTTGTGCCATTTATGTTTAGCCTTACATAATGCAGTTTTAATTATATTTTTTCATAGATAACTTGGATGAGGAGGATTTCTAGCTCCAGTCATCGAGTTTCTTATGTACAGAATCATAAATGTAAATGTTTTTGTATACAAAAACGCATCAAATAGTCAAACAGAGTAAAATGAGAAGTCAATAAACCACTACAGATATCCTCGATGGATCATTGATAGAAACTTGAAGCAAACGTTGCTTTATGAATGGATACACACATTTCCTAAGAAGAGCCATTTTATGTATTCTGAATCCGAAGAAATTGAGGCTGTCTAGCTGCTAAAATATAAACTATCTATTCTGCCCAGCTTTATATTATCTTTTCGTACTAGAATTTTGTCCTTAAATGTTTCAGAGATATGATGTTTCACTGGGTCTCTGTTGTTATGACACAATTTTACTTACTGTTGCGAAACTAGTTATGTTGGTTAAGAAAAGTCAACTATTTCAAAGCATATATATGGCACTCCAAAGGATAATATAAGCTGATAAACAGCTCTACTGATGAATGTCTTGTTATTTCTTCCCATATCATTCTATAAGAGTCATTCTTTTATACCATCTATTTACGATTGTTTAACTGAAGTAAATGACATCCTCGAAAATATTAATCCGCCGAATATTTTTAAATTCATTTTACTTTATTTGCTGTAAATTTTTCATTTACCTACTAATTTGCATAAATCAAATTTTCTATAAATATGTTATTTCATATGCTACAAGCATAAAGTTATTTAGCTTACTAATGAAGTACAATTAGTATTACTATAAAAACAGTCTATTTTGTAAACAGATGAAATAGGTAAGCGATCTTAATGCAATAGATCATATGTAACATGTGCAGATTTGTTTGAGTTTGACTGTGACTAGTAATTAAAATCCAAGACACGCGTTACGTCCTATCTGGGACTCGTTGATTAGATGTACCTGCATCCCAATGTTGATGTTCATACTGAAACTCGAATTCACTTCGTTTCGTTCCAAGCGTTACAGCATTTGCTACTAGGCTACATTCGTGCAACGGTTGTGTATATATAATCAGGTACATACAGCTGACGAGCCCTAGATAGGAAGAAACACTCGTCCTGGATTCCGTTTACCAGTCACAATCCAACTGAAACAATATTCATAAACTATCGCTACGTCGAGACCATACTTTCAGGATGCACATATGACAACAGAGGTTGATCACTTTCAGTCCACAGTAAACCAACTGGAAGATCTCAATATATTCTAATTGTACGTATAGATTTGTTATCGATAGTGTTTACAAAGTGATAAAATTGATCATCATTATAATAATGCCTGTGATAGTAATTTTAACTATAGCCACTGGTATGGGAGAATACAAGTACTTTGAGTGAAAAGGATGACAAGAAATTAATCGTTTTATTCAACCATACTAGAATAATACAACTGGATAGAATACTAACCATAAAGTCTTAAGATAAATGTTGTTACAATGAATAATGTAGGTTGCATGTATTCATTACGTTTGATTCTGATTAGGTATTAGTAAAAACCAGAAGGCATTGAGCAACTTTTTGTTCTAATATGAGACCCTTTGTAAGTGCTCACCTTTGGTTTCGTCAGGGAGTCAAGCCGAAGGAATTCAGGTCTCCAGTTGAACCACTGGAATGACAACCAATCGCATAATTTCTGCTTTCATTGAGCTATGACGTAGCAAGACCATTATTCATCTAAACTGGTGTCAAATTTCTTACTGTCTACAATTCTTAACTCCATCAGAGACGAATTCCCACCAGTATTTCAGAAAAATTCTGCGATTAGTCAGTAGTTAGTTGATTGTAGTAGCTGAATAAAGGTGGTTTGTGGAGATAGGCATTAAGTTTGGTTGTTTGTATTCATCACAAGTTGATGCTGATTAGATACAACTATAAACCGTAGAGCACTGGAAGGCTATCTTGTCCTAATATTGAACTTCTCAACGGTGCTCACTCCCGAATTATTTAATTTGTGACGAGTACAAACAAGCAATTGTAATACTTTTTTCCACAACGCCATCTCATTTTAGCTAAATAATGGAAGTGTCACTTTAACGAAATACAGTTTGACAGATATTTAAATCTGTCAATGTTATATGCAACTTTCCCAGCGTTTGTTGATTAATGTCCCTAAGAAGCTTCAGTCAACATCCTAATCATTTACTGAGTGAATGACGTACATAAGAATTCACTTATTTTTGTTTAAGATATCATTTCAAGCTCTAACTTCCACTGCACCAACATTTTTCAGTTTTTATGTTCGGCTATGCTTTATTAACATAGTCAGTCGCGGATATTTCTAAACGCTCAAAATGAAGTCTTCAATATGAATCAAACTTTATTACAAGGCACTGCCTACCCCCTTCCAATAAATGAGAGGAAAAACGCCAAAAAGTTCTGAATTTATCACACTTTAATTGATTGAATTTGTCACAGAATGATGTTGGCAGGGCACTACTGAAAATCAAGGAGCACTAGACAGCTGTCTCGTCCCAGTATGGGACTCCTCATCAACTAATCCAATTAACTATATACCGATCTCCACAAACTATCTCAATATAATTACACTGAATATGTTAGAAATAACCAAAGCCCTGTAAGCGTTATACGTCAGACATATGAAATGATTAAATTCATATTACGAAACATTATTTATTAAACGTGATCCTACAAGTCAATCGCAAGTAATAGTTTGAACGACGAATGGCTTATTTCAGTGGATCATCTATTCAATTTACTAAATCAGTAAAAAACAGTACTGAGATCTACTTCATGATTAGTATCCTTAATTGGTCAGTCTATGGCTATTAGTTTCAGGTAGCTTGACATTTAAAATTTTTACTTAGTGTCACATTCAGAGGAGTCATAATTAAAGTACCTAGTCGTTTCTAAGTTCTAAATCGTTTAAAAACTAGTCAGTAGTGCAAATTTATTTTGGGATGCCTAGCTATTATTAATAACACTTAAAATAATGTAGGTTTTGCCTACTGATCAAAAATATAAGCACAGTATTAATGATAAGATAGAAGACAAATATTTATTACTATGAAACGAGAAATCAGCACAGGGCAGACATCCTACTCATCATCTAGATGTATGAATTTAACTTCTCGAACTTGAAATAATCTCCTGGTAGATAATATTCAACAAAAACAATGATTGATCAATGTATATGTGGATGTGTGCATGTTCAAACTGATGTAATACAAGGAATTTTAAATTCAGTTGAGATGGATATTTTTTGAGGGTTGATATTTTAATTGATTGAATATGTTACAGTTTGATATTGGCACAGTATCATTGAATACCAGGGAGAACTGGATAGCTGTTTTGTTCTTATGTGGAAATCCTCAACAGTGTGCACCAAGATTCCGCACAAGAGCTTCAGATTGGTGAACACTAACACTCTACACCACTTTGCCAGCTGGCACCCAATCGTAGAATTCCTACTTCCATCAATTCGTGATATAGCTAGACCATCATCCATTGTGATTGGTGATAACTGTCTCACTGCTGACAAGTCTGAATTCTGCCAGTCTCTACAAAATTAACCATCTCAACTCATTTACAACAATCAACTCATTAGTGACTAACTTAAGGTTGTTCATGAAGCTCTAGTGAGAAGTCGTGACTGTTGAAATTCATGTTTGATGTGATTAATCACCCATGACGATGGATGATCGTCGGCTTATATCACAAATTGATAGAAGTTGGAATTTTACGGTTGGATGTTGTTCTGCCCAGTAGGTGCATAGTGTTAGTTGTTCACCAACGTGAAGTTGGTAGTGTGGAATGTGAGTGTACACTGTTGAGTATTTCCACACTCGTATGAAACATCTATTCAATGCTTCCTGGTTTTTAATGGTACTGTGCCAACATTCATCTGTGACATATTCAATTATTCAGAATTTCAAATTCTAAAAATGTAGCATATCGGAAGATAGTTACAGTCCAGAAGTCAATTATTATTTCAAGAAGTAATTGTGTTTCACAAACCACTTAATAGATCATATAAGTTAGAATAAATTAATCTAATGATCATTCTGTTCATTTTATCTACATGCATATATATTCTCATTAAGAATTTCTTCGTCTTCTTCGTAGATAAATTTCATTCAGCATGTGATAGTCAATAGAATAGGATGATTTAATAGAAGACCAAAAAAAAGAAGAAATCTAAATGTAGACATAAGAATAATTTATTATACTGTACCATATGTGTGTTATAATTCATTAAGAATTTTCACAGTAATTAAGAGTAGGCAATTTTTTTCAAATAGAATATTGATTAACTTGAGATGATTTATAGAGATTAGTATTAAGTGATAGTTGATTGGATTCGTCAAAGATACATGTTGGTAGGGTACCATCAAAAACTAGAGAGTAGTGCAATGCTGTTTCTTCTCCCTAGTGCGGGACTTCCTCAGTAGTGCACACCTTAGATTCCACCCCAAGTGCTCCAGGTTGGTGATCACCTAACCTTCTTCATCATTAGGCCGATATTCAGTAGAAGATTTTCCACCTCCACCAATTTGTGATATAGAACAATGACCATCGATTGTCATTAGTGATAACTTTCTCACTCCCAACGCTGAATGCTAGCCCAGTTATGCAGAGGGTTAGGTATTCATCAGTCTGAAGTCTCTGGAGCGGAGTGTAGGGTGCACACTGCTGAGGAATCATATACTAGGACAAAACAGCTGGCCAGTGACCCCCTGGTTTTCAACGGTACCATGTCAACATTAATCTATGATGTATACAATCAGCTAACATTACTGATTAGTCTAATTTTGAGCTACTGAAAAACAGCCCGTTAAATGATAAAATGTGATTAGTTCTTTCAACTAAATGAGAAAACTAGATTCAGCTTATTACTAAAAGTGAATTCTATAAGACGATGAGTCTAGTGTTGACACTATAGATACACGTTCATATATTTTGGTACAAGCATCGACTCATATAAATTTAAATGGGAAACCTACAGTATTTCCGATGATTCTATTATTTAGTATTATATACCTTGGATTACCTGCCTTTTAACTAGTTAAAATAGACTACATAAATGTTATTGATTCGGAAATAACAATTCGGATATATAAACCAATCGACAATACATTAATTAGCACCTAACAAATATATAAACGCATTATTGTTTCATAACAGCTATGAATGTAAGGTTGCCATAAGATATGCGAACGATTTTAAGAACATCCTACATTGGTTATTGGTTGATCACCATGCAGTTACCAATTGAATAATCGTCAAATCCTTTATAGTGCTGATCGAATTCTATAAAACGGGTTGTTGCTTGGCTATCAGTTTCAGTAACTAAACATCATAGGCACTATGTAGAGATGGAAGGTGATTTAGGGTAGTTGACGGGAAACCCTGGACCTAGGTTTCTTATTGTTTGGCGCTTGTCGGTAAGGCCACTTGCAATTTTTTGAAGGAATTTGTGCCTTCCCCTCCGAACCTCTTTTCACCTCTGCATAGCGCTAATAATGTAGAGTCACTTAAACCGGTGGCTACATTGCAAGTTGATAGATAGAATTCGGTCTGCACTATAAAGAACTCGACGAACATTCAATTGGTTACTACACAGTGATCAGCCAATGTTTGTATCACACTCCTACAGGGAGTTTGTCGCTGCCCGAATAGCTCAGTGGCAACGCTCAGGTAACTGTGAAACTAGGTAATTCAGGATCGAAGATTGAAAGTACTCGTTGCCGACGACTGCTAAATAGCACGTAACCTAGATACAGATCCAACTACCCTCTCAAACCACCTTCTATACTCCATTATTCATTAGTATTATTAATGAAAGAAAGACTGTATGAAATACACTGATTACGTAATCTATTGTTTTAACTAATTATGGCTGAGTGATAAGTACTCACAAACCTAGATAACTGACTCATACCGAAAGTGCAAGGATATCCGATTTATGAGGTTCACTTAGCAACCACTCTACCATTTAGTCGCAGAAGTAATCAGTTATTTCGTGCCTTGATGAAACTTCCCTGTAACGAAAATATCAACTATAGCATATTTAAACAACTACCCCCCCCCTTAGTTTGTTTGTAATGTTCTCTTAGAAAAGCCGAATCATTAATTCCTTTATCCCCTTGAGACAATCTATGAAATTATCGATTTATTAGCTCGTCATTTTTCATTGGCGTTGGATTTGTTGAGTAGGGTAACGGGGTGGGGTGGGGGTGTAGTTAAACAATATGTTAGCTGAGTATTGTGTTGAAGTTCTTAATCTCCAACTGTTTTAATAATTTATCATAATAACAAAACAGTGACGTAATCCAGAATAGAAAGATCCGGAAAAATTTTATAAGGATAAAATCATTTTGAAATGATTACTATTTGCATATTCTAATTAAGATACGACAAAGAAACTGAATCGACAAACATTATTTTCGATGATAACAGTAATAAATAAATTTTGATGATGTAATAAGAAGATGAAGTTTATCAGAGCTGTGTGATGTACATATTCGCACAATACATTTCGAACAATCTGATCACATATACACTTGTTAAGGCAATTATATTTGAAAAATGCAATTCACTAGACAATTTAGAGGATAAGCTAAGTAAACAAAGATAATGTAGAGAGCAATGTTAATCACACTTAAACAGGGTAGGTTCTGTGAAAGTACACATTAGATATAAATTATATGATGTGTCTCAAGTAAGTGTTTAGCAGTAGACTGATGAAGTTTGTTTATTTTGTACTTTAATCATCCTATGTGGTATTGCATATGAGTGCTAATAGGACTTATATTAAGGTTTGTTTAAGCCTCAGCTTTACAGAAGTTTAACCCTATCCCCTCCCCTTGTGTGTTCAGAAACAATGTGTACTTTCACTGAACCTACCCTGGTTAAGTGTGATTAACATTGCTCTCTACATTATCTTTGTTTACTTGGGTTATCCTTTAAATTGTCTAGTGAGTTGTATTTTTCATATATAATTGCCTTAACAAGTGTATATGTGATCAGATTGTTCGAAATGTATTGTGCGAATATGTACATCACACAGCTCTGATAAACTTCATCTTCTTATTACATCATCGAAATTTATCAAAGGGACAAACTGTTTTAAATAAAAAAATAATAAATGAATCTAAAGTTGTTTTTGAATGACATCAGTAAAGAAGTGAAAATATGGTTTCAACAAAACGACACTAAAGATAATTAAGATGCGTTTGTATCTCCCCGTTGATTAGTGATGGAGTGAAACTGGTTAACTTTGGTTGCCTATATGTACATCCTAAGGAAATCGAGCCTCCTGGATTTCGCTTGTTAGTCACAATTCAACTTAGACAATGAAAATATTTCACCAAAGGAAAATTGAGACTTCCATAGATATTTAATCGTTTATTTGCATAATGTCAACCTTTCAATCAGTTAATGTAGGTTTACTTGTCAATGTTTTCTTTTCTTAATGTGTAGGTTGTGGTTTGCATCTTTTTACAATGATACCATTGCTTATTATCTATTGTTTATTATTTCTCGACATCTTTAGTTACCTTTTATCTTTACATGATTGAACAATAAACTTTTGCTTATTACATAATACGATACGCCTGTTTTCACTTAGTTTTCCTTTTGGTTTATTTTGTATGATGTAGAATATGCAAAGTATTTTAGATGGCAATGTAAAAGCTAAAAAGAGAGGAATTCACCGTCACTTTATTTTCCATCTATCTTAGTTATTTTTTCTATTTAAAACACATTTTTCATTTTAACTGTACTACTTACTGCATGGATGTATGTAGGCGAATGAGGGGAGGGGGAGGAGTGGATAGTTGATAGAAACTAAGCAATCAAAGTAGTTTCGATATGAAAAGAGTAAAAGGGTGGGAATTTTTAATTGTATCTTCTGTTTTTCAGTCAACTTGCGTCAAATTCTTTAGATGTTTTTTCATTTTGCTTTACTCTTTTACATATTTAACATTTTACTAAAAAACATAAACAAATTAATTAACTTTCAAGACTTTATAGTCTCATATTGTTTATGTTAACAACCATAAATAATCAATTACTTTCTGTTTTTGCATCCTAGACAAACTACCCTGATATAACATTATCTCATAAGTATTATTATGAATAATAAAAAGAAATTTAGGACTCGTTGTTTGTCATATTCGGGCATAGGCCTATTGGTGAATGCTTAAGTCGGTGTTCAATCGTAGAATTTTCACTACAGTCAAATTGTTTTACGCTGATGGGTTTTATACTTAGACGAAACAACAGTCTATTTCAAACTGACTTGATATCGTAGAAGATTAACAATAGTCCTTGGAAAATACAAACAAAAAATAAACAAACAAAAGTTTCATCTTTTTGACGTTTTATCAGCGATTTATAAAACGGAACTCAAAACCACATTACACATTATCAAATAATGAAAATATCCCCTTCGCCTGCCCAACTATGAAAGCTGTGAAATGACCGAAGAAATTAGCACGAGAGCGAGCGACTATCCCAAGTAGCGAGCGAGCTAAGCTCAAACGATCTAATCGCGAGCCATCTATGCTATTATGTCTACGTATCGAGCCTATCTATCATATCTATCTATCATCTATCATCTATCTATCTATCTATCTATCTATCTATCTATCTATCTATCTATCTATCTATCTATCTATCTATCTATCTATCTATCTATCTATCTAGCTATCTATCTATCTATCTATCTATCTATCTATCTATCTTCTATCTATCCTATTATCTATCTATCTATCTATCTATCTATCTATCTATCTATCTATCTATCTATCTATCTATCTATCTATCTATCTATCTATCTATCTTATCTATCTATCTATCTATTCTATCTATCTACTATCTATCTATCTAATCTATCTATCTATCTTCATCTATCTATCTATCTAACTATCATCTATCTATCTATCTATCTAATCTATGCTATCTATCGATCTATCTATCTAATCTATCTATTAATTCATTCATCCCCTGAGCTCTATTGTCTTAACATACAAGTTTAATAAGTGTAATAATGGTAATAGATTATGGTATTAATTGAATACGAATTCTACATGATGCTGAAATTGTTTCAAGGTCATGTGTATATTCCCCTCCCCCCCTCACCTCCATGTTTCCTTTTTGTATTCACCACATGAATTCAATATATTTGCAAATTAAATTAAAACAATCTTAACAAAATCTGAAAATGAATAGAAGATGTCATTTGTCCATAGTTACACACACACACACACACTCACACAGTAACCTACAGACGAATAAATGAATATTCTATACAAATTTGTAAAACCAATACTTTATACTTCAAGAAGAGTTGTACTTTCTTGTCCAAAATCTAATACATTATTTCTAAGCTTAAAAAGTTATCTTTATTAGATAACAAAAATCTATTTTATATAAGTTGATTATTATGAAATACCTTAAAGAATAATTAACAAGAATCAACAAATTGTGTATTAGGTAATTTCACGCCTTTTTTTTTGATTCTCATCAGCTACACTTCAAAATCAATAGTTTGTTTTTAAATAAAGTTAGTTGAAATTTCAAATGTATAAACATGATAAACCTGTTTATAAAGTGAAACTGTTGAATAGAATGCTGTAAATGTAAGTTGCTAATGTAGAAGTCCCACATCAACAATCAGAAAATAATTTAAAAAGTATTTTTATATTCTATTAAATGATGTTATGAACTGAATTGCACCATATGTACATGGTGTTCATATTTTTCTCAATTTATCAGTAGTTCACAAGTATGATTAGAATAGGCTCGATGAGTGAAACATAGAATCTAGAATACACTTATAGCTTAGCCTATGTTCTGAAGAAAGAATAATCACCAGTCTTTATTCATCTTTGTTGCTGAAAACTTATTAGACTACTAATCATCATTACTTTTTCAATTCTATAACTAATGTCACAGTACCACATTTTCTACGATGTAAATGACTAGTGTTAGATCGTATTATTCTCAACTATCGTGGAATACTTGTCCATTATATTACTTCGTATTTGTTCAATCTAGTCGATACTACTCTGGCTGTTGTTCTGAAATCTTCTTTGATATCTTATTTGCAACTTTGTTCAGCATGTTTACTGTGATAATGCATGTCCTGTCTAACTCCAGTATCTTTTCCTAATTTTCTTCTCAGCTGGGAGATGGTTTGTTGTCTGTCATAGAAAGTTGTTGCTGATGGTATTCGGCCAACGAATGTGGAGTATTTCGAGCAAACAACTATTTATGAATAGTTGCATTTTTTGTAGCATAGTGTTAGCACGAAACGAGCCTGATTAAAGCATGCTCAAACATGCTCATGAAGCTGTGCTGTGATTGGTCCATTCCTAGCCAACTAGAGCTAACGATTAATCGGGAAGTTTCTAGATTACCATTGTTTATATAAACTCTAGTGTAATTATTTGCTCTGTTTTAGCTTTTTATCTCCTGATGTTATTTTCTCAATACATCTTGCTACCTGCTCTTCTTTTGTTTTGATTTGGGATCAAGTCGCTGTCGTTGTCAAACCGTAGAATACTAAGCGGGATTAGGACATAATATTACTGGGACTAATAGAGATAACAGTAGGACAATTTAACACTATCCCCTCATTATCAGTAGTTATCTAATTCAAATCAATCGGTTCATATCTAATTCAATTATTTTCACTAACTGAGTTTATTATCAATAATAGTAACTAAGTGTAAAACTATTTTCACACAATAAATATTGATATTCATTGACTTTATTCTCATTTTTCAACTTTAAAATACCTTTAAACAAGAAGGCAAATTGACGTCAATTTACATATTCAATATGTTGAATTCAAACAAACAAACAAGCAAAATTACTCTTCAATGTTAAATATTTTTCAATACAAAAACATAACGAAAAAATTTATACATTAACTGTTTATAATGAACAGAATATTTTAAACTTAAACAAGTTGATTACTCCATTTAGAAATTTCATTGTTACCGTCAATAACTGCCTTGCTAACTCATTCTCGATTACCACCTACCAACTTTCATTCTCCTCATCCACTCTCACCTACACCCTTCGATTTCCCTAACAACAATTGAAGTGGTTACCATTATGTAAATATATTCACACATATGCACACAATATGATCGTATTAATTATACATTTGAATAACCTTAAAGGCTAGTAAAGTAGAGTTAGTGAAGTAAAAAGGGGGTAACTAATTAAAAATGTTGATAACTAAATAAAAGCATTAAATTTAGAACGAAATTAAAACAGAATAAGAAAAAAAAATATTTACATTTACAAAAATTGTAAAAGTCTCAATTCATGATGTTTATTCATGCAATTTAAAAGTATAATTCAATGTTTTAATACAGATGTCATTGCCAATAGGAAAATTTACTAATCTGGGGTGTGCACTGCTGATGAATTCTACACTCGAACGAAACAGCTGACTAGTGCTCTTCGGTCTTCAATGATACCTTACCAACATTAATCTGTGGTGTATTCAATCATGTGAAAATACCACTTCTCGAAAAATTTCAACTAGAGTCAAGGAGCATCTAAATTACACAAACAAACCACCTAATAAACATGTAGATCTTGAAAAGCTACAAATAAAATCAGCAATAACAGAATATGATATCTTGAACAATCATCAAATCGAAATTGACAACATTGAAATAATTCAAAAAGGCTTTTCTAACTATAAAAGAAAGAAGACTGGCTAAAACTTTACGTATATTGCTAAACCCAACAGCACTAAATAGAAAAATGCCACAGAGTAGGCCGGCATCTAACCATAGAATTTCCACTTCGATCAATTTGTGATATAATCTAACGGTCATCTGTTGTTATCAGTGATAACTGGTTCACTCCAGAGAAGTCTGAACCCCACCAGTCATGACTTCTCACTGGAACCAACCTGAAGCCAAATCGATGGGATTATTAATTATACTATTGGATGCGGGCTGGTCCAGTGGTACAGAGAGTTAGGTGTTCACCAACCTGACTTAAATTAAATTAACGACATAAAGAAATTCTCAATCGTTCGTTTTTTTACATATTTGGACACCACAAGAAGTTGTTGTTAGAACGATGTTAGTTAATTCCTGCTGTAAATTATTGTCAGCTTTAGAACCAGTAGGCGATGGATCGGTATTACGAGATTTCTCAAGAATTTAATCACACACGATCTATGTCATGAGATTCAAGTCCCAGAGTGAACATGACATTATTCGAATAATTGAATTGTGGTATACTTCGAGTATGATTACAAAGATGCATTTCTTTAAAACAGCCTATTTTAATAATGATCCTGTTGTAATTAGTTCTTAGTATCGAATTGGATTTTACTAAATAGAGATGGAGTCAATCATTAGATAATGATTATGTAGCTTCACAAAGTCTAAAGTTAAAATAGAATAATTTTAATTCATTATCTCAACAGATCTCTGCAGCATCGAGAGTTTACTGCTGGAATTATGCTTTAACTGTGGTCTTCCAGTGAAATTCAATCTAAAATGTAAATATATCAACTGATTATGCAGGTGTAAGAAGCTTTACAACATATATAACATAAGTTAATTCGATGGAAAGAGAAATAATTAATTCGAATACCATATTCACGCTTCTACTTTTTGCTTTTTATATAGTCTTAAAACCCGTATAGGATCTCTCGGGAATCAGTGCTTGTTAAACATTAATCAGGTGATCAAAGATTGACCTACTATTAGGTACAATTGAAAAGTAAATAGAAATGAAAGAAATCTCAGTAGAAACAGGGACTGACAGTATCATCCAAGGATAGAACTCAGAGTCTTTCACAGCAAACTGTTAAATATCAATCCTATCCAATGTAAATCAATATACTGATGAATAACATCAATAAATTAGAATTAATCTCTATCAAATCAAGCCAAATCAATCAATTCAGTTGAAGCATACACAATCATGAATTAATTAGACACAAAAGTTAATACGAGATTTATTTCAACTTCCAAAACCCTTTTAGAAAAAAGAAAAAGGAAATTGGAAATTTTCTTAGGTTAAATTATTAAAATATCCCAATTAAAATCCCTATGCAAAGTGTCAATTAGAATCAATAAATGTTAGTTAGAAACAATTTCTATAAAGAAATGAAATGATGTGAAAAATCACTTAGAGGGAGGATAGGACAAGGCGGGCGCGGGGGGGGGCGAGGGACTGGAAGATAATAATAAGACATGGTCTATTGAATGTTACTTACACTGTTCGTTTTAAATTTACACTAAACTTAATGGGTGAATGAACATTTTTGTTTTCTTCTCATCTGTTAAGCAGATAAATTGACTGCTCTTATTGAATTTGCATGGTGTTTCACTTTGTTAACTAGGAAATTTCATATTAACTGACCCATATGATTGAAAAGATTTTTACATTTTTCTTTCTCACTTATTAGACAGTATGAAATCATGAATACAATAATTTTAGTTGAATTGAAATTCCTTGTTGCCTTAACTAGACTACTCAAAGTGATTAACTAGTAGTTCTAATGATAAAGCGAATGGTCTAGATTAGTAAAGATGGGCTATAATTCAATGGAAATATGTGTAATAAATAAGAATTCTAAGAATATTAATTAAATGTATCGTATTGTAGTTTAGTGGAGTATAACTACGTTTATAAATACTGTGGTTGCGTGTTATGAAGTCTGTTGTATTTGAAATGAATGTAACCGCTTGTTATGCGTTAAATAAAATATTCTCCTACGGGATAAGAAATATGAAATGTTGGATACTAATTAACTCTATTGTCTAGTGGTTATATGATCTCCTCGAAATATACAGGTATTCAACTCAATTCCTTGGTTAAGAGGTCATGCATGGGAACTGTTGATGAGTTCCATACCAGGAAGTACTTCTTCATTTTTAAAAGTTGTCTAACTTGGACCAGTTTATGATATAGAATTCAAAATTATTAATACTTAGTGATTTATTTCTCTGGCTTTTGACACTAAGTGTAGAATTCAATGTTTCAGTTTCAGTCGGTAGATTGCTTCAACATCACTTTTAAATACAAGTCTTAGTAATCGATGAATTGCAGTTAATATAGTTTGTCTTCTCTATGATTCATTATCTGGACGTATATGTATTTTAATCGTAATATTTATGGTGGATCTCGAGACCAATTATCTACACTTCAAATGATGAAAGGTTTAATCATTTATTTACAAATTGTAAACACCAGCGTTAGAATTCAGGTATACCCTTCTGACGAGTCTCGATAAAAACGAAATATACTTCCTTAATCTCATGAATAACCATAATTCAACTTCTTTAAATTATATATTTATATTTTCAATCTGAAACATAAATAGAAATGAATTATTTATTATTACTTTTTGTTTCATTAAACTGATTCAGTAGAAGATCTAAAAGTAGATTCGAAAATGAATTGCATTTCAAAAAAAAATAATTTGTCCGCCAAAAGAAATACTTTATTCATCATCAATTTAATTATCGCGACAGTATTAGTTGAGCGTTTTTATTCTTCGCTTTGAAAAGATCATCAGTACAGATAGTCAGTCCAGGATAACAGATGGGAAATATAACGTGTTTACACTACTTATTGTATTACTAACATATTTGCCAGATATAATTTTGTGTAATTGGCTTAAAGCTACATTTTAAATTTGAGAGCTGATGATATTAACAAATTGTCTAAATGAAAATAGATGTTGCGTGTTTCGAACCTGAGATTTAGTGGCTAAAAGTTGAATGTCATGACTTGACCTGTATTTACAGCATTATTATATACATTGTTGAGTAGTATAGAGTTAGAAATGTGTTTCAAGAGTAAGTATACAAGATACACATGTAAATAGCACACCATGATGGTGGCATACTGTTAATTGGTTACCAACACTATTCTCATTAAATAAATTGAAATATCTATAATGTACTAACACCAATAAATAAAGGATGCTGTGAAAGTGGTTAAACTAAAAAGTTAAACAGACATAGATATACACTTACATTTAAACATATTCAGTAAGTTTTCAAGGATCTCTTGTCAGACCTTGTGAGTAGTAAGTGTTCATCTTTTACTACGATGAAACATAATTTCATTCTAATTTACATTTCATCTATAGTGTATATCTTTAAAGTAGTACAGTAGTAAACATGTTACATGCAATAATGCATGCATCTCTTCTCAGTTTAAATGCTATTTTCATCAAATAGATGATTATTCTTTATCTCTAATCTACCTTCTATTTTAACATTAAATCAGACATCAATCATTTATGTGCTAATGGTACTTAAATAACACTTTAGACCATCTTTGTCAAATAAAACAATCATCGGTGTTTATTTAAACGAAGGATAGATTATCTCTGTCTGTATGTTCCTTGTGCCGTTTTTGAAATCAGCTCTCATCGTGGAGATAGCTACATACTCCCTATAACCAGGCAAATTAGGCAGCTAAATCATTAGACATGTTACCAGTGTAGCTCGGTGAGAGACAAACAAGCAGTATACGAAGCTCGGTTGTATCTTCATTTGCTAGATAACAGTTGTGTGGTAACGAAAATGAAGTCACTTAAAGTAATTTATCATATACCATTAAAGTTTCCTAACAGAGTCCATATTTGTTTACTACTTATAGAAGAAGCTATATGAATTCGAACCAACTTGTTCATGTATTCGTTTTCATGAACTCGATGCCTCTGTTTAATGTTTACTTTATGACTGGGACGTTTATTCATACACTTCCTATTATGTAACTTTATTTTTTTCGACGATTATTATCTTAGTTAGTCTATCTTCAATCAGTCAATCAATGCTTGTTACTCCATGTGTCGCATAGGCCAAAGACCAGCATTCTCCAACCAATTCTATCCTGGAATTTCTTTTTCAGCTCTTCAAGCCTGAATCACACCCCTAAGGGTAGCTGCCGGTACCAAGCCTAGATAAAGGAGGATGGTTAGGCATGTGGTTAACAACCTTATCTCGTAAAAATCAACCTGGCTAAAAAAGTTAAATGGGAAAGCCTATTTAAGTCAGTTAATTTTCTTAATTGTTAATCCACTTCCCGTGTTGAAACGTTTATTCGAGTCGATGTATTATCATTATTAATACACCTCTCCTCTTACAATCAATTTACAGCTTCTACTGATTATGATTACTAACTATGTAATCCATCTACGTCTCTATCACAAGTGATTTACAAATAGCGTTGAATACTCTAAGATTTTTCATATTTGTATATAAATATTATCGTGTATTAGAGTAAAACCTGATGAAGATCTAATCGACGAAACGATAGTATTCATTTATGAGCAATATCTATCTACGTTATTCTACACATGGATTTTATTAAACATTCATCCATGGTGATTATACATAAACAGATACTGAACACATTTTGGCCTAGAATTTCAACAATAGGTAAATGCAATATTTTTAATAATTATGAGACTAAGTATCAAACCAAGTGAACAATGCAGTTGGATAACGTATTGAAGTTTAAAATGGCATAAAGTGTTTCAAAATCATATCATTAATATTGGCATTAAAATGTAGGTGTATTCAGTGGATAAGTCACGAATTAGAGGAACTGTTCATCTTAGATTACAATAATTATTGATTTGACGTTATAAGTATAACGAGATTGATATTAACTGAATAGTACGTATAATAAACTGACAATTATCCATGTTTCAATTAAAGAAAACCTATAGAAAAATGCAATTACTACTTATAAGGTATAAATAAAATTTTATAATTAACTATTTGGTCATCATTATAACTCTCAGTAAAGAAGATGAAATGTTATTAATGTGACAAAATCAAGAAGTATTGAATGATCATTCAATAATCACAGTGCTGATTATCATTGCATGATCTTACCTTACTGATATAATTGATAACAGTTATCTCAAAGTTACGATAATTGAACTCTATTAGTTCCAATTTCTTATTAGAACTTCAGGAACTACTAATAATTAAATAGTGATTATTGCGAATGAATACTGTAGAGATTATCGAATGTATACATCAATAGCAGTACTTGAAATGATATGTATCACTTAATATCTAGAATCCAAGGATTTATACTGAATCCTCCACGACTTATCACGTAACCTCGACTTAATCAGTACTGGCTTATTAGGATTCTAAACCTTTTGAACACTGTAATCATGAATATCGTAGTAGAAAAAAAATAGAAAAAACAGATTTCTGTTTGAAACTGATTGTTTTGCAACTACTAATTAACTTTTTCCTCCATTTCATACATTTTTAAATATCATCTTCTCCCCGAGCTTATGAACTGCTCTCATAAGGAGTCGGTCTCCTTCAAAACAACTTACTCCTAACGCTGGTTAGCAACGTACCTAATGCATCAATAACTCACCATTCAAAATCAACCCACATAGATTCCACCACAGCGGAAGAATACCTTATATATGTGTTTGGTTCGCGCCTTTATCTAGGTTTCAAATACTCCTGGCCTTATCCCGTGTCTGGATATGCTCTATGGTATATTTTGTTTACTTCCAGCCATTTCCTGAGATCGTAAAGCCAGAGACGAAAAACATGCAGCTGTTCATTAAAAGTGCACTATAATAGAACACATCTGCATATAGTGCAGATTCCCTATCAATCACACTCTATCCAAATTCCTATATGTATGGAAACCTATATTATTCTGATCATACCTGTAAACTGGTTTGCTGTCATGTACAAAATACTACTTGAGAATAAAGCCATTATTATTATTATTCACTTTCATATAACTGAATACTTTTCTTACTCAGTTACTTTTATCACTTTCGTAGACTTATACAAATTACTTATTTTAATAATCATTCTTGTATTCATTATTCCGAAATTCTGTAAACAAAATAAAAACAAGCACTGACCTTATTCTGTTCTAATGTTTTTTTTTCTTCATATAATAGAAGAAAAATTCATTAATTTACACAAATCTAGAAGAATCGTCTATTTTTTTTTCAAAATTCCCACTTTATTTTCATCTTGTTCAATATTCACTATGGAAAACAATCTTCAAAAATCAATTTCTCTTGGTTGCTATTAACAAGAAAATAACAAAATACAAACATACAAAAAATATATACATTGAATAGTAGGTGACAGTACTTGTAAATACAGGTAAAATTAAATTTAGTTTGGAAAACAAAAGCTACAGAAGACAGTTCTATGCTTAATATTGTTGTTTTAGGTGTAATTGTCGTTTATTCTTATATAATTATAACTACCAATATTATGCTTTATAAGTTATTTACATGAATAATATGTGCTTAAGTATATACATGTATATGTGTATAAGAAAGAGGGAAAGTATGTTGATTACTTCACGATGCATAACTGTCTATATATATATATATATATATATATATATATATATATATATGCCCACTACTAGTAGTAATAAAAGTAATAGTAGTCAAGATAGAAATCACTGGATATAGTTCTGAAATCCATCTATAAGCAGTTGTCTACAATATGCGTTTTTTTTTCTCTGAAAGTATGTTATGTAAACAACGTCTGAATAAATAGTGTGTAGAATGAAATTCCAAATTAGTTTTTAAATTATTATACTGTTTACTTACTGGTTACTATGTCGATTGACATTTATTCTAAATTAGTTATCATGTTTAAAATTATGCATTTTAATAATTAACAACCCGGTGTGAACATCTTTACTGGAATGGGGAGGAAAAGCACATTCAGCTGATGAGCCCCAAAAGAACGGAACGAGCCTACTGTATTTTGTATGGCAGTCACAATTCAGTTGAAGCAAAACTAACACTTTGTCCACTTTACAACTATTAATCCAGATGAATGGATAGTTTAATTTTGAGTAGCATAAATTATATTACGAAAAGTATGATTATGTTTCTCATTTGTGAGTTCTGTTGTCGGTGATATCGTCACCTCAAAGCTGAATAATCACAAATATGTATTTTTTTCATAACACTAGTGAATAACGTTTATTAATGAGAATAAGTAAGTGAACATAGCAACAACAAAAGTGTCTTTGTTCATTAGAATTCGAAAATGTAGTTGAATATTCATTAAGATGTCACAGAAGTTAGATAAAGATCTGTTAAATAGATGTTAAAAAAGCTTACATATTAAGTTGAAATTTTCGTTATAAAACTGAGATGAAATATGTTAGGAAACGAAAATAAGACGGTTTAGAGGGAAAAGTCAAAATGGAGGGAAAGGGAAGTAGAAACTGTTTGTGAAGAAGTTTTAGTTTAGTTTAAGACCATGGTAAAAGCAGACGCTAAACTAGTTTATTCTGGATGTCTAAATCTGAATTCAGTAGATGTATAGCCAGGGTTTGAGCATTCGAAAGCAAATGGAAGACTACTGTACTTGGTGGGCTTTTGTCAATTTTATAAATAATATTATCTGCGGAATCTGTTTTGATTGTGTGGCCTATGCTTACAAGACATACAGTTATTGAGCCTCTTATTGATCCATTGTCACCTCTTCTCAAACATGGTAGTAGATGTGCGTGAGTCCTACTGCAAAACCCTAATATAATGATCTGTATAACAAGCTCCACAGGAGCAAGTGAAACGATTATACACACTTGGAAGTGTTTATACACTGCAGTTTATCCTTCAGGTCACTGAAAAGAACGTTCTTTTAAGTGAATTAGAAATCCATCTCTTTAGAAAGAAAAGTGGAAGTCCATTATTCACTTCAAGCGAACATCCTATCATAGGGAGGGGGTAGTTATTGAAGGGTTGTCATTTACATCAACTAATTAATGAGTAGTGATTGATGTCGCGTTTACTTATTTCGTGGCAAAGATCGAATTCTACTACTCTCAGTGACTCGACAGCATAAGTACTATGTTTTGAATTTAGGTGGTTGGAGGTAGTCGGCAAGAAAACAAGCAGCAAACTGTCATGTTTTGATGTCAACCGCTAACTAACACATTCCTACCAGACATTTAAGTAACTAGGTAGCATTATCCCATATTATGAGACAATTTGGTTCACTATAATGAATACCTTGTAATTTATCTTATGAAAACATTTAATCCTCCGAAATCAAACGATTTGATGATTACGGATTAGTAAGCTGAGATAACCATTGTCTACAGTCTATTTGCTCTACCATAGACAAATTTCTAATCAAACGGACTACAATTTAATTTATCCTTCAATTTAACCCTTAAAAACCCGGTAATCATCTGACTGATTCCACTATTATGTAATGGTAACCTGCAATCATCAATCTGTGACGTGTTCAAAAATATCAATCTCCACAAAAATTATAACTAATCAACTCTCTAGTGACTAATTTCAGGATGATCTTGAAGCTCTAGTGAAAAGTCGTGACTGGTGGAGTTCAGACTAGTCAGGAGTGAAACAATTATCACCAATGATAATGGATAGTTGTTGTGCTATATCAAAAACTGATTGAAGTGGAAATCCTAGGATTGGATGCCGGCCTATTCAGTGGTGCAGAGTGTTTGGTGTTCACCAACCTGAAGCCTGTGGAGTGCAATGTAGGATGCGCACTGCTGATGAATCCCATACTAAACAAAACAGATGTCCAGCACTCCCTGGTTTTCAATGGTACCCTACCAATATGTATCTGTGATGAATTCAATCCACATTGAGTTTTGTAAATTGTTACAACTAGACTTAGGATAATTATTCACAATATAAATGTGCCAATTACACAATCTACTAAACTCTATTCTATATCATTATGATCGTGTTCATAAATTAATATTATATATCTATAAACTTGCATACTGTTTATGTATTTAGTAATACAGTTGATTAGGATTATTTATGCCTTAAAATGTTTATGTACATTCAGTTATTACATACAGTAGAAAAAAAAGTTATACATGGTAAATAATCTACCATTGTTAAAGTAAGTCAGTAACATTTCATTCATACCTGCTTAGTACATACTGACATTAGTTAAGCGGAATAATACACACTATGAATTTGTTTACTACTTTTCATCATAATATATACATGTGAATAAATTCACCCCCCCCCACACACACACACCACTCTCCACCGTTTCCTCATCCTATACTTTAGTCTCTTTGTGTGTTCTATGAAATGATGTAAATTGTATGTATCCCTAAAGTTCATTTCATTGATAATGCAATCCATAAATAAAACAAGCATGTTTAGTTTATTTACCATGGAATGATGACAACAAGAGTTCAAATGATTGTAACATAAAAACTCATTGATTAATGAATAGTTTAGTGTTTGTCTAGTCGCATATAGGATTGTTCCAAATCTATCGATCAATTTGAAGACTGGAAGCCACTAGTAATGTGGTTAGAAAGAGCTACCTCTGAGTTTTGATTTCATGCTATTTGATACGTATCAGTAATGAGAACTTGTTGTCTAAAGGAAACTTATACTCCATGTAAGAATTAAAATCGCTTTTCTCAGTTTTACGGTTAGCAAATAACAGACTGTACAATTGATTTATTCACATTTAGTAGAGGTGAATACTACGTTTGTTCGATTCTCGCTACCGATCGAATTTTATGGATCAAGTCTTAATAACTCGATATGGTATTATTTGCTAATCATTGATTGACTAGTATAAACGAAACTACCTGGAGTATAGCACAAGTGATTTAGGGTAGAACAAGTTATATTCAGTTGCAGACAAATAGTTCACTAAGGCAAACATGGTGTACAATACGTCAAGGACTTAAAAAAATTATTGCAACCATTTTATCATGATCTCGGTGCGTTTCTTGATAAGATTACGAATTATAAAGTTAACAAGAGGCAATTCCTGGAGTTCAGTGAGAAGACGTAACTAGTCGAGTTCAACCGTGTCGGTTGTGATACAGTTATCCACCGATGGTATTAGATGAGGTCGCGCAAACCTATCGTGAATTGACTGAATTAGAAATATCAATCGTTAGAAGCTGTCTCAGTGGTTTAACAGCAAAGCGTCCGCTGCGGAGACGAAAGGGAACTGCGTATGATCTCTGATGGGGTCGTGGATGAACACTACTGAAGAGTCCCATAACAGAACAAAACAGATGTTCAGTGCTTCGCGGTGATCAATAATTGTCTAATTCAAACTAATTCGTGATATTAAATTGACATTAAACAATCTCCACAACACCAAATTAATAGAGTTTATGGGTTTTAACCTCATTTCTCTTCGATAGATAACTAAATTATAGAGTTGGATACCATCGCAAAGTA
Source organism: Schistosoma japonicum (assembly GCA_025215515.1). Lineage (NCBI taxonomy): Eukaryota > Metazoa > Platyhelminthes > Trematoda > Strigeidida > Schistosomatidae > Schistosoma > Schistosoma japonicum. Next base: position 26,012,797 of record CM046069.1, on the reverse strand, counting down.
AGGCGAACTAAGTGCATTACGCCTAATAAAATGTACTACAATGGGTGTAGTGGTTCTCCTGGTTTGCTCCACTTTACATGAATATCAATGAAATTATAACTATTTGTTCATAATAATAAATACGGATAATTATAGGTACTAGTTTAAACAAAAAAGGCGTTGAATTCGTGTAACGTTGACATGCAGCTATTAAAAAAACTGCGGAACAAATCGGGATAAAAAAACGAATTAGAAAGATAAATAAGTTCAAAATTAGTATAACAAATTATCGTTTTAATGGATATGCCCCCCCCCAAAATCTACGACTTAGAGGATTAAAAACATTTAACAGTGCAATCGCCAAGCATTTGATTGGCACAGAACACCAGATTGTTATCACTGAATTCTTCAAAGTGTTCAACTGACAGCAAACTTCAAATATTCTACAATATACTAAAGCGATCACTATTAAACGCTTGAAACCAAACGCGTGTGCCCAAAAAGAAACATTTATAAGCCTTTCTCTACCGTGGTAACTAAACTTTTATGTCATTGAATCATCGTTATTATTCTTTCTCTAAATTTGAGTTATTACTTCAACATATTTTCTTTTCAGGTCAGATCTAACTATCTCGTTGCATCACCATTTACAGATTGTCAAGTCTAACTTATTTAATTAGGTCATCATATCACATTTTGAGTTTAATAACGGAGCTTAATTCACATCATTTTCAAGCATTCTCAACCGTCTCTTAATTTCCTTATTGTGTAATCACTTAAACTCTAATCACTATATTGTTTTCTGGCACTTTCATTTGTATCGGATAGATGCATGTTTGCAGTATTTTATCCAACATATTCATTATACTCATATGTCTAACATGTTTATGCAGTTTTTATTTCAACCCAGTCCAAACATTCTAATGAGTATGTTAAACTTTGTTTCAAATATAAATTTCGTTAAATATGAATCTAAGTTATATGGAGTAGCTGATGAGAAACCAACGAAATGAAATGAGTTCATCTTATTCTGCACAAATATTTGTTCTAGTTCTTTTGAAAATATCGTAATATAATTGGTTATTGTAGGGATTGTTGAATTTGAATTTAATATTACAAATTGGTCTGAGTTAGATAAGCAGGTGTCATTAGACTGTTGTTATGTTATAGTATGAGACTTCTCGGTAGTGAGAGTTCACTACTCACCCAAATGATCTGGTCCAAGACTTTCAGGAATCACTTCTAACGTTTAATCTTAAAACCACCGAGATGCTTGTCATTCAGCGGTTGACATTTCTAACTTCGATTAATTCCTGGTGTATTTCGCAACCTCATTCATTGAAACCAGCTGGTAAAGGTTGCCACAATGACCAATTATAATCAATATCAGCTCTCTAAAGATTAATTTCGGTAGATAATTCTCAGATTTTAACTGAGAAAACGTGGCTATTGGAGTGCAACCATGTCAGGTATGAGACATTTACTCACTGATGGTAATGATTAAGGTCATGGCGATATATCACGAATTGTCTAAAGATAGAAATAATCGATATGTTTGTGATTATTGATATCAACCGAATTATTTACAAGTTAAAGGTAGAAAAATACGTAACAACTACGTCCATGAACACCTTTGTGATTTTGTGGACAAAAAAATCTAGTAAATGAAAAGTGGAATCAATAAGCTCATGAAAGCAATCAGTGTCACAAGAATTAAGAAACACTGCCATTGTGTCAAATTATACTTTATCCATAAGGAAATTAGTCTTTCATCTTGGCATTTTCTGAAATATTTGGAGATGTACTGATCATTTCAGTACACAAACAACGTAAGCCTGAAGCTCTTGGGGTAGAATCTAGGGTGCACACTGCTGAATAATCCCATACTAGAACGAACCAGTTGTCCAGTGCTACCTAGTTTTCAGTAGTACCCTACCAACATCATCGTGTAACGTATTCAATCAAGTAAACAATACTTACTAAGTGGTACTTTTATAATGTCTAATTAAGGATTTAACTGAAATGAAGAACAAATGGTTTCTTTATAATAGATGATTACTGAAAATTAACTGTAACTAACTAACACACCGAACTTATTTAACGTGGGTTCCATTCAGTAGTAAAATGAATTTAATTTTCTTCTCATCTTCGTAGGACAGAAGAATATGCACCGATAAAGTGATAAATGATGAACTCCTTTCACTGTGCGAAATGCTTATTAATTGTGTTTATTCATAGACATTTACTAGTATAAATCTAAAAATAAAACAGCTTAAACAATCTGAAAGATTATCCGGTTGTCAATACATTTTTTGTGTTACTTATTGAGTTTTTATTGTTGTTCGACTTGTTCTTACTTATCAATGAACTGTTACCTTTCACACATTCATTTTCATCATTAAATATTTGTTAATTTCCTATTCTTAACAGATGAGTCAAGAACACTTTTCTTTGACTGTTTCGCTACTGAAGACAATCAATAAGAACGTTAGAATTCGGGTTCCACACTTTTTGAGTAGTGGACTAATCGCAAATGAATGATGAAACTAGACAAACACCAGACTGGTTAATACTCAGTGATCGATATATGCTTTTCCGTCTTTACTAGTCTCATCTGATATTACATAGAATGAAGTATTGTACTAATAGGTTAGAGAGGAACTAAGCCATGTAACTTGGTCTTTAATACACTTAAACTTAGATGAAGCATAAAATCTGTATCATTCAATAATTAGTGTTTCGAATGACTTATTTTGAATGCAAATATGCGATTGTATCAAGAAAAAAACCCTTTATCTGCTTAGTGAACATACCTTTGATTTCAGGGTTCGAGTAAATCATCTATTCTCGTGAGTAGTTTCCACTAGTTCCCACAGTATCATTAATCATTGTTTTAACCATTCAGTTCAACTGTATTAACTTCATTCGTTAAAAAAGACATTCCCCCCAGACCACTACCTCCTAATAAATTATTAATTCAGAACCCTTAGAAATGTAGATAAAAAATTCAGTTTGTACAATAATGTTCTGGCTACGAACAGTACTAGAGTAAAATCAATCGAGTGTCATGAAATTCAGTACATAATCTAAATATAATAAACCTGTTTATCAATCGTTTTTCGTATCATGATTAAACAATAAACTGGGAATTAAAAAATGCTTATGCTGTACACAAAATACTCAAACATTTAGATCAATGGATCCTAACTGGTTGAAAGATACGAGGGATACTAATTCCTCACTCCATCCATTGCCTTTTTTCCCTAATTACTACTCACCATAAGAGCCCATCTAATCATTAGTCCATCAGTCGGCACTATATTCTTCTCTTCAGACAATTTACTATCCATTAATTTATTAAATGCCTTATAGCATGCATTTAAATTGAGGTGGTTTGTGGAGATTGGGATTACGTTTTAGTTGATTGAATTCGTCACAGATTGACGTTGGTAAGGTACAGGTAACCACCATGGATTATGTTGAAGTTAATCATTAGTGATCTTATTATTGTGATTGAAATGAGATGGTTTGTAGAGATGGATATTATATATTTGTTATATTATATTTCGGTGAAATACTAAGCACAAACATTTTCTATTTATTTCGCTTTGAACACTCGACATCACTATGCTTATTGTATTGTCTGTCTTTTTCAAACAACATTCTGAATGCTCATATAACCGATCACTTATTAAATGTTACATTACTATAACTGAATGTCAAAGAGACACAGCTGACTTTTTAGCTTAATATCACAGGCAGACAATAATTAACTCACCGCTTAAAAAAATGAATCACTGATTAGTTATGTTGTTCTTGTGTGAGATTCATCAATAGTAGGCATAAAATTTCACAGTTTTTACATTCAATATAAATTAACGTATAATGCATTCAACACTCGGAAAACTGAATGAAATGACAATCATCTAAAATCTCGAAAATTTATACTAAATTTTCTATTATTTCACATTGTTCTTTTTTTTAACGGCATATCATTTAATATTTTGAAATGGAAACTTAGCAACCAGTTATGTTATTGATCTGGTTATAGTGTTAGGGATTCATAATCCCCCAAAATACAATGGTTGATTAATTAGATGAAAGAAGTTGTATTGATTTTTTATAAGACTGATTTGTAGACTTTCATCAATTATTTTTATTTCAATGTGATTTCTACTCCTAAATACAGTTTGACAGTATTTCATTGTATTAATTAAATGTAAATGATTTCACTTGATGAATAATGATTGTAAATTGATTGATATAAAAATCGATGTATTATGTAAATACAATTGGCTGGTTCGCTGGTTCACTAGTTCCGTCTCAGTTTTTGCTACACAATACAATCTTCCTACAAGCCTAGTCTTTTGTAATAGCTGTTGGCTGGGAAGGAACAAGATGCGGTGTACGTCTAATGTACAAGTATCAGAGATAGCGTTTGCAATAATCGTATCGACTAACATGGAAATCCGACATAAAATCCAACTACCCTGAAGATCGCATCCCGAACCGCACAAAGACAATAAGAATTTACGAGTTTTCGCATCGTAGACAAAACGTATCAGTGGCAACGGCTTACCAAAAAAATGGATTCAACTAAATTGGATATGCTGTTGGAGCAACAACTGAAATTAATGCAATTATTCATCGATTCAAAGACTGTATCCAATGCATCATCATCTGTCCCTGCCTTCGGTGCTGTACCTTCAGTAGATGCGGTTGCTAACAGTATCATGGAATTCATTTATGATCGTGACGCAAATATTACTTTTGACACATGGTTCCGCAGATATGAAGATCTCTTTAAAATTTGATTTTGCTACTCAGGACGATGCTTGGAAAGTTCGCTTTTTACTTCGAAAACTTGGTCCAGAAGAATTGGACAAATACAGTAACTTCATATTACCACAAAATCCAAGGGACAGGACATTCGACGAGACATGTAAGTCACTTAATCAACAATTTGGTGATACTTCCTCATTATTAGATACTCGACACCGTTGCCTTAAACTAATTATGAATGAAACAGATGATTTCCTAACTCACGTTGGTATTGTGAATAGAGAATGCGAACGATTTAAATTAAAATCAATGGTGGAAGATCAATTTACGTCATTCATATTCATTTGCAGTCTCCAACCCTCCGAATTCGCTGACATTAGAATGAAACTGTTGAATTGTCTGGAGCAAGACCCCAAACTGATACTGAACGATATCACAAAGGAATATCAATGACTAGTGAATTTACAACGGAATACCACACTCGTTCAATCAGGCGGATACAGCGGCTCAGTTTACGCACTTCGTTGAAAACAACACCCAACTACCCCTGTGCATCCATCACAGTCAACAAACAAACATATTCTTCCTTCCCGGCAAATGAAAATTCCTCCCTTTCCATGTTTGCAATGTGGATTGGATACAGTCTTTGAATCGATGAATAATTACATTAATTTCAGTTGTTGCTTCAACAGCATATCCAATTTAGTTGAATCCATTTTTTTGGTAAGCCGTTGCCACCGATATGTCATCGGTTGCAGTAGAGTTTAACTGTTTTACTTCCATCGATATAATCAGATATATATATATATATATATATATATATATATATATATATATATTGCAGATACAAATGTATGCAGCTAAATGGCTATGCTTACGTTGCCTAAATGTACTGAGTTTAATTAGTGAATCTTATTTTGTCTATCCTTTTCAAGAGTACCATTCCTTTTTAGAAACAAGAGTTTAAACTCTTGGTTTTAGCAAGTGTGTATTTATAATTTTTCTGGAACTGCAACACTCAGCAGAGATTTTTAAACTTCCTTTATATATATATATATATATATATATATATATATATATATATATCAAGTTAAGACTTGATTGTGGCTTAATTAAAGCGCATATATTCAATTGTCAAGTAGGGCTAACATTTCTCTGATATAAATGATAACAATTTTGTACATGACAATTTAATTATATGTGATTGGAACATGTACAGGTCGAAACAATTCCAATTGTTTGTATACATTTTCTTTAAAAAACTTCAATTATTAAAACTTCCAAATTTATATTCATTCAATATTGAACAAAGTTCAATATCTGGTTCCATGATGAATTTAAACTAAACGAAAACTGGCTATAACTTTCAAAATGTCATTTTGACAATGCCAACAGTAGAATAACACATAGATATATATATATACATACATAAATACTTGTACATTACAACATCGTTGTAAAGTATTAATACACTTGAATTATAGTAAATATTGTTATTTTGTTTAAAATAAAACAATAATAATAGATTGACTGAAATGTTACATAAGATTTCAAGGTTGTTCGAATCCTTTCCTCTTCGGTTCCTCTTCCCTCACCCCCCCCACTCTTCACTCTCCCTTTCAACTCCCGTTACTTTCGTCTTTGTTTTTCTTATCACATAAAGTAAGAAAACATTTAACCTGAATTTAGGAAAGAATAATATGAAGAGATAAATGAATAGGACAAATTCCTATTAAACAATGATTTCTGTTGTTTAATGAGTTAATCTATAGAAGACGAAAAAGCAAAGATACGATTATTTATGAAATGAAAATAAAACAAAAACGAACTGAATATAACCCAATTGTTACTAACTGAATATAGCTAAACTTGTAGGTTTATTAAAATAAGTTTAGTATTAAAATGAATTGTAGAAAAATATCTACCTAGTACCCAAAAGTACTTACTTATGAGTATTGAATTCAAAAAAGGGTTTAACAAAATTCGATTACTATACTCAATAAAAAGATCTTTTTAATCTATAGAGCCTCAAAATGTTTTCACTAACAGGAGATATCTTAAAGATAAACTATAGCATTAAGTAAACTCAATATGTATTCATAAATTCACATGTTGTCCTGGAGTAGAATACATCAGTTACAGAGACCATACTTCATTCAAATGTATTTCTCAACAATAGACAGCTTAATTATCCACAGATAAATATAAAGTGATGAATAGTCAAATTCTTCAGATCATACCTCATTCTGGTTATGAAATTCTTGCAATAACTGTTTATACGACTGTTTATAAGATTAGATAACGTTGCCTAAGGTAAGTATAGATTAAGTACTTCGTAGTTAGGTGTTGTAACTCTGCCAGCAGCTCTTCTAGGGTTGTTGCCGGTCCCAAGTTCGGGTAAAAGAGGAGGGTTGGGCATGGGGCTAGCATCCCTATCCCGTGAAACACATGCTTGCAAAAAAAAACGCCAACCAGATTAAACAAACTTAGCCATTTAAACTCTACCCTGGGAGTAGAAGAAATCTATATGACGCTTCATGATGAAAGCCGAGATTCTTCGGAAGTCATGAGGCCGATGCCCTACCCCCTCTTACGACCAGAGCAAAATTTTTATAGGTACATGGAAAGTTCGGACAGTGTGGGAGATAGGGAAGATCACCCAGATAGCAGCAGAAATGAAGAGATACGATTTAACTATGCTCGGGATCAGCGAAACGCATTGGACTCAAACTGGACAGAAAACAATAGTTACGGGAGAGATGCTACTATACCCTGGGCACGAAGAGGAAAATGCCCCACACACACAAGGAGTTGCTCTGATGCTGTCTAAGAAAGCGCGCAATGCACTTGTAGGATGGGAACCATATGGACCCAGGATCATCAATGCATCTTTCAAGACAATGAAGAAGGGGATTACAAGGAACATTATCCAGTGTTATGCACTCACCAACGACGGCAACGACAAGGACAAAGATCAGTTATATGATAGGCTGCAGTCAATTATAGCGAAGTGTCCAGGAAAGGATCTGACAATCCTAATGGGGGACCTAAACGCCAAAGTCGGAATGGACAACACCGGATACGAAGACATCATGGGATGACAGGGACTGGGAGAAAGAAATGAAAATGGTGAGTGATTTACAAATCTATGCGCTTTCAATAAAATGGTTATAGATGGTACAATAATCTCCCACATCCTCACAAACGCATACACAAGGTTACATGTGTCTCACCGGACCATGCTACAGAGAATCAAACTGATCATATATGCATCGATAAAAAATTCAGAAGATCAATGGAAGATGTGGGAAACAGATGAAGAGCTGATGTAGCTTCAGATCACCACCTAGTGGTTGCCAAAATGAAACTGAAGCTAATGAAGCAATGGATAACTGGAGTAGCAGCATTACAACGGTTCAATACAGCCTTTCTTCGAGATAATGACGAACTCATGGATTTCACAAAAACTCTCAACAACAGGTTCCAAGCCATACAAGATCTGGTTAAAGAAGAAGAAACCACTGTGGAGGACAACTAGAAAGGAATCAAAGAGCCACCAACTTCAATTTTTCAAGAGGCTCTGGGTCGCAAGAAACACCATTATAAGGAATGGATTTCCACTAAAACCCTGAACAAAATTCAACAAAAGAGGAACAAGAAGGCAGAAATCAACAACAGCCGTACTAGAGTAGAGAAAATCAGAGTGAATACACAGAAGCACATAAGCAAGTAAAGAAGAGCATTCGAGCCGACAAACTGAAATGTGTTGAAGGCCTTGCAACGACAGCGGTAAAAGTTCCTAGAGAAGGATGTATGAAATAGCTATATAACACAACAAAGAAACTGCAGGCAAATATAGTAAATCAGAGCAACCGGTCAGGAACAAAGGAGGCAAGCCAATTACTGAGATTCAAGAAAAGAGGAACAGATGAGCAGAACATTTTAAGGAACTCTTGAATAGATCAACTCCACTGAACCCACCAGACATCGAAGCAGCATCCACAAATCTCTCGATAGATATCACTCGACCAACGATGAATGAAATCACGATGGCCATTATACAGATTAAAATTGGAAAGCAGCAGGACCTGACAATACACTAGACGATGCACTCAAGTCAAATATAGAATAAATGGCAAGGATGCTCCGCGTTTTATTCAGGTGGATCTGGGGATAAAAACGAGTGCCGGCAGACTGGTAAGACGGACATCTCATCAAGATACCAAAGAAAGGAGATTTGAGCAAATGTGAGAATCACGGAGGGATCATACTATTGTCAGTACCAGGAAAAGTCTTCAACAAAGTGTTGTTGAACAGAATAAAAGATTCAGTGGGTGCTCAATTTCGAGATCATCAGGCTAGTTTCTGTAAGGATCGGTCGTGCACAAACCGAATCGCAACACTACAGATAATCGTTGAACAATCAATTGAATGGAACTCATCACAGTACATCAACTTCATTGACTATGAGAAGACGTTCGACAGCGTAGACATGAGATCACTAAAGAAACTTCTTTGAAACTACGGGGTACCAGAGAAACTTGTCAACATCATCCGGAATTCTTACGATGGACTACAGAGCGAAATCGTGCATGGAGGACAGCTGACAGATGCATTCCCAATAAAGACCTTTGTCAGACAAGGCCGCCTACTCACGCATTTCCCTTTTCTTCTAGTGGTTGATTAGATCATGAAAATCTCCACATCTGAGGGGCAGCACGGAATTCAATGGACAAGTAGGATGCAACTCGATGATCTGGACTTCGCGGATAATCTAGCTTTTTTAACCCATACACACCAACAAATGCAAGTGAAGACAACCAACGTAGCAGCAATCTTAGCATCAATAAACCTGAACATACATACGAAAAAGAGCAAGATCCTCAAATTCAACACAGAGAGCACCGACCTAATTGAACTTGATGGAGAAACTCTGGAAGAAGTGGATACCTTCACGTACCTGGGGAGCATCATCGATGAACAAGGAGGATTCAATGCAGATGTGCGAGCAAGGATTGGCAAAACAAGGGCAACATTTCTACGGCTGAAAAATATATGGGACTCCAAACAACTGTCCTCCACCTTCAAAGTTAGACTCTTCAATTCGGACGTCAAGATAGTTCTTCTATATTAAGCTGAAACGTGGAGAACTACTTCAAACATCCTCAGGAAGATACAGGTATTTAGTAACAACTGTCTATGCAAGATATTGAATGTCGATTGGTTGGAAACCATCAGCAACAGACTACTATGGGAGAGAACAAACCTAGTTCCAACAGAAGAGAAAATTCGGAAACGACGTTGGAAATGGATAGGACATACATTGTGGAAGTCATCAGACTGCATCATGAGGCAAGCACTAACTTGGAATCCTGTTGGAAAACGAAAAGATGTAGGCCAAAGAACACACTGCGTCCAGAGCTGGAAGCAGACATTGAAAGTATGAACAGCAACTGGAAACAGCTGTGAAGGATTGCTCAGGACAGAGTTGAATGGAGACTACTGGTGAGTGACCTATTCTTCTCTGTGAGGGGTAACGGGTGTAAGTATGTAAGTAAGTTAGGTGTTGTGGAGATTGTTGAATGTTAATTCAATGTCACGAATTAGTTTGAATTAGACGACCGTTGATCATCATGATGCAATGAATAGCTGTTTCGGCCTTGTATGGAAATCTTTAGCAGTGCGAATCCACGACTTCATCAGGAATTAAACCCAGTACTCTTTGGCTCCGCAGCGGACGCCTGCCATTAGACTGTTGAGTTCGCTTCCAAAGTTTGATATTTTTAATTCAGTCATATCACGATACGTATGTTCTATTTCATCCACTGCCACCAGTGGGTAACCGCATTATACCAGACAAGTTTGAACTACACTGGTCACTTCATTTTACTGGAACTCCAGGTAAAAACTTCGTGTTGTTGTATAGCTTTGCCAATTTCATATTTTAATTTCGATTAAAATTGCAACCATTCACCCATCCTTTCTCTTTAATTTTAGAAATTACTATCCCTTATATGTTGATCATTAGATATTCTTACTATTCCTCAAGTGAGTTAATGCATTTCATTTGTAATCTCTACATCATTGATTTATAATGCTCTTTAATCTATTACGTAATTTAGATCAAATTTTATAGGAAGCAATATCTAACAACGTAAAGGAAATTTTCTTCATTAATTCGTCGTAATTTATTTTTGTATAGTTTTGCTGGATTACATTTGTTCTTCATCAAATAACACTTATTATTTACTTACACAATATAACTCATGAATGAATCTACTACTCCTAACAAAACCCCTAGATACTATAATAAGATAATACTCTTTCCTTTTAAGCCTAGACAACTTCGAAAAATATAATATGACATAGAGATTATTTATTAACTAGCAGTAAAAAAGAAAAAAAAGAAGCAATTACATTCAAATACATTTAGTTATAGATTCAAATATAAATTTGCTAGCTATGTGTAGTTGCAAAAAATTGCTTTACTGAATTAATACAGTTGAATGTTGCATAAAAGTTAAATGAAGTGTAAATAGATGATCTTATAGTTGTATTCATGGATTTCATATTACTTATAATGATTGGTCTCTGAGTAGTAAGTAATGCTTGATTGTTTAGTTCACTTAGAGTTCTATCTAGGATTCTGTCTAGTGCTTCCTGGTTTTCAATGGAAGCCTGCCATCATCAGTCTGTGGGGTATTCAGAAATATCAATCTCTACAAAAATTATAATTAATCAACTCACTAGTAACTAACTTCAGGATAATCTTGAAGCTTTAGTGAGAAGTCGTGGCTGATGGAGTTCAGACATGTCGGGAGTGAGACACTTATCACCAGTGATAATGGATAGTTGTTGAGCTATAGCACAAATTGATTGAAGTGGAAATCCTAGGATTGGATGCCGGCCGACACAGTGGTACATAGAGTTAGATGTTTGCCAATCTGAAGCTCCTGAGGAGAAATCTATGGTGCGCACTGCTGAGGAGTTTCATACTAGAACAAAACAGCTGTCCACTGCTCTATGGGTTTCAGTGGTATTGCGTCAACATCAACCTATGATGTTTTCAATTAATTAAGAATTCCATTCATCAGATCGTAGCATGTTCTTTTGTTTAATTGACTCAATTTCACATGCTTTGATATAATATAAAGTGGTTTAAGTTAGTTCGAAGAAATCTTTATACCTAAGTTCGTTGATAATGATTCGAAATGGTGATGCTACCTGGCACAGGTTTAGATTCCATACGGAATGCTATTGATTTTATAAGATTGTAGAATTTCAACTAGATAATAACTTAGGTCAACAAAAATTTCCAACCAACTACTTCTATCCATAGAACACTGAAAATATTATACATGAATTACTTGCTCATCAGTGTATTATTCAACATAGAAAAAAACAATAATTCTCTTCGATATATTCAAGTTCCTATATACACAGTCTATTTATGTATCAATAAGTAAATTTCAATAAACTGTAGTATGTATATAGCAACAGGATAATACCAAATAGTAACAGCGAGGAACATAACTGTATTTTTTCTTTAGTTTATTGGTTATATCTATGAAGTATACAAAAGTGATAACAGATTATCCCTTGAAATAATGGTTAATCATATTACATCATAAAAAGCTTACTGAATAAACAACTTTTCTTTATATTCAAAGAATTGGAGCTAATAAAATGACATAACCAAGGGAATGTGGTCGAGATAGAAGAAACTAAATTAAACAATCGATAAAGAGCATAATCTAATAATTAAATGTAACTCTATACCCAAGTTTAATAAAATTGTCTTTTATTATATACAACCGATAGTTAGCCAGTATGAGTTAACATAGCAATATGATCAGTAAAATAACTATTTGATTACTATCAGAATTTGAATAGAGAATGATACAGAGTGATTGACGGTATGATTCTTCTGTTGAGATAGCCTCAGTTATTATAGTAATTCAACAGCTAAGTGGTTAACATATTACTATTTAACGTAATATGCACTAGGTGAACATAGGCATACAAACTAGAATTCAGGTATATTTAACTGACAAATCCTAGAATAGTAACGCATCATGTTTGTTGTTACGTTTACTAGTTTTTATTTATGATCTTTGCACGTATTCATTATAACAGTGACAGCAGATAGGGAATCCAAACCCTGTTTCTTCGTTGGATTAATAATGTCATTAGTTGACTGTTTAGCATGTTTACCTTTGTTAATTGCTCAATTATGAACTTAACTAGCTAGCATGTTGTAAAGAATATCATGATGTAAACACCATTACCATGTAAGACAATAAGTAGGGTTCTTTAGAGCCGATTTACTTTTCTTCTACAAACCACATTCAATCATACAAACCTTTAAAAGTTTACTTTAAACAGTATATTGGACAGCTATAAAATGTATACTCAGTTTACTAAAAAGGCCAATACATTTTAATCTACATATAAGTTAAGTCCCTAAAAAACATTAAGTGGCATTCTGTTATATTTACTGAGACCATTAGGTTTCTTATTAAGGGAAACAAAGAACTAATAATTAAAAAATGTGGATCTTCATGTGATTTAGAAATTAGAAACCACAATAGACAATACTAGTATTGTTACGAATAATTTCAATATTTCACTAGGTAAATTGTATCCCTGTAGAAGTTAGTCATCACGATTACTTCTATAAGTTTAACTAGTTTGATCTTCGTTTCGTCGTCTTTACAACTAGTCAGTTGAATGTACCTAAATCCTAGTGTTAATGTTCATACAGGAACTTGAACACAATTCATTTCGTATCGAACTCCACCATGTTCACTACTAGACTAATGAATCTAGATAACAATCTACTCAGGATGCACATATGGTAATAGAGACTGATCAGTTTCAATCCATATAAACAATAAAAAGATTTTATAACACATTCAAAATTAATGTTTCTTGTTTTCACTATTATTGAGAATAAAAATAAATAAAACACAGAGTATACCCTAGTAATATGAGTCATTAATGTTTACTCCGTTATATCATATTCTGGTATTTTTAGGCCAGTAAACTGATTAACGGATTGAATCCTCTAGTCTTCATTAGCTTCCTTATTTTCTTCCACCTTCTTATCATTCCATAGATGATGACTAACATGAGATATTCAATGTTAGATTTTTTTCAAAGGCAAAAAAGTCAATTTATGCATTTAGACGAAAAACATGAAATTCTTATAATTCAATTCTATAGAATAACAAAACAAGTAAAATGAAACGATTTTCATATTATGTTTATATATTCTCAATAGGTTAGATATTTATGCATTAAGTTAATTGAATCATTCAAACGTGTTAATCATAGATCATGCATTGGATAATAAATTATTGTTTAATTAAATTTAGTAAGAATAGAATATGAAATCGTGTGGATGACAACAGACTTCAGTTATCGACATTGTATTCGCGTCGTAAAACTCTGGCACTTTCGGCAAGTTTTTCCGTTTAGTTAATTACGTACACACCACATATCAAGGCTTAACTTCATAAGTGATTTTATTTCAAGTTCATACTCTTTCTATGTTTGTGTATTTGTTTTATCTGGAATATTGAAATCTACTACACTAATATATTCGTGTAGCTGATAGTTAAATGAATCTCTATTATGTAACAATGAAATTAGTCATGAGAACTATACACTACTATGTAATACTCATTCAGTAAATATATTGTAGAATAACCAGTATTGGATATAACACTTAGTGAATATCAACGAAGTAATCAATAAACTCAATTAAATAAGACCATTCAAAATGAAATAAAGCGTTGATATAGTCAAGAATACTAAATATAGTGTTTATAAAATTAGGAAAGCGAGTGTTTTGATTTGTCAATACTAAACTTGCAGAGTAAGCTTGCAGAATAGTAATATAGATACACTGAATGTTGTATTGTAAAAGGTTTTGACTTTTGTTTGACAAATAAAAAGAAACAAGTGTCCAGTGTTTCCAGGCTTTCAGTTGTACCCAGTCGACATCAGTCTGTTACGAAGAGAAATAAATATATTAATAACAATCACAACAAACTATCACATTTCAGTCGCAATAATAAGATCACTAATGATTAACTGTAACATGTTCCTGAACTCCTAACAAGAAACCATGACTGGTAGATTTCAGACATGTTGACAGTGAAGTTATCAGCAGTGGGAATGACTGTTAATCTCATTTCATCTTAAATTGATGGAAGTGGCAATTCCATGATTACACACTAGCCAACACTATAATGCAAGTGATTAAATGTTCTTCATGAAGTTTGAAGATTGTTGTTTCGAAGTTGTTGGAGTTAAGGAATTCCATGCTACGGTAAATTAGATATCCAAGACTTCCACACTTCCAATGGTACCTCAGCAATATCCATCTGTGACAAATTACTGAATTTAATACCTATATCCACAAACCATGTGAATTCAAATTGAAGTAACTACTGACTTCAGTAAATTAACTGGAGATTAACAGCATGCAGTGGTGTATTAAAGAAGATAATCTAGTTAAACTCTTGATTAATGCATGTGAATAACACAATAAATTTGCAAATGTGTAAAGGAAATTGTTGAGAGATGTAGATGTGTTTATTAGGTATCTGATTCATAAGTTAAATAAAGTCTAGTTAAAATGTGATGGAATGTATAGAAATCTGCATCATTGTATTTAAATATTGTGGCTTCTTTGTTTCCACGCGACCACACGACCACCATTTCTTCTAACTTCTTACTGAATCATATACATACACAGTTGATTTCAATATCTACTCGATGCATTCATTTTGTGTATGCATCATATAACTTTCGTAGTGATTACCTTAATTGGTTAGATGTTGATTGAATATTGTAATAAATGTTGTGGATTGTTAGATAGTGTGACGTGAGCACATAATGAGATAATAATGTAGGATTCATTTGAAGTCGACATTTTCTATAAGCCGTACATCAATCTACTAATAACGACAATTCTTCTATTCATGCACTTTCTATTACATAACTCCGTTTTTTTCGATAATTATTCATTTAGTATGTCTCTCTTAATTAGTTATTTTTCATAAGTATTAATCTACCTTTGTGTGTTGAAATGCTTATTTGAATTCATGTATTATTCTTATCATCACTATTACTACGTCCATCCTCTTACTGTCAATCCGCACATTTCACTGACCATGATAACATTGTTGTAATTCGTCTACCTCATTGTCACAACTGAATCATAAGATGTGTTGAACGATTTGACATTTTTTCATATTTGCATACAAATATTATTGTGTATTAGAGTAAATCTCGGCTTTCATCCTGAAGCGTCATGGAAGAGAAGAAACCAACTTCCAGCTGAAGAGGAAATCAGGAAACGACGTTGGAAATGGATAGGACAAACATTTCGGAAATCATCTGATTCCATCACGAGACAAGCACTAACATGGAACCCTGTTGGAAAACTGAAAAGAGGAAGGCCAAAGAACACACTACGTCGAGAGCTGGAAGCAGACATTAAAGGATGAACAGTAACTGGAGATAGCTGGAAAGGATTGCTCAGTACAGAGTTGAGAGGAAAATACTGGTGAGCGGCATATGCTCCTCCGAGAGGAGTAACAGGCGTAAGTAAGCATTAGAGTACAACCTGATGAAGATCCAATCGAAGAAACACAATAGGTCGCCTACATTTATTATTCCAATTTTCTTTATCAGTTTATTTTTTGAACAATCGAATTCTAACATTCACGAAGACTATTGTTTTTAATGTTACCAATTGGAAGTATATTTACACAATACTGAGATTATCTAATGTTCACTATGCATATTTCAATCCCACAATCTCGGTTATCCGTCGATTCAGTCAATGATAATTGCATAATATGGTGTTATTTTCATCAAACTTTCTATTTTGAGTACATATAGTTCTATACAACTGACTTCTGTAAACATGTATATGACAAACTGAATGAAAAATACTAAAATAATGAGACGTACACTACATAAATGAAATATTTATTAAACATTTTACGTCATGGATTGACGATGGTAGGGTACCATTGGAAACCAAAGGGCGCTGGACAGATTTTTCGTCCAAGTTTGGGATTACTCAGTAGTGTGCATCCTTGATTTCACCCCGGGGTCTTCAGATTGATGAACAACTACTCTTCTACACTACTGAGCCACCGACATTCAAAAGTAGAATTTCCACTTTCATCAATTTGTGATATAAAGCGACTATCATCCATTATCATTCGTGATAACTGTCCCACTCTCAACAAGTATGAACTCCAACAATCACATGCCAATGTTTATAAATCATCTTAATTTAGTTAACATTGTACTCCGATAATCAACACTCTCAAATTGGAAAAACGTTCTTAAAAATGTCGAATAAATCACATTTATGATTTAATCTCATTTCACAAATAGACAACCCAGAACCAAAATGTTACATTGTGCATACATATAATCAGTAATGTTGTGAAGTGACATGAATGAAATCTAGTAACTTGATTATTTACATTGTTTTGAGTGACATTTATAGTTGAAATAAAGATTAATGATGATATCGGATACTGAATGAGTTCCAGTGAAAATCAGTTTAAAGTTAAAATCTAATGACCACTTGATCGTAGCAGGACAGACATGGAGAAAATCATCAAACTGAATCACAAGACAAGTACTAACTTAGAATCTTAAAGACCGAATTAAAATAGGAAGACCAAATAACACATTGCCTCGGGAATTGGAAGCAGATATAAAAGGAATGAATAGCACTTTGAAGCAAGTGTAAAGTTGAGCTTACGACAGAGTTGGTTGGAGAATGGTGGTCAGCTGATAATGCTCCATGTAGGGTAACAGGTATTGATTTCTTTCGATTTTTGATTCGATTGAAGTAAATTGTTAACAACATGTCTGCCGGCATACATTAAGGGATGCTGGTCCACTTATGTACAGATCATGTAAGCACAGTGAAGTCTAAGACTGAATTCATCCAAAACTCCTTTATGATTCCTAATGGCTGTCGAATGACTGCAGTTTATGAAGAAATTCCGTTTCCAGATGAAACTATAATCACCAGCTGTCCTATATTTCAGCTTTAGATCAATTTAAAAAACAGTACTGTGATGATGCTGGCAATAATTACCACTTGTTTCTAATACAGTACTTATATTTCACTGTGCAAACCATGTGTACTTGTGGTACTTGTTTAGTTTCACACACAAACTATTGTCTAGTATGAAACGGAAGTGAATCGTTATCAATCAGTTACATAATAGATTACGTCAAACCTTATTTTACTAAGTAACCTGGATAAAGAAAATATCTATTCATGTAGTAAACTGACTTAATTAATCATTAAATAATACTTAATTTGATAAGGTTGGATACCTACACAATTTGGTACAAATTATTTAATATTGAATTGGTTTTAATCGTAGACTGATGTCTATCAAAAAAACACTTCATAAGAAACATGGAACATCAAGACTAACGAAAGTATGTAAAACTATACGGATAACTAGGATTTCAGGAGAGTTACTGAATAATATTGTTCACTGGCCTTGATAGCTTGTATGATTGTACTTATTAACTAATAAAGTTTTAACTATAACGCAGGTGGTAGTATTTTGTTTATGTCAATGATATTATAAACTATAACCATACTTTTTTATTAGTAATTATGTAACAGACATTAAAATATAATAAAATATTGTTTTTTTACAATTCAGTAATGCGAGAGAGCAAGTACGTGAACATATTCCAGGTTGGCTATCTAAAGGTCTGACAAAATCTACTACCAGCTTTACTCTTGGCCGCCTCAACTAGTTACAAGTTATTAAAACTCTAGGAATTACGTAATGAAGTCAATTACTTGTAAACTAAATTTGATTTCTACCATAATTTTACGAAAATTTTGAGACCATACTAGTTGATTGAATTCATAACAAATGACTTTTGATAGTATACCGTTGAAAACTAGGAATCATTAAACAGCTGTTTCGTTCTACTATGGGACTTCTTAACAGTGCGCATCCCCCCCCTCATACTTCATTGGTAACCACCAAACTCTCCGCTCCATTTGGCAGGCATTCAATGACAGAATCTCCACTCTCATCAATTTGTGATTATTATACTAATTAAATCTTATACATACTAGTATGCATAATCGATGACACTTTATCTTCAAATCTTGTTTCTTTATCCATGAAACAGTTTTATTTCTACAATCAGTATTGATTGAATGCTAAGGTTGTTTTATGGTAAACAATTAAATTGTTCAACTAATAGTTGATTGTTTCATATGGTTACTACAATTACCTTCCTTTTTTTTTTAGTTTTACCAAAAGTGAATATTTTATAGTTTTGTAGATTGATGAAAGTTAAATAAAAAGTAAAAAAAGAAAACTACTGAATGTAGGACATAGTTGCACTAACTTAAATCTGTTACGCAACAAGTAACTTCATAGAGAATGTACTGTTTTCATATATAAAATAGTACTTGATTGTTTTCTTGCATACTTCAGATGTATATGCAGCTATGGTGAAACCTAAATTTTATTTGTACACAATACTTAAAAGTACTTTATTGAAACTGTTTATATGTTAATAACCTTCAAATTACCGTAACTAAACAACTGTTTTCTACACTACACTTCTCCATTCTAAGAATTTCTTACATAGATGCCCATATATATGCACTATCTCCCACCCCTTCCCTTTCCTCTATGATATGTATGCATATATTTAAATGCTGTTAGCTACCTATTTAAGTAAGTATTTGTGTAGTTGTCAAGTCAATAGAACAATACTACTGGTCTTAGTAACAGTAGTACAAATAATGATAATATAATCTAGAATAGCTTAATTTTACCAGATATACAAATAAGGATCCTAGCAAGCTTAACATGAAAGGATTTTTGGATTAATGCAATGATCAAGTAGGATAGAATATAATTTGCATCAGGATTACAACTGAATGAACTGAGGTGCATTTGCTGAGATAGATATTATGCTAAGATTCTTGTACACTCTACAGATTGATGTTGGTTGGGTATGACTGAAAACCAAAAAGCGCTGGACAGACGTTACTTTTTACTGTTGGATTCCTCATCATTGCGCATCGGGGAAACGGAACCCACAAACATCAGGTCTAATAGTAAAGGCTTCTCTCCACCACTTATCCGGCGTCCAATAGTATATCTTACACTTCCATCAATCTGAGATATAGCACAAAGATCATCCAGTGCCATTGGGATGAATTTCTCACTCCCTGTATATCTGAGCTTCGCCAGTTATGACTCATTAGAACTTTAGAACCATTCTGAAGTTAATGAGCTGATTATTGTCCAGTGTTCTATGATACTCAGCAGTACCCAACTAACATTATACTGTAACGAGTACAGACAATGTAAACTAATCGTTATAATTATGTTAATGAAACCATCTTACTTCAATTACAATCATCAGCTTACTGTAGTCTGATTTCAAGATGTTCATGAAGTTCTAATAAGAAGCCGTGACTGTTGGAACTCAGAATTGCTGGAAGTAAGACAGTCATCTTCAGTGATATTGCGTGATCATCACGCTATATTGAAAAAATTATAAATGATTCCTTTATGTACTAATGAAATTCGGAATAATTCATGTTTTGTTTTATACAGTGAAATTGAATAATCATCATACACATTGAACAGTTAACGTTTTAACTACTGAATGCAAATATAGCTTTATTTTTAACAGATAAGTAACATTTAAATTAAGATGGTTTGTACAGATTAATTGAATTCATCGCAAATTCAGGTTGGTATGGTATCATTAGAAACTAGAGTACTAGACAGCTGTTTCTACCTAGAATGGAATTTCTAAACAGCACGTACCCTCTCCCCATATTTCGTCCCAGGGGCCTTAGTTTGGCGAACACTCAACTCTCTGCCCCACGAAGACGGTATTTAATGATAGAATTCCTAAAATAGCTGTTCATTGACCCCTAGTTTTCAATGACACCCCACCAACATCAATCTGTTACGAATCCACGCAAATATCAGTTGTTAACAATGCTCAGTTTTCCGAACATACCATAATAATATGCAATTCTACTTAAGAAACTGAAAATATTTTTCTCATATCTGAGTATATTGATAAGGCAATGTATATTGTAACTAAATGTGATCGGAAATGAAACGAGAATAAAGCCATTAAGAGTTAAAAGGTCAATAACTAAGAAAAGTAAACGCGATTGCTTTGAAAACTCAGAAGGTAACAAGCATTTTAACTGGAGAAATTGGAGATATTTCTATAGTGTATATTGTTTTAATTACTCTACATACATAGCAAAGCTTCGGTAAACTTGTTGTTACTGAAACTCTTAGTATCCATGTACATATCATAACTATTTATTTTACATGAAACTTGATGACTTTAGTTTGTCCTTTCTTCTAGTGTTGCTTTACAATTAAACACTTTTGACTACTCCTTATTATCAACGAGATACTTAAGAGTTTAATTTTGATCTTGCTTCTCTTTTTACAGAATTATTATGATATTCACGGATGCAAAAGTTAAAATTAGAAATAATTATTGCTATCAAGAAGTGAAATCAGTTACCGGAAACCCCTTCATTCAAATGGTTCAATCTATAATATAATCAATCAATCGATTAATCAGTGCCTGTTAATCCATGTGCAGATAGACTACCGACCAACATACTTCAAATAACTCTGTTCTGGGATTTCATTTCTAGTTCATTCCAAGCGCTGTCCATGTCCACCTCCTATTCCCCAATCAATGTGTTTTTTAATCATCCTGTTTTTTTGGCCTTTAGGATTCCAAGTTAGTGCTTGTTTTGTGACACAGTTTGGTGATTTTCTCACTGTGTATCATGTCCACATCCAGCATATCCTCTTAATTTCTTCTCCAACTAGATTTCGCTTTTCTCTTTGTTCTCTGACACTGACTGAGGTTGTATTTGTTGTGATCTGATCATCGGATTTGAAGTATTCTGCACAGACACGTGTTTAAATATACTAGCACCATTTTGAAGAATGGTATTCGTAGTTCACTATAAAACAGTCAACTTCATACAATAGAACTACTGTAATGTTTGTATTAAAAACTGTGATTTCGATGTGAACTAACAACTGAGTTGAGTTTCAGATGTTTGTCAGTTTTAGAAATGCCAGGTTTCACCTTCTCTCGCCAATCCAAGCCTTCTCATCTGTATCAAATCCTCCTTATTTACCGATGACGTCGACTAAATATGTAAGATTTACGACATCTTCCAGAGTTCCTTCGTCAGATTAGGTGTAATTGGGTTGGTGCTGGTAGTACTGTTTTATATGTACGACTCATGATTTTCTGTTAGTGTAAGTAAAGGCGTATTGCTGACTGTAGAGACCGATGCTACATAGTCTGTCTTCATTTGCATTTGATGTTGTTTTTGGGATAGAAGAGCTAATTCATTTACAAAGTTCACTGTATTCCGTGACTGCCCTTAAAATGTTGCAGTTTACATTTAATATAGTATTTTATAATGTTATATTATATTACATACATATACATAAATCCGCATAAATTGGAGAAGTAACAAGGATAGTTATTGATCAACTTTACTGAAATTATACTGATTGCGATCATTTAACTCACTGTTCAAGGGAATCTATAAACAAGTGTTTAGTTTTACCAGTAATGTTGCGTTACAAGAGAATTGCTAAACTTTGAATCCAAATGAATACTTTGGTATGATGCCACCCTAAAACACAATTATAACAGATATTATGCTGTATGATAATTCCTGTATGTGCTACCTGGAAACTATAAACTGAATCTGAAGTTATGCTGTAGATGTGTACTGTTAAGAAAACGTAAAAAATGGAATATGGTTGAGATCGTTTATGGATGAGCTCTTTTAAAAGGATCCATATTAAGGAGGAATCTGCACAATATTTAAGTATTTCCAGTGGTTTTTCAAACTCATATCAATTGATGAATCAAACCATTACCAAACTAATTGTATTCACAGTTATAATTATCTGTGGAATACCAGTAAATGTAAGATAATATACAACGCATATGTTTTAAATATTTAGTCTGTTAATCAAATAAACATGAGAATTCAACAATGCAATAACAAAATTTATACAATTAAATGAATGTTATTCTACAATAAAGACAGTTTATAGTGGATACTTGACTTATATCAACCTAACAATTCAGCTACATTCGATTGTATTGAAATGATGTAGCTGCCTCAGTTTCGTCGGCTTGCATGTTACAGCCATGCATTTTCTGCTAAATTTGTAGTATGTATTATATAAAATAGAGGCTTACCAGAAATAGATTATGTTAAAAAAAGTAGAATGTTTAGATTTTCGCAAATATCTTGCGAGAATATATCAGTTTATCCACTTTCCTAAAGATATGTCTCTAATTGCCAACACTGGCTTTCCACAAACTGGATCTTGAATAACTTATTACTTTAAAGATTTTAACCTCTCCTTTACTAAACACAGCTTTGGGAGTCTAGTATCAGTGTTTTACTTTAATTTATTTAAAGTATCCGATATGGTAAATTACAAGCTTTTTATAAAGGTAAATTCATTTTATTGAAACAGATATCTTTTGCCTAAATTGTTTACTCAAGCATCAATTTCTAAAACTTAAAATAAACTCTTTCTATTGAATGATTAACCAGTTACAAGTGGTTTTAAACATGGTAGTGTTTTTAGCCATCTGAATATTATTAATGACGCAAACAGTACTAACAAGTGTTTCTTAACATGTAAGCCTTAAATGAACGCTGATGATCTTAAAGTTGTGTACACTTATTACTACACCTAAGCCTACCTATTTAAATAATGATAACTTAAAAAATGTCGTAATATGGTACTCGAAATAGAAATAGGATCTTAACGATTCTAAGTGTAAATTAATGTGTTCTGGTGATACGTGTCTCAATTCTAATCTCGTGGCAAATGAAAACAGTTATCAAAGTTTCAATTAATATTAAGCAGTAGGTTGCAGTGTATACTGAAACTAAATTATCAGACATAATTGTGAAACTCACTTAAATGGTACCATGACACCGTAGATTATTTAACAATTTCGTTTGATGCTTACAAGAATTTTAACGAAATACTAGAAGAAATTTGTAAATACAGAAACTTAACAGTTAAAACTCTATGTTAATGGTGAACTCATATAGGCGATGGAATGAAACTTACCATTAAAATTAAGCAGACAGTATGTATGCATGATCAACCTGAAACCTAGTACATGAATGCATCGATTTAAGTTGCTATACTTTTAAAGCACAGCAAGATTAATATCACATAGTTGGAGTTACTTCAACGATAATACTGAAAGTAACAAGGGAGTGTAAACATAAAGAATATAATTTGGGAAGGAAGAAGTGGAGCGTGGAAAGAAAGCTATGAAATAATTTTAAGCTCATGATTTAAAGGAGGACAAAGAGCGGATACACCTGCGCTACTGTGACCTATTTTTAGCCATGTCACCCAGCGTTCCTAGCCACTGGTTACGATATTCTCGCAGACCTAAACCAGGTAGTCTGCATGTACCTATAAAACACAAACCACCAGTCAGTGACTTCATGAACTGATACCATGTTTTAGTTTGGGCATGCAGTGATCAGTGGATAATTTCGTAGTGGAAAACATTGTAAGCAAAGTGAAAAATAAGAAGATTGATAAAAGCCAATTTTTACTAGCGAAAATTAATCAAACCTTACACATAGTATGGATGCGTATTCACGTTTTGTCAATCACGTTACATAGGTGTATCACTAGAACATTCATGAATTACTAGTCTTCGTTAATGAACTATACTTCCTTATTATAAATTATCTAGTTGGTCGTTAATGTCGGTTAACGTGACCAAGTTCGAGCCTAAACAATATTAAAAAAGACAATTTTACCATTGAATGCCAACCAACAGTGCAGAGGGTTAGGCGTTCGCCGTAAACCTGAAGCCCCTGGTGCTGAATCTTGGGTACTCACTGTTCCAGAGTTCCATACTAGAAGAAAACAGCTGTCCAGTGCTCCCTGGTTTTTAATGGTACTGTGCCAACATCATTTTGTGACATATTCAACAAATTAATAATACTAATCCACAAAAATAGCTATCTCAATATTGAAAGAAGACCATCATCGAAGGGATTCAAATAAAAACGAGAGAAGTAAAAAATCCCTTCAGAATGAAATGATACGTTACAATTAAAGATTGAGTTATCATAGCAGCGTTGACCAGCGTAAATGTTGAAATAATTTGTCGACTAGTAGGTCAAATCTACTGAAGAATAATACAGTTATAAACAAAGGTTTGATATACTTTATTTAGTACGGATAGTTTGTATACCAAGATTATATTAAGTGTATGATAACTCAACATACTTTAATAAACATTGAAAAATACCACTCATCATAAACAGTACAATCAATTACTGACAATTATGATTACAAAACAAACAAGAAACGATTACATAATCATAGTAGAAGTGATATAAAGCATATACATAATAATTCTATATCAACATTGTTGATATTATGTAACTGAACTATTAATTGGAAAACAGTAAAGTGTAGTGTATCACGCTTGATTTCTGTACACAGAAGGTTAGATTAAGAATATTTGAAACTTATTAACTTTGATAAATTCATTTATGGACAAGTAACTTATTAAGCAATAAAGTTTTATGACGCAATTTACACAACAACAGCAACAATAACAACAACAAAACACGTAACCACTTGTTTGCATAAGTCACAACACAATTTGTTAGATAATAATTTACACTCAAATAAAAGTTTTACCTTAAAACAAAATAAAAGAATAGAGAGCTAATTACGTAAGAGAAAAAAGAAAATACACACGAAGAAACACGATAGATTTATCAATGTTACAATAAAGTGTTATGTAATCATATTATAAGACATGTTGTATAAATAAAGCAAATAGAAAAGTAAACAATTAATAAGTGTAACACTTTGAATTAAGTTGTAAATACTTGAAATTGAACTGAAACTTAGGTTTGTAGGTGTGTGTAATGGTACAAAGTGATAAGTAGGTAATGTGTACTTTGATTAATATGAAGTAACAATATCTCTTTATTGCAAATATACCCGAATGAATATTACTGTTTAAGAGAGAGCGAGATGAATAACGTGTTACTTTACTTACTTTCATAATTTTCAAGTAATCGGAAATGAAACAATTCAACAAACTCAATACTACTTGCTTCATGTAGTATTCAACAACTTTAGTAGGTTGATGTTTGATTAGATTTCAATAAGAATTAAGAAACTTAAATGGGTATTTTTTTAATTACAACATTTGTAGAGTTAGGAATCTATTTGTATTTCAACAGAGATGAGTGTACCGAACAGCCTTACTTTATGGATGCTACAGGTAATTACATCCTACACGACAAAACGAGATGCATGAAGTTATGACTTGGCTAATTAAAGAAGATCAAACTGATTCTAATTTATTTACAAGATACTAGATTCGACATCCTAGGAAAAACTTTGATTTGAAGATCCATCGTCTTACGCATTGGGAAATTCGTCATCACAAATAAAAAATATCTCATTTTAAATCCACTCTCTATATTCATCATATTACAAATAAATAATCAACAGTCTGTAAGAAACTGTCACTCACCCCACCACCGAACACCACCACCACAACCATAAACATCTATTTACCAAATAAATTCTCTCTCATTATTCATAACACTTACAGGTAAACTCCTCTACGATTATGCAACCCTAAAAATCTTCCATCCAACGATTATACCTTATTCCACTGATGAGATAATATTAACTTTAAATATGTCAACAATTTCATCATTTATGAGACTCACTCAAATTCATTCATATTAATCTCCTAACCTCGTTATCAGTTTATATCATCAATCCACTTCCACAATATCCATATAAACTTAAACTCTTTCTGCTCACTCCATTACACTTAAGATAATATTGTTGTTGTTTTGCGTAGTTGGCAGTTTCTATTTCTCTCCTCTAGTTGTAGGTAAACATGCATACAATGTGAATGTAATCTACCCGTTCTACATAAATTATGTAAACTTTTCATATCACGACATTTTAATTCTGTTACAAATGAAGCACGCTGTATTCGATCTGACACCTTCCATTTGAAGACACTTATGATGATGCATCTTTGCCACTGTCATTTCAAACTTGAAATTCCTAACACCAAATATCATGGACTGAATCACATATTACAAAATAATTTCTGTTCTCGACAACTCTGTAATAATTTACTATCTTCTATAATCATGCAAAATTCGCTTCCTTGTAGATTTTAACAACTTTGAACTTAACATTAAATTGAGATAATTGATAATAGGCATGTTTCCAACTACTGTTCTAAACTTTTTAATATATCGACAGAACAATCAAGACTTCGTAACTCTTTGTTTTATTCAAATGCATACAGTTCACATCATAAAATAGAATGCAACTTGTTGTGTCGCTAGACTTTTTGAGGGTTTGGTGAGCGAACGCTATCGCTGATACTTGTACCTCAGACGTATACCGCAACTTGTTCCCTTCCCAGCCAGCAGCTATTACAAAAGACTAAGCTAGTAGGAAGATTGTATTGTGGAGCGAAAGTGAGACGAGAGAATAGTGAACTAGTAAACCAGAGAATTTGTATTTTCAAATACATTGATTTTTTATATTAATCAATTTACAATGATTATTCATTAAGTGAAATCAATAACATTTGATTAATGCAATCAAATACTGTCAACTGTATTTTTAGGGATTATGAATCCCTAACACCTTCCCTTTTTGAAAAATAAGATAATGACGGTGCTCCGTGCATTCGTTTGATTCTGAGTGCGGTTTGTACAACTACAAAAATTATTTAGAAAGAAAAGGAAAACATGATTAATTACAAATCACGTAAACAACTACTATCTACCACTGCTCTCCTCCTCCTCCACGGAATGTTGTGGGATCCTTGTGTAGTAACAGGAACAACGTTTCATTGTATTGAACATGCATGGTCTTTAAGCAGGTTTTAATATAACTCGTTTGAATTGGGGAGTCACGAATTTGATCACATCTGGAGCGTACTTTGACAACAGTGACAGTTCTCCTGGGCCTAATGCATCTCTTTGCTGAAGACTGTGGCTTCTTGGGTTGAATAGACGGTCTGGGTACAGTTCTCAAACTGACTTTCTGACTCGGACTGGTGGTTGTGCTGTGCACACGTCTATTAGGAGAAGTACTTTGTAATCCTGTGGATAACGGTGAAATTTCCGTTATCTCATCACCCAGGTGTTCCACCTTTGGACTGACATGGGCAGAAGTCTCCAGTTCTTCATCTTGCTTCATTGGAGAAGTGATACTATGCACGCTGGGGAGAGATGCTTCTGTTTCACCTGCTGTCTGGGTTTCGGAGTCAATTGCGGATGTGGGCTGAAGTTGTGATTCGTCTACTGACTGTAAGCTAGTGCTACTGATCTGAATACCCGTTTGTTCCAGCGCTAAATCAATTAATCGCTGGTTTACAATTAGAAGCTGATGCAGCAACATGGTCGTACGCTCACTTAAAACCAACATGCTGAAATATTGACTCAGCTAGCTGCAAAAGTGATGCAAGGTCAATAATTAGCTTGTGATGCTGATTGGTCCTTGATGAGACGAAATTACGGACCGATGACCTTGGGAACGCTGAGTTTGCACTGATTCGTTGATTTTCACCCCGTCGCCAATTGTTGTGTCGCTAGATTTTTGAGGGTTTGGTGAGCGAACGCTATTACCGATACTTGTACCTCAGACGTATACCGCAACTTGTTCCCTTCCCAGCCAGCAGCTATTACAAAAGACTAAGCTAGTAGGAAGATTGTATTGTGGAGCAAAAGTGAGACGAGAGAATAGTGAACTAGTAAACCAGAGAATTTGTATTTTCAAATACATTGATTTTTTATATTAATCAATTTACAATGATTATTCATTAAGTGAAATCAATAACATTTGATTAATACAATCAAATACTGTCAACTGTATTTATAGGGATTATGAATCCCTAACACAACTAATCTACCTGTTTACATTTCAATGCATAACAACCATTCTAAGTCCTTAAAACACTAGGGTAAACTAAATTGAACCTGTAATCCACCAACTATCATGAATAATTTAGAATGTTCAACAGTGTTAACATTTAAACAAGCATGAAAAAGTATGTTATATCATTAATGAATCGACCCTAGTACATTTAATCAGTCAATCTATTAGTCTAATTAATTTCATTGTATTACAATATCAGCATTTTGATGCAAACTGTTTTCATTCATCTGTATTATTCTTAATATTCAGTTTTATTGTAAAGTATTCATTTCAACATGAAACCTCTTTTTACTTGCTTTTTATCCATACGATATTATTAAAGCATACTCATCTATGCATGCATCAACATAAACTAGTTTTAGAGTAACATGACACATTTAAATTAATGATCAAAGACAAAAGACGATAAAACTTTGTTTATTTGAAACATCAAAATGACGTAATAATAATTACAGTGGTAAATTTTACATGAAGTGATGACTGTGTTGCTTAGTACGATAAAGAAAGTCCTATAATTGAACCAGTGAATTCAATGAAAAGAACACATGGAAAATCGTGAACAGTCATTTTATGATTAGAATGTATTTGGATCTTTCCGTTGATCTATTGTGAACTGAAGTTGATCAGTCTCTGTTACCATCAAGTAGTAGTTATTTAAGAAGTAGTTTGCCTAGCGAATGTTCTACTTAGTAAAGTAAAAAGAGAACGCCATACATAAAATATACATTATTTTTAATTATCTATTTCCAGGTCCTTTCCGTTCCTCTATTTAATTTATTTTATTCTTGCTTTCCTTAGTTGTCTTCATTTATCCTATGTATTATAATTAGGCTTTACTCCTTGTCACCTTACAGCTCATCTCATATGCTGTTTAGTGTTTCCACTTTCATGCAACGTTCCACTATCTACTACTTATAAACGACCGTATAAGTAGCATCCACTACAGTTACAATGATAAAGAGAAAACTATATGCAAAATCTAATCAACATTTAGTTGATGAGTATTGATTATAATATAAGGAGAAAAATTAGTTGAAAAACAATAACCAACTAGCGCTGAATGATTATCTACTGTAATATGTGTATGACATTTAACGAACTAATGGAACTCTTTGTTTCTATGTGAATCATAGATGTATACAAATAAGCTTTACATCTACAATGTTATTAATTAACTGTTGTTTAACTTGTCTATACATGATAATATTCATACTTTATTCATTAACAACTGATTCTTATTGTAAGTATCTGAGGAATAAATATCAGTTTACAGGTATTTAACTGATAAAATTAGAACTCAATGTATTACTTTACTTACTGTATAGACATACATCTAGTTTAATAATCGTAATGATGTGTATATTCAGTGATTCGATTCACCCATTATCTCTTTTACTGATATGCTGATATTGTATATACTTTGTTTGTATTAGTAAAAAAATTACCTTTCAACAGATGTATCACATAGAATGTACACTTTCTGAGTCTAGATCAATTACCACATAAACTTTAGGATCTTGAATCTTGTCAATGACCATCAGATGAGTGCATCTCCCGAAATCATTAATATGAATTAAATCTTTGATTTTGATAGATTAAATGTATGACTGTCTTTATAGCAATTATAAAAATTACAAAAGACAATTAATGCAATCAGTTATTTTAACCGAAGATTAATATCATCACCGACTATGACTATTTTAACATCAATTGGTTTTCTATCAGTTGATATTGTAAACATTGTTTACTTTATAAACGATACACCATTCTGGGAGAGTTTTACTTCTGATTCTAACCGTTTCCAGTTTCCCACAGTTATAACCATCCAATACTGCAATCAATTACTGTTTGAATTTTTCACCTAATTTCATAAAGGAAGTAAGCGGGAAGATTATTTAACTCAATATTAAATACTTGGATGTTCTCGTCAACGGGGCTTTCATGTCCAAAATAGATTTTGTCCTTTTAGTCTGGATAAGTAAAAAAAAATCGCTGATCGGAATTCGAACTCATTTACTTGAAACAAGAAAAACTCCAATCCACATAAATAATTAGAATAGATGAACATCTACATACTAATCTTCATTTAGTAGCTCAACGAATAATGCATTAGTATTTGAAAAGATAGACAGTGATAGAGATTCAAAGTGAATGTCGACATATAGATTTAGGTGTATTCAAATGATTATTCTTAAATAGAGATAAACCAAAATTTTTGATTTCAGTTCGAACTGTATTCAGAGGATTTAATAAGACATTGTATTATACACCGTGAAATGAAAAAAATGTTAGTTTTAAATGACAGTAGCTCTCCTATCCCAAACACAGCAACAAATGAAGATGAAGATAGACCGTATAACATCAGTCTCTGCAGTCAGCAATATTCCTCTACATACACTAACAGAAAATCAAGTGTCGTAGATAGAAAACAGTACTACCAGCATCAACCCAATTACACCTAATCTGTCGAAGGAACTCTGGAAGATGTCGACAATCTTACATAGTTAGTCAACGACATCGGTAAACAAGGAGGATTTGATGATGTGAAGGCTTGAAATGGCAAGAGAAGGTGAAACCAGCATTTCTAAAATTGACAAACATCTGAAACTCAACTCAGTTGTTAGTTCACATCAGAGTCACAGTTTTAATACAAACATTACAGTAGTTCTATTGTATGAAGTTGACTGTTTAATAGTGAACTACGAATACCAATCTTCTAAATGGTACTAGTATTTGTACACACGTGTCTGTGCAGAATACTTCAAATCCGATGATCAGATCATAACAAATACAACCTCAGTCAAGTGTCAGAGAACTAAGAGAAACCGAAATCTAGTTGGAGAAGAAATTAAGAGAAGATGCTGGAGGTGGACATGATACACTGGGAGGAAATCACCAAACTATGTCACATGACAAACACTCAATTAGAAAGAGAAAGTGGTAGATCAAAGAACACATTGGGTGGATAATTGGAGGCAGACATGCAAGGAATGAAGAGCACTTGTGAAGAACTGGAGGGGAGATTTGAGGAGAGATTTGTTTGTAGAATTGTGTTCGGCTGCCTATGCTCCACGTGGGATAGAAGGCATTGATTGATTATTTATTTATCTTGTTAACTAATGGATTAAAATAATCATTAATACTATTTGCAAAAAAAAATTTGTCATTTAGCCAATAAGTTTTATTTTTGCATTTTTGTACCTTTAACATATTCAGCGAATTTAGTGTAAAGATTATTAAATTATACCAAACATGTTAGCTTGAAATGAAGCTTCGTTCCCTATGATGAAACCAGGGAGCATACGACAGCTGTTTCGTTTCAGTGTGGAACTCCTCAGCAGTGCACACCCCAGATTCCGCACCAGAACTTCAGGTTGATAGTGAACGCCTAATCATCTGCACTACTTAGTCGGCATCTACTTGTGAAATTCCCACTTCCATGAATTTGTGATATATATAGCTCAATATTCATCCACTATCATTGGTTTTAAATTCTACATTCCTCAAAAATATGACAATAGAATGGACACTGAAGTTCAATCTGAAAATCTTTATCACCAATTATTTGATCTGAAGCCAGTAAGTAAAAACAAACGTCGTTTGTTTAATACAAAACTGGTCATTATAGCCAGGGAATTTCATATTCCCCCAACCATACAGCCAAACCATCAATAAAATTCATTACGACGCTATTATACAACCACAAAATGACAACAGCCTAGTATTAATCAAATCGGGTATATATAAATAAATGTTGATTCTGGATGATAAACGTAAATTCAACGTAGAAAAATCAAAGACAGAATAACATCAATAGAAAATTAAGTAACTAAACATCATAGGGAACTACTAAACGACAAGTTAATTGAGAATATAACATACAATTAATTAAAACCACGTGGATCGCGCCTATCATTAATGTATGGACTAGCCAAACTACATAAACCTGATGTACTAATGAGACCAGTAATCGCCATAGTGATTTCACCATGTCATAAACTAGTTCACTGGCTGGCCAACAAATTAGAACCAATCCGCGATTGGTTAGATAGTGAAACTGTAACGTTGTTGAATTTCGAGTATTTACATAAAAATTAGATGAATATTTTAGAGTTTAATTAGGCAATGTAAAAAAAGTTAAAAAAAAAAGAATCCATTCGGTGACGTAAGAATGACATTTCTAGTAAGTTGTTGAAAGGGTATGATTATGCAATTATCAATACGTATTTGTAATGAATATATGCAGAAAAGTAATAAGATAGAAACGTAAGAGTATAGTTCACCAACTTCCTGTTATGTATAGTCGGAAAAGGAAAACGAATCATCGACCTGATGTTACCAAGGCAATTAATTGTTAACTAATGATTCCTTTTAAATACCGAGGTCAGGTTTCAATCTTTTAATTGCAATTGGGTTCGGCAAATTTTAATAGAATAGATCTATGTTTTTTATTGCTAATTTTAAAAGCATTGATGTTTTTGACCTCATATCCCGTGTTTGTCAAATGACAAGTAATTAAACTTTTAAAGGAGTTTATTTTTCGGGATATGTTCAATAAATCGTGAAAAGGCTTGTCATTCTCTCTTTTCAATGTACCTGCTTTGGTAAGTACACATGAACTGGTGAATATAATTGTCGAATTTCGTTCTATTTATTAAACATCGTATTGTGTATAGTATCAATAGTTTAGCATCAGGAAGTGTTTGTTTGACAGTTGTCTGAAGTCTTTGATTGGATTGTTTAGCTATTTAGTCTCTTTTAACACCAATAGAATGAATGCTATTTTATTTTAAGGTTTTCAGCTAGGAATTTTCAAGGCCATATTTCTCAATATATCTTTCTGGGTATCCATTTTGTCGAAAACATTCTATTATAACTTTAATTGCATCTTCAAGTTTATCAGTAGTGCACAGTCGTCCAGCTCTATAGTGAAGTGACTTAAATAAATCACTAACAATAAAATTAATTTATCTTGAGAAAGTCTAGAGAATTTAGCAATCAATCGCTCAATCAATGACTGTTACCCTATGGGGAGTATAGGCCGTCGACCAATATTCTCCAACCATTTCTGTCCTGAGCTTTCTTTTCCAGCTCTTCCATTCTCTTCATATCTGTCTCCGATTCCCGATGCATTATGTTTTTGGATGTTCTTCTTCTCCTTTGGCCTTCAGGATTCCATGTTAGTGCTTGTCTTGTGATACAGTTTGATGATTTAAAGAATTCAGATATTATTATAAGAAAAACCGAGACACATACTGATTGATCCTTAAATGATAATTAATTTCGTGCCCGTTAAGTTCTTGGTGCTGATATAGCCCTATTTATCAATTTTTGATCTGACCATTGGCTAATGAATCTGATTATCATGTGTACTAGCTTTTGAAATTAGGTGGTTAGAAACATTGAACCTAAATTTCCTACTGGTCGGTATTTGTTAAAAATGCCTACGCCTATAAGATATTGAGTAAACTAGGCTAAATGTCACATTGGACTGAAGACTAGAGGAAGTGACATTAGTGGTTAATCGGTGATTTACCAACATAAACATTAATTAAATATTCTGTAATTATGACTGAAGCCTACAAAGATTTACTATTGCTAAATATATTATAGTTAACATTGTTAAGCACTACTTTGTCTAATACAAATAAATGAAATCAATTTAAAGCTTTTCATTATCATACTTCAGTTTTTTCTACTCAGAAATCAAAATTATTCACGAATCTAAAGATTCACTGTGAACTATATAGATAAATGATATTGGACTTTGAATAGAAGATAACAAATGACTGGATATGTGGTGAATATATCGTTATGTACTATTTTCTAAAGTAGACTTCATATCCTACATAATGACTTTTAGGAAACCCCATTAATCTCAGTCTGTCGTTTTTAACTTACAAATATTGTATCTTTATAAACTGATATATAATTAGAGAACAATAATTTTTTCTATTCAATCTGTTAAATAGTCAATAAATAGTGTTTGTTCCCCAATAGTAAAACTTCATAATTGATTATATCTGCTAATCCGGTATCGTTTCATATGAATTCATCATGTTAATCAATGAGAATCCTTGATAATTTAACATTGACACTCTGTAATAAAGCGTAATATTCATATTACATTGGCATTCTTCAGTAATAATAAACCTACATTATAAATCATTTTACTAATAAATTAATATCTTACTATGATTATAGATTACAAGTGAGTACTTCAACTAATTATTGTGTAGTAAAGAATTAATCTTAAAATGTCAATTTAAGAGATGGAAGGTGACGCCTTTTATTTTAATTTATAACAATCTCTGTTGCATGATTGACTGAGAGACTATGATTCATTAAAACATACATAGCAATATATCACATAATATTCCACCCAAACTAAGTAATACATAGAAAAGATATATACAAGTAAAATACTATATGAAATTTTGGTATATTTAGTATGTGATTAAGAGTAGAATCTATGGTTCATGTTTTAGCCTATTTGAGATAGATCAGTTTGGATTGACTAGGTCTCATTGATTGTATTTACAATGATGCTCGTAACTGGTACCAAATACTGGAAACATTGATATTTCATTCATTAAGCTGCTTAACTACTAGTTGTCTCGACGGGTATAAATGTATCAGCAAGTGTTTATAATTTTCATTTTCAAAATTTAAAACTTCGTTTGATCAGTCTGTGATGTCATATATGAATGCTTAAATATGGTCCTATGCCATTTTTGCAATATGATATGCAAGAAACGGAGGCCTTTATTGCAGATTAAATGGCTAGTGAATTATTCAATTTAGATGTTCCTGGTGTTTAGTTGCATGGATAAATTCATGATGAGAATGAGTAAGGTTATTAAAATAGAATGAATAGAATGCCCATGATTAGAAAATGTATAGTGTTACAATATGGTTGACTGATAATTACTGCTTATGAGACGCCTTTAAATGATAACAAACCTAGCTAATAGGAATAATTTCTTTTCAAATGAAATGATGATGTAAATTTCAAAATAGTGAGAATAGAAATAAACCAGAAACGACATTTATGATGATTTATAATTTCAGGACTACAGTCAATCAGTCCTTATAGCCAAACGTATGTCCTAGGAGTATTAGCATAAAGTGGGATTGTGTCATTTGTTCTTAGTATGATTTGCATGCTGCTAGATATGGAATATAGGACGGGTATTTGTCTTAGTTGAGGTCTTAAAAGATTTACACTAGAGCTTGAATTCAGAAAATTTCATTTCATAAGCCAACATCTTACTAAATGAACTATTGACTCTACATAGCAACTAGCATATTCAGTAGGTGTGAATGCATCAGTAAGAGTTTGTTTGAATCTTAGCAGTTAGATTAAGGTACATCAAAATAGCATGCCAAAATAAATGAAATGCTGGTTCTAAATTATTCTGTTAGCCATATACTACAGATATTAAAGATAGATTCTAAATTACTTCACTTTTTACAATTAGAAACTATGGATGTTTTAAGGCTACGCATCGATTAATCAAATAAAAGACCTGACTCTTAGACATTCTTTTTGACTTCTATTTTATCCATTGAATTTAATCTATACATAATTGAATACGGAGAAATAATAATACCCCATCTGTCACCTAAAGTGATGATGAACATATAAGAAATTGTTTGATCTATATATCCTCTGTTACAATACACAAATTTTATGTACTACTTAATATGAGCGTTAGCGTTATTAAGTATTTGATAAAATAAAAACATGACTAATACTGAATAATAAAACAGAATAACTTTACATACTACTGTCGAATATTCAATAAATACAGTACCATATAAAGTTGATTAATCCCTCGTCTATTTCTCAAATTTTCTGCTAATTTAATAATTACATAAATATAAGAAAATTTAATTAATCAGTTAAAAAATTGTTACACACTACTTACAAAATTTAAGACCTATGAACAAGTGTTATCAAGCATAACAGAAATACAACATAAACTGTAAGTCATATTACTGTATACATCAAAATGATATCCCACGTTTACTGAAAATCCAGTACTCATGAATAATATTTTGGTGGGGAGGGAAGGGGTGATTGTTTAATTCAACATGACTAATTGACCTTGGTTAGCAACGAAAATTGGCATTAAATAATTGTTTTGCCCTAATATGGGACTCCTCGAAAGTTCAGTTAACAACGCCACCTAGATATTCAGTCTATGAAATTGCCCTCCCCCCTCAAAATTTCATGGTAAATGTTTAAGCTTTAGATTTCTGGGTTAATTGGCAACTAACGACTGATATTTCAAACTTCAGCTTTTGTTTGCTGAATATTATTGTTATTGCTACTAATATAGTCGTATTATTATTGTTATTCATCACGAGAACAAATGGACAAGTTTGTTATAGTTTATAATAAGTAGAATGTCTGACGAAGGTTTTAAAACGTCATCTGATCAAACTGACAAATACACGTAACATAATACATTCATCTTTATGGAAAGGAAATCACAAATTAATCCGGTTAAAACATATTTAGCACGTTCTTTCCTACGTACTAATTGTCATTTAACTTATTCCAGATGCATCGTTTTCTCTAAAGTGGAATGTTTTAACCGTTAAAATGTCATCGGCTTTTGGAAAAATTTCATTTAGAATTATGTCATGATAATGTTTTCTATAAAAATAGCACAATATTCACCACCAAATCATCCAACTCAGATAATTCAATACTTTGTGATCCGCGCTCAGAACTACAAATATTCTCTATTATTTCAAAGTTATCCATTATATAATAGAATCATGAATAGTCCAATGTTAACAATGGCAGACTGAGGAATTAAGCGAGCTGGGGATCAAATGGGCGGCAGATCATGAGCTACTCCAAAGATGTCAGATGCACCGTATAGGCAACTAAATCAAATTTACATAGAAGCTTTTAAGATCCCTGCTAGTCCCAAGCTTGTATAAAGGAGGAAGGTTGGGCATGAAATTAGAAACCTAATCTCGTAAAAAGCAATCTGGCTTATAGATACGCCAACCATAAAAGATACTTAAACCATTTAAACTCTACCCTGAAACTTGAAAGGTCTTTTTTAATTCAACTGCCCAGTAATCAACTATAATACTTGAAACATAATTTTTTATATTAATGATCAGTAACAGTAAATAGCAATGTGAATGAAGGTTTCTTTGATGGAAGTGGAAATGAGTAATCAGTCGAAATGATTGATAACCAAATACTGTAAACATTTAGGTATCTCAGTATATTTCTGGAAAACCTCATTATGACAGAATTTCCGTACGGTTCTATCATTAATTGCTTTGGATATTACTCTAAAGTACTATTCAAACGTGCATCACTAAATTTTCATATACTTTAAATGTTGTTATTCGTCTAGATTGATATTAGTTGAATACCACTGAAAACCAAGGAACACTGGAAAGCTATAAATAAATTCAAGATGTTTCTAAAGTTATAGTGAGTTGTAATTGATGGAGATTAGATTTGTTGAAAGTAGGACAATTATCATTAGTGACTATAGAGGATAGTCGTACTATATCATAAACTGATTGAATCGGGAGCTGAACCAATGAACTCCGGTCCCGTGAGTTCTGATAACCTTGGATTCAATTTCCTATCAGAATTAAAGGTGTGTACTTCTGAGGAGACCTATTCTAGAATCAAATGGCGATCTAGTGTTTTCCAGTTTTCAGTAGTACTTAACCAATATGAATCTGTATGGAATACAGACAACGGAACTTAATAGTTATCTCCACAAAATCATCCCAATTCTATTTCATGAAATCATCAATGTATACACAAATATATCATAAGACAATTTTATTTAATAAATTATTCGTCCTATGGAAATCCATTGACATAACTTCACAATCTGTTCCGTATAGGCAAATGTGTCTTATAAACTAAATGTCATTTCATAATTATAGTCTTGTTAGAATGTTGATTAGTTGTTGTGGTTCGAAATTCAATTACATAATTTATAAAATACGCATATACTTAGTGATCGTAAAGAGAATGGATGATATTCAATGGATGGTCATCAAGGTGAACTGTGTAACTGTGAGTTTCATTACACTGAAATGAAAAAGATGTATGAATTATAATCAATAATTCGAGGTATAGACATTGCTTAAAATAATAATAATAATAATAATATCATTAATAAGGTAAAATAAAAGTAGAAAGATGACTAGGATACGGACATGGCACAATTAGGGATCTTAAAGATTACTTTTGTACACAGCTTAGGTATTAGATTATGGATAGTTAAGGCTTCTGATTCATAAAACTACGAGTATACCTTTTGATATTTTGGCTGAATTTTATAATCCATGTCAAAGGATAAATTTGAAGTAGAATGTCCTGAGTCTACTAAATGTTGAAGAATCGATGATTTCACTGATCTTTGTTGTCCCTAACTAAGCCATACTTGTCAGTGCCCCCTCACCTTTACTAATGCTGCGGGTAAGTGTCCAGAATGGATGACTTATATACTTGGCCCCATATACGTATTAATAGATGTTATCTAAGGTGCAATAATGTTTATTGATTATTTACATCAAGTGAAATGTGGAGTAATGCTTTAGTGATTAATGAAATCTCCATATGAATATCAACAACATAAAAATACAAACTTATAACATTACTAATACATAATTAAGTAGACTTTATTTCTATATTATATGCAACAATCTTTAAGTAGTGTGGATTTTATTCTTTGATTATTTCTTTCTTTTCTAACAGAAGCTATTAATTATCTGAACAATTAGTGTGTAGGTTTCAACTATGGTCAGGGAAAAATTTTTAGTTTCCACCTAATTATCATGAAATTCTGATGGAATGAGAGGAAATTTCTTTTTGATTAAAGTTATCTAGTTAAATTTAATGAAGTGTATAGTAGAGTTTCATTATAGACTGAAACAGCTGTCTAGTATTCCCCAGTTTTCAATGGTACCAAATTGTAATTAGTCTGAGACGAATACAAACAATAAAATGTATTTAAATAATAATTATCAATTCAGTTATTTATTGTATGTCTTAAGGTAAAATAAGTCTCATATGGATAACTGAAGTCATCCACTGAAGTCGGTTTTTGTAAAGAAGAAAGGAGTTTTGTTTGTACCGTAGCCTAAGTTAATAACACTGAGTTCAATCATTTCCACATTGTATTTCACTGACAACTACAAGTCTACACAACGTTACTAGTCAATAAAGAGAGAGCTTAAACGTCAGACGACTGACTAAGTATCAAATGTTTTACATTTCTAGTAGCTGCCCAGTTTTCAACTGTACTTTAACAGCATCAATTTGTAAGCTAAAACTTAATAACAACCTCTACAAACCACTTCAATCCCAGTGCAATATTCAGTTTATTAGTGACAAATTTCAGGATGTTCCTGAAGCTCTCGACAGAATTTGTGACTGATGGAGTTTGGATTTGTCGGGAATGAGGAAGCTATTACCAGTGACAATGGATGGTCGTTGCGCTATATCACAAGTTGATGGAAGTGGGAATTCTACTATTGGATGCCAACCTAGTGATACAGATTATTAGGTGTTCATTAACCTGAAGCATCTGGGGCGGAATCTAGGGTTTGCACTGCTGAGAAATTCCATACTCGGAAGAAGTAGCTGTCAAACGCTCTACTGTTCTCGGTGGTACTCTGCCAACACAAATCGGTGACGAATTCAGTTAACTAAAATTTAAAATCAATCTCTACTAATCACCTCAATTCATTTTCAGCTTTAGTCATTTTATGGAGTTTAACAACCATAGTCTACTATTTATCTTATACTCGATTCATTTCAACTACAGTGGTCAAAGATTCACACTAGAACTCTGGTTAATCTACAGTAATTCATAAATACAAACAATATGAACAACAATTACTACATCCAACAATAATTTACAATTTGAATCCATTTCGGAGTTATAATTAAATAACGTCAATCAATCAGTTAGTGTTAGTTACCCCATGTGGAGCATAGGCCGCAGACCAGCGTTTTCAAACCAACTCTGTTCTGAGCTTTCTGTTCCAGTTCTTTACCAGTACTGTTCATTTTTTTCATATATGTCTTTAATTTCCGACGCAAAGTGTTTTTTGATCTTCCTCCCTTCCTTTGGCCTTTAGGATTCCAAGTTGGTGCTTATCTTGTGACGTTTGATGATTTCCTCAATGTATGTCCTGTTTACCTTAAGCGTCTTTTCCTAATTACTTCCTCGGCTGGAAGTTGATTTGTTCTCTGCTACTGAAGGTTGTTGATGGTATCTGGTCAACTGTTCCGAAGTATCTTGGGCAGACAGCCGTGTATATCTTTTGAATGATGCTTTTCATAGTACTCCATACAAGCTTCAGCTCCATACAATAGAACTTTCTTCACATTTTTATTAAAAATTGTGACTTTGAGGTTGGCTGACAGCTGATTTGAGTTCAAGATGTTTTTCAGTTGTAAAAATGCTGACCTTGCCTTGTCTTTCCAATCCGTTCCTTCACATCTGCATCAGAGCCTCCATGTTTATCAATAATGCTGCCCAAGTATGTTAAAATTTCCACACCTTCTAAGGATTCAGAATAGGCTTTTATCTTCCCGTTGATTTGTAATGGACTAAAACTGGTCAGCCTCTGTTGCCATATGTGCATCCTGAGCGGATTGCCTCTATATAGCGGTATTACACAAGTTATATTTAAGTTAGACTGTCTGGACACAGTAGCCTAGTGGTGAACGCGGTGGCGTTTGACACGAAGCGGACTGAGTTCGAATCCCAGTGTGAACATCAACATTGGGATGCAGGTACATCCAGCCGATGAGTCCCAAATAGGACGAAACGCGCGTCCTGGATTCCACTTGCCAGTCACAATCTAACTTAAATATATCTTCCAAAGATTCTCTATCATGTGTAATTGGGCTGGTGTTCGTTGTTTTGTATCTACTGATGTTGCTTTTCTCTTTGTGTATGTTCAGGCCTACTGCTTCTGAGGCATTAAATAACGTGCAAAAATACAAACAAATAAATAAACCTATTCGTTAAGAAATTACTACTATAAACATTTTAAGTTTAATTGACTTATTTAGTGCTTTAAGAATATACAAGTCGTAGGTTAGACAATGTACATTAGACATTTAAAGTTATTTGCTTACTCGGTTATCATATAATTGATCGTTTTAGTAAATTAACGTTGTATCTCAAGTCAAAGTTTATATATGGCAATATAGTTACCTACAAGCTTAAGGAAACTGATGATTAGAGACCATATCAACTAGTTTAATGGTCAGAAACCTAATCATTGAGAAGAGGAAACAACTATTCTAATATATATAGATTAAAAACACCTCTTTTTAAAAGTAAACCAACCTTATATGAAAATAATAAATAATAAAAATCTACTATCGATGGATGAACTTCAAAGTATTCTATTAAAACGTTATTTGAGTTAGACTTCAACTGACAAGCGGAATCCAGGATACATATTTCGTCTTATTTGATATTCGTCGGCTGGATCTGCTGACATCCTAATGTTGTTGTTCCCACATCGGCTTGAACTCAGTTCGTTTTATGTCAAACATCACTCCATTCCCCACTAGGTTAGTAGGTCCCGAGAAACACACTTGTACAACTGATATATATATATATATATATATATATATATATATATATATATATATATATGGACGTTCAGAATGCATATATGGTAACAGAGACTAATCAACCTTAGTCCATAACAGATCAACGGGTAAATCCAAATACATTCTATTTATATTCTATTTAAAGCAAAAAGGCTTATTCTTTAAATTTCATAGACTGATATAAATACATATAGGAACACTTTGTGAAGATGAGATTAGTTTTACACTTATCGAATGACCGATATAAATGATAACTTGTTGTCAATTTTTCGCTTCCTTAATACGAAACAATGTCAGGTACCTACCGATGTACACTTAGAGAAACTAGCCTTATATTTACAAAAGATAGAGGTTCAACCCTTGGTCTAACCATGGACTTATCCTGAATTTCTTACATAATGTTCTTTATATTATGATTTCATTTCACTTTGATTCTAACTTGTTTATTTCGTACAATTCATACAGATTATTCATTTTATACTAATTTCTTTCTTTCTATCTTACTGGTAAACGCACTATTCACTCTTGTTTCCATTGACTTCTCAGATACATTCTATTTTTAAGCATATTTTATTGTATAACCCAACTGAAAATGCATCACTCTTTATTTATTTAGTTTGATCTCCTTATCGAGTGTGATGTTTACGCAACTCAATTCAAAAGATTCCTTGCTTCACAAAGACAGTCTAAATATGAATGGCATTATGTGGTTTCGATTTTTGTTACTATGTCCGATTATCCGTTGTTATCAGTTTAACTTTTAATACTTTATAATAATGCTTGACTAATTATTGTTAGATTTTGTTATTGTTACGTTGGACGACAATAAACGAGTAACAAGCTTTTAGAACTATGTTTCAGAAGATTATTTCAATTATTTTAGTTGTAGATAATGAAAATATTCCTATCATTGTTTCGTTCCTCCTATCTTATCCTCCCGTTCAGCATATTTACTGTAAGTATATTGTCTCTTATCATGAACTATAGTTAATTAGTTTTGTACAAGTTACCCATATTCATTATCTCTATTGTTTTATAAAAATGTTAAA
Source organism: Schistosoma japonicum (assembly GCA_025215515.1). Classification (NCBI taxonomy): domain Eukaryota; kingdom Metazoa; phylum Platyhelminthes; class Trematoda; order Strigeidida; family Schistosomatidae; genus Schistosoma; species Schistosoma japonicum. The sequence continues at coordinate 25,969,229 of CM046069.1, read as the reverse complement.
TTCCTAGTTAGTTGACTTTGTGATCTGATTTTGTGCATATATAAAGGAATATCTAAAATGTAATACGATTCTGACTAGTTGATTCATCAATCTTGTGGTCTTCCTATTCTGGCTTGGGACTAAGTGGACGTCAGAGCAGACGTATGGGACTAGTAAGACACTAATTGGTGCTTGATATTGTAACTTATCAAGCACAATGTCGCATCAACTACATGGTTATACACATCAATCATAACAGCCTTTTCTGACTTCATAACAGTTATCGTATATATATATATATATATATATATATATATATATATATATATATACGACTGTACAGATTTGAAGATGAAATTTTTTAGAAGGAATCTCTTCACTGAGTGAGATTCTTGTTTCTCAACATGTAGGGCCACCATTATCTCTAAACAAATCATTTGATCATGGGAACTAAGGAGACACATATTGTTAATACGTTTCAGTAACACTAAAATTTAGCGATTTTTGTTGATTACATTAAGTTATTTATTGCCTATAATGTTCTGTGGACATCTGTAATGTTTAGTGAGTTGTATCAAGGATTCCTTCTTATTTATCTAATCATTGGAATACTAATAATAGTAACAATCATATAATGTTTTCACTGTAACATTTTTTTTCATGCCTAGACAATTCCCTAATAACCTGTAATAAAAAATGAATCAAATTCCTATGAATTGTAACTTATTAATTTAGTGTAATTGTTATAAATAAATTAACTTACTTAACTAACATTTAGAAATTTCCATGAGACAAAAATGTTTTTTTACAGATCATGGTAAACATTCCATTTTTATGATAAATGGTAACTACACAGTGATCAGCCAGTGTATACATTACAGTTGTACAAAGGGTGGTGTAGAAAGTAAGTCATAGAATAGCTCAGCGTTAACGGGTCAAATCTGTGGGATGGGGTGGGGGCTGCAATAAATGCTCTTAAAAATTGTAGGTACGTGTTGGCAGACGTCTGCCAAATGACAAGAAACCCAGATCCCTGATTTCCTGTAGATTGCATTCAAACCACCTTCTATAATGTTACACAACTAAGTAATGATATACCAAGTTGGAAAGTAGATCACATTGACTTCATTGTATTAAATGTATTCAGAGAATGTAGAAAACAATTTATTTGAATTTCTAAAATTTCCTATTTGTTTACATAAAATTGTGCAGAAAAGTTGTCAAGTTATAAAAAAATAAAGACCAAGTACTTTATTTAAATGTATAGTAAGCAGCATGAATATATATCTATATGATTTGAGATGCTTTATGGATACTGGTGTATAAGTTGGCTGAATACGTCACAGAATGATGTTGGCATGGTAGTAAAGAGTACTGGGCAACTGTTACACCCTAGCATGGGACTTGTCAGAAGTGCATACCCTAGATTCCACTCCATAGGCTTCAAGTTGGCGAACACCTAACACTCTGCATCCAAGGTCGGGATCCAACAGTGAAATTCCGTGACTGATAAAATTCAAATTTATCGGAAGTAGAATAATTATAACCAATAACAATAAACGATCATCGCGCTATATATCACAAATTGTTGGAAATGGGGATTCTACCATTGGATGCCGACTGGTCCAGTGGTGCAGAGTATTATGTGTTCGTCAACCTGAAGCCCGTGAGGTAGGACCTGATTCGCGCACCTCTAATAAACCTCGTACAAAAACAGCTGTCAAGTGCTTCCTGGTTTTCAATGATACCCTGCCAACAGTATATCAATATGTTTAAAAAAATAATCGCCAATCCATAAAGCTACAAAATATGATGTTTTTCAATCATTCAACAATAAACTAATGTCATTATTTTGTTATCACATTAATTATTCATTGATGATAGGTGAACAGATTACTTTTGTGGAATTCGAAGATGATTCCCCGATTAGTCTCTAAACAAATGAATGATAAGTCTTAATGGATATTGATTTCTATTTATTCTGTGATCATTTACCTAATGATGGAGAATATTCAGTAAAGAAAATTTTGTTCATGATGATGTCATATCTCCATGGATAAATGTTGAAAATAAATAAGCTTCCCATCCCTTTCACCATGAATTGATTACACTATTAGTATTTATAACTCCATATAAAAGGGAACTAAAACGATCAAATGATAGACAGTAGAGAATGTTACGTAACGATGTTTAAGGTATGGGTCTGTGTTGAAGAAATGAAAGAATAAAGATTATTCAGCGAAGAAAATTTCCTTCTCGACGATGATATTTACATTAGCCTTAACTTGATATTTATAAGGAAATTCCTTATACAATAGTCTAAAATAAAATGGAAGTATTACATCAAGGAAACAAATTGTCAAAAACTTATCAAAGCAGTCTTTATTACAGAAAGAGTCAAATGGCATTCAAATGCCAATTATGAGTTGTATAATAGTCATGAAATTTAATAATTAGGCGGAATTAAGCTACATAATAGATTGCCGTTTGATCATCTACTGGTTCGACTACGTATCACAGAGAGTACATTTTTCCTCACCTACGTAGAGACATCTCACTTTTTAACAGAGTTATCAATAGAAATCAGTGAGTATATGTTATTTCTCAAGCTTCTACTATCAAGATTAGGATAGATGAATATAATATATATTACTTCTATTTCATAAATTCAATTAAAATGTGCACTTTATACTTTGTATTTTATAACATACAGTCCGACAGGAATTAGATTTTCCAACCACAAGTGTATCAGTGTGTAAAGTTTAATTAAGATTCAATAGATACAAAGGAGTTATCATATATAAGTGTATCAGATAGGAGTGATTTGTTGAATTTGTTGTAAATAATATGTTTTTTAGTAGGTAACTTTAACGACCGCAACATATAGTTCATCATCGAATGTCCATTTCACCACTTCATGTATTTTCCTTGACGACAATGTAACCTTAATCAATACGAAAGAATAATGTGATAACTTTAACTTAATTATTATGTAATAGAAAGGCATTCAGTTTACAATATACGTTGATTAGTTCCATTAGTATTATTATTGGAGAGTTGCCCAGATGTCTTTCCCATGTATTAACCAACTCCTTTAATATAGAAATTAACCTAAATGTTTTACGTTTATTTGAACTAAGTAATTATTACTGACAATCCTTGTATGTAGTCATACGCAGTATAAATGGGTTATGCATTTTCTCAAACCCAGTTACTGGGAAAATAAAATATTGTGGTTGTTGGCATATATTCCTACTTGTTGAAAAATGAACGACAAATGTATTGGAAATCATGCATCTTATATATAATAAGTGGAAAAGTATTTGTATCGGCTGAGCCTATTTAAAACTATCGTAATTAGAAATATCGACTATAATGAATTTTTCAACTCTGTCCGATGTGAGGCAGTTACCCATTGATGGTAATCTATGCAGTAGTATAAGTATCTAGTAAATTGAGTTAGAGGTATCAACCAATTGAAAACCGGCTCAGTGGTCTAGCTGTTAATTTCTATCTTCAAAATGTGAAGCTCCTGGGCTTGATTCAATGGTTATGTCATGCATGTGCACCTAACTATTTTCTAGTGACTTCTGGTTCTCAATGGTTGTCTAAATCAGACTAATTCGTGATATCATAGTAAAATATACTTTTCGAGTTACTACGTTTGAATATACTCTCGAGTAAAGTTTTTTAAAACAGTATACAAATGGAGCTGAGAATTATTAGCTGCAATGTAATTCATAGCAACAAGTAAATTTGTTATTACTGCTAGTAATGTTGCTGTAAATGCTATGAATACCACAATTATTATTGTTATCACTAGAACCACTATTAGCACCAATACTTCCACAATCATTTTTAAACTTATTATTACCTTTACCATTGCGATTAACATAACCGTAATAACTACTACTAACACTCATCATTCTACTTTTACATCTAATGATACTACTATTAATACAACCACTAGTTACTACTATGACGGTTGATACTACTGTTTTCACTACCTTTATTCCTACTGTGAATACTACTACTATCATATTACTAATACTACTACAACCGATACTCACATTTAAGTCACATATATATCCCTCTTAATATGTTAGTTTATTGATTGAGACTATGCATTCATTTAATTAAAAGGATAAAAAAAACAGCTTTTTATGTCTTATATTCTATTATTAAACCTGATCAACCAGATAGTCTGTTGAAATGAGACAATTTCTGTTTCTACTGGATGATAACTGATGATAAGCATGAATAACTAAAATATTATGAAGAAAGTTAAGCTAATTGACAAATCATTGAAGCAAAAGCAAATGTTTATACTTTAAGTTTATATCATATAGATATTCTTTGAAGAATGTATGTGCTTTTCTTTTTGGGTAAAAGACAAATGTATGTACATTTACCGACTTTAAGTTAACACAGTAAAGCGTTGAAATTGTCACTAAACAGTTATTTACACTGTGAAGCGGTGAATAGTATAACATCTACAAATGCGGCATACGTGTACTAGATCACTAAGTGTAAGGATATAAATAAACACTAAGAAAAATTTAACTAAGTTTTCTTTATAACATAAACTTTTCACTATATTAAACTCTGAAATAAACATAACATAGATTTCATGAATGTTAAATCTCTCATAGAGTATATCATGGTATCCAGGCACTTATTTGTAGTGCAATTATTCACATGTTATGGATTTCATTTTATTCCCAATGTGATATAACCGTCATTTGATAAAATCAGTATCTTCTATAATTACTGCCTAATCTACTTTATAGTTTAGGAATCACAATTAAGAATACACAGTACCAGTTTAAAAGTAGGGTATTACGATCAGCTAATTAGTGTAAGAGCTTCAAAGAGATGTATAGAATTTATTTACTCATAGATTATTCAGTGTATTTAAACAACTCTTCTGGTCTTAATGAAAAAATCTTATGTAATATCCTTAAATTTTTCCATCTGTGCAAATTTAGTAAGCTCACTAATGATGATATGATTTACGTCCGACAGACTACCCACTTCCATATATTGAATGAATATACTAATGTTTACTGGATACCTCAGAATCCTTGTCTGAATGGGTAAATTACAAGAAAATAATAAGCAATCGATCATATTTTTTATTCCACAATATGATTTGAGATTAAAAACCACATGTATGATGTAGTAAGCCGTAATGTTTGATGAATAAGTTAACGAAATCTATAATAGACTTAAGAATCCAGTGAAGCAAAGATTCACTACAAGTTTTCCATTCAGTAAAACAATGCCTAGGAACGGAAAAATAGACAATAACAGTTACTTAAAATTAGAGAAATACCTAATAACAATAATAATACATTCTGGTGTTATTTACAGAATGAACACTGATTTACATACATGTTCAGCGTAACCGAAAATTGACCTTTTGTTAACTATCACAATTGAATGTTGGTTTCAAAGATGCTGAAAACCCTGAAGGATAAAATGCTAGCAAAGTGCACAGTCAGAAGCTGATAGCATACTATTATTATGTGAAATAATCGTGTAAGTTTACTGATTGTTCCTTAATAAACAGTTAAAGAAAGTTGAAGTTCACGTAACTATTAGCAGAGATGCATCATCAAGAGCTTTTTTGAGTGAATGATATCTCATAAGATGCAACATGTTTCCTTAACAAAAAGAAGACTGAAAAGTTATGTGGTTAAATACAAAAGTTAGGCGGTGTAGCATCAAAAGATACAGTACATTTTCTAGAAATATCATTTGTAACTAGATAAAAACAAACACAGTGGACATGGGACAACAACAAAAACATCCTGATAGTAATAAAATGAATGGACAGAGTTTTACCTTACTTACAAATTCCTGACTATTAAGTCAAAATATCAAGGTATTAACATAAAATGAAGTTAGCTGGATGGTAACAGTGTTCACACATTTCCAGTTCCTGTTAACTTCACTAACAGAGTAAGAGATAGTCGTTGACACAAACACATAGAAGATTAATACGAATGCATCTCAGGAAATAAGAAAATTGAATTCGTTTCACAGATAGATCGAGGCTGACTATTTTGAATTCTCAAAAAAATTATTTGTAAAATAATTCATATAAAGGATGAATTCAGAATGAAATATTTTGGCGTTAGAAACAGAATTACAGAAGTTATAACATGACGAATATGCAAACTGAATTATAACAGAAAGTTGAATAGACAATTTATTCGTTTGAATCATCGACTCTATAAAGCGTCAAGTTCTAAATGGAGTCATTTTATTTAACTAGCCCATAAATTAAGGCATTCGATAAATACAGCATGACAATATAAATCATGATCTATCATAAGGTAGACCCCATAGTATATTATTTCCATTTAACTGTCTCATCATAACAATTGACTATAATACAAGTAGATTTAACCGATAATTCTTAAGTGAAGTGAAACTGGAATCTAGGTTTCAGTTTCTAGTCGAATGTTTTCATTCAAACCAATAAGAAATATGACTGTTTAACAAGTAAGACTGGCTTATTTAAAGTATGTTTCACTGATCATGCTTTCTGGACAAACTCTAAAGAACATTAGTAAAGAGGTGAATAAAACATCACAATGCCAATAAAGCCAATTCTAAACAAAGAGAGGTAGTTTTATGGTGATAGGTATTAAGTTTAGTTGTTTGTATTCGTCATAGATTAATGTTCGTTGGGTGCTACTACAAACCAGATAGCAGTAGATAGTTGTTTCATCCTATTAATGGACTTTTCAGTAGATACACCTTTGATTCCGCCGGAGTGAGTGCATGATTATCAATACCTGGTAGAACTTCTAGGTACAGCTAATCATGATATGCTTAAAACAGTCACCTAGGTATTAACTAATACCTCAAACAGACATAAAGACAGTTAGTTTTATATCAGTGCGTCGGCCATTAAACAACTACTTTCACTGGTATCCAACCTACATTAATCTATAACTAATAAAAACGACCAAAACATTTTACTTTCTCTTTATGTAATTTACGTATACCGAAGATTTCGGTTGAGTAAGACAACCTTTTCAATGTTAATATACCTAAGAAAATGTTCTTCACCCGAAGTTCTATTTTAAAGGGATGACCAGTAAATACTATGATAATTTTGGATGATCTTTATTTCTATAAATGCTGCTAGTAGAAAATGAAGTTTTATACAACTAACTTTAAGGTGTCTACAGTTCATTAATAGAAAGAGAACAGTGATCTATCATCGATAGTGTAGACATATAGCTTAGGAAGAATATTCTTATGGAGTTAATTTCCTCAGGCATAAAGGACTAATCGTTAAGCATTCTTTTCATCATGGTCCTCGACGAACAACTTCTATTGTCAAATATCATGATACATCACTAATATCAATACAGTTACAGAATCAATAACACTATTCAACTACGAATACACTAATTTGTTCGACACAAGCACACAAAATACATCAAACCACTCTTACAAACTACAAATTCAATTCAAACAACAATCTATAAACACATCAAAATGAAACAAGTTTATTAACCACTTGGAAATAACTTCAATTATATACATCAGGCCATAATAGAAGATATTAGAAAACAACAACTTACAACAAGCTGTCAGACAATTAAAGTAGGCACTAATAATTCAGTGCAGTGACGAATTTATGAATTAACTATCCAGATGAGACAACCCAAATTCATTAGAATATTGAATTTGGTATGATTGATATCAGTAAATGAAAACATCAAATGAATTAACCAGTGACTGTTACTCCTTATGAAGCTTAGGCTGCAGACAAGCATTTTTCAACTAGCTCTGTCACTGGCTGTACTTCCAACTCACTCGCGAGTGTTATTCACTCCTTTCATGTCTGTCTCCGAATCCCGATCCACTGTGTCGTTTCATCTACTACTTCTCCTTTGACGTCATCGATATCAAGTAGAAGCATGTCTTTTGATGAATTGGTGATTACCAAAATGTATGCTCTATCCACCACCAACGATGTTTGATAATTTCTTCACTCTCTGGAAGTTGGTTTGTTTCCTTATATTGTTAATTACTGATGACAGTAACCGGCCATCAGAGTAAGAGTAGGCGAATTGTGTAGATAATTGTTCACAAATTTCTGCATTGATTCAATGATACTTTTCGTAGTTCTCCATACAACAGAACTGTCTTCGAATTTGTGCTGAAAATTCTGACTTCGGTGTAGACTGACAGATGTTTTGCCTTGATTTCTCTATCAGTGTATTTGCAAATGCTACATATCAGGTGCCCAGTGTTTATCACTAATACTGTTTCCCAGATATATGAAAGGTCTCACATTTTACAAAGCTTCTACATCCAGTCAGGTGTGATTTGTTTGGTGATCGTTGTGATAAATTTCATCTTAAATGTTATTTTGTCACATGCGTGCGTTGAGATGTGTTGCTGGCTGTTGTGGTCTCTTCCACGCAGTCCGTCATCACCTATATTTGGTGATGAGCATTGGATGGATGAGTTGTGTTGGTCATCCAGGAAGTTTATATTGTCCAGTTGCATTCACACTTTCCATTGTATTCCATGTTTCCCATTCCTTGTGTTGTTAAAGTTCTCATAATGTAGTCAATGTCAGATGAAAGTGAGAGATGAGAGTGAGAATAAACAGTATTATTCAATACCGGTCTTCACTTAGAATGAACTTGTCAATTACTATTCATGTACGATTTTATAGTGCAGTCCGTCGTGTGAATTTCACATGATATTGACTATCTTTCGGGTATAGTACAGTGTTGTAAAAGACTCCATAATATTCACTTGTTTGCACTTTCTTATGCATCTCATAATCGAGGATGTTGGTGTAAAGTAATGAGTTCTATCCAACTGATTGTTTAACAATGATTTGTAGTGTTGCGATTTGGTCAATACATGATCGATGCTTACGGAATCTGGTCTACTGATCCTGAAGTTGGTTGTCTACTGAATCTTTATTTCGGTTCAGCAAACAAGATTAAAGTCTTATCCTGCTTTTTTCACTATTATTGATAAGTCTTTCATGTATTTACGTTTATCAGCATTTACGTTTCTCTTTACTTACCTGTCGGCTTCTGTGTATTCGGCCTATGATTTGGCTTTCACCATTTCCTGTTCGGCTATTATTGGTTGAGTTCTTTTTGTCCCTTATTTCTTATATCATATTTACAGTATCAACAGAGTTCTATTTTTATTATTGTGTCCTTTGCAACCCAAAACCTCATGACATATAACAATTTATTACTTCTCAAATCTGCTTCTTGTTTTTCTCCGTGATAATTTCCACTTCTTCTAGTTGGCTGTATAGGGTTTGTAGCTTATTGTTAAATACTATCTTTAACACGATGCGTTTGTTAGTATCTTAAAGAACATTTGTAATAATATTGATCCAATCGTTCAGTGCCTTTATATCTTCAATTTTATTCTGACCATCATTGGACGATGGTGTACATCTATTTAAGCTCCTCACTTCGTATTCACATCCTCCATGGTCCTTTCGAACTTCTCATTGATGTAGATGTGTGGTCAATCTGGTTTTTCGTAGTTTGGTCTGGAGAAACCAATGTGGCTTTACGCATGCGTTTGTGGATGGGGGGAAGGAAGGGGAATACGATGACGCCTATAATCATTTTGCTGTATTCATATAGTTTTAATGAATCGCTTACCGTTTTCGTTCATTTCTCCCAGTCCATATCATCCTATGATATTATCATTTGGAAATCCAATCTATTCTCTAATTATAATTCTATTTAATTGAAGATAATTAATTTAAACCTGATACTTTGCCTAGATCGAAATTGACTGTCTCTATTTACATAGAATTATAATTACAGAATAGATGATGTCGATTCCTTGAAATTACAAACTTCTATTTTATATTTATGTTCTGTGTTTTGTAAACTTATTCATTGACTTCTATTAACTTTAAGTAAATCTAAAAATGAAGAATTCTTTCTTTCATAATCTATGCCTAATACAATATTACTAAACAAATAATTGAAGAAGCATAAAATACCATTAATTGCATACATACATGCCTAGAAACCCAAAAACATTCATTTTCGTAACACAATGATACATATGCATAGCTGTATACTTTCTTCTTCAATGAGATTATTCATTTATTGCATTAAAGGTATTTCCAATAAAATGATAATGAAACATAACGAAATTACAACATAGTTACCTACTTTATTTGTGTGTTGGATGAATATAATGTAATGTGTTAGTTAAAACTTATCTATCTACGTAGCTATCTAGTTACATACACATTTGCTTAGTCATCTATGCTACAAGTGAATAAGATTTGTGTTCATTAGTACATGTAATTTTAGTTGTTTTATCATGTACAAATATGCTATCATTATTATATATCCTGTCATTTAATCTGTATATTCATTAATATTAGTGGTGAGAAACAGAACAAATTTCAATCATTATTTAAGTTAGATTGTAATTGGCAAGTGGAATCCAGGATGTGCGTTTCGTCCTGTTTGGGACTCATCGGCTGGATGTACGTGTATTCGAATGTTGATGTTCGCATTGTGATTCGAACTCAGTCCGCTTCGTGTCAAACGCCACCACGTTCACCACTAGGCTACTGTGTCCAGACAATCACGCTTGTGCAACGAGTACATATGTAATTAGAATTGCCTAGTGGTGAACGTGGTGGTGTTTGGCACAAAGAGGACTGAGTTCGAATCACAATGCGAACATCAACATTCGGATACAGGTACATCCAGCCGATGAGTCCCGAACAGGACGAAACGGGCGTCCTAGATTCCAATCACCAGTCACAATCCAACTTAAATATAACTTGTGTACTATCGCTATATCGTGGCGATCCGCTCAGGATGCACATATGGCAACAGAGTCTGACCAGTTTCAGTCCATTACAAATCAACGGGAAGATTTCAACTATATTTCATAATGTTTGTTTTTAATCTGTTGATTGTTGGAATCAGTTCAGGAGGTTATTCGTGTTAACAGATGTAGACTACATGTAGGAAGTGTTGGCACTGTAGCCACATTTCGAGATATTGAATGATTTGACTCAGAATCTATCATAATGTCACAGATGATTTCACTCCTGATATCATTATATTCTTTTAAATTTTGAGTTCCTGTATGTTTTTATACATTCATTCTATCTTCCAAAGTTATATTCTCAAAGTTTAGTCTGCCTCAATGTTTGTGCTACTATATTATTTCTTTTCCCTTAATATTTGCCTTATTAATTTTATCTCTATTTATTAGTGTCAAGTCGTAACTTTAGTTAATACAAAATTGCATCAGGCTCTACTTCTCTTTAGACTGGCTGTCTGTTGATTGTAGGTTGAGTAGATTAAGAAAATGGTGAATGAGTGTTCAGTTTGTTCACTTCACAAAATATGTCTTGGACATAAAAATAAATGCAGTATTATCAGAATACTAAAGCCTAGATATATTATTTTGGAGAGGAAGCAAATGTTTGTAGACTGGAGCTATGAACAAACACTGTTACTATAATGAGCGATTCAAGAAAAGTAATCGACTTGTTGAAATGTTCTTCAGAAGAATGTTTCATTAATTTCGAGTGTGTGTAAATCGATTATTTTACTTCTATTATTGTTATGTTCCTATTGCCCTAACCTTTCACTACATCCATGAACTTTATCTACTCATTTGTCATTAAGGAACTACAACCAATTAATTACGCATCTCCGCTCTCAGTTTCTTAGTATTGGTGGGTTGTTGGCTCAGTTGTTTTATCTTCTTCATTCTGGATTTGAGGACTAGTAGTCACAGACAGACATGCTTGCATACTGATTAGTTCTATCGAGGTAGTTGACCGTATTTCTCTTAGCAACATAACAACTATAAAATTTCTTATTATTAGTTTACAAGTTACACCAAAAAATAGAAAAAGTGTATGTTACAGAAAAATACAAACCTAATTTGGTTCAATAAATCAGCTAGTTACATAGTCCGGTATAGTGTTTCAATGTGCAAAGTGAAAAAAGATGCATAAAACATCTTAATTGTTTAGTAATATTGAATGATTATAATGCAATTTTTCAATGACTTCAGTGAAAGAATAAAGAATAAAATTCCATGAACACTAAGAACTAAACGAATATGACACTGATAATAATTCTGCACTTTATGACCGAGTGATTGTAGTTTCAATCCAATAAGAAGTTTAATAATGAACTCTAAGTAGAGTAAAATCTGAGTGAAACTGTGTTCTTTCTCGATCATCTTAGATTATCATACTGAATTAAATAATAAATTGGATACATGCATTTCATGATCTTACGATTTCTACAGTCTTAACACCTAAATATGAAGGCCGTCCATACTATATCACTGATGTGTCTAACATTAAGCAACCCGGATAATCTATGTCCTAACTTCATAGTTTCGTCAGCATCCCATGAGATCAATATTTAACAATCACTGACGGTTATAATGAATTTGGAAAATGTTTATTTTGTGTAAGATATTTTGATATATACAAAATATAAGGGGAAATGTAGAGTGAACACTGCTGAGGACTCCCATACTAGGATGAAACAGCTATCTGACACTCTCTGGTTTTCAAACATTTTCTACCAACATCGTTCTGTGACGAATTCCACTAACTAAAACTTTATACAAATTTCCATAATCTATCCCTATTAAATTCATATTTTTTATTTAGCTATTCTATCTACTGCTATCCATTCTATTTTGTTAGAAGTGTTTACTTCAATTAGTCAAATCTGTGTATGCTCATTATTCGACCATAACAAGTTCAATATATATGGATGAATAATATTTGACATTCTTTGTAACAATGTAACCTGTACTGCAGTCAGAGTATTTTTAATGATAAGCATCTAAATTCATAGTCAATCATATAAATAAAATTCAATTTTGTTCCCTTCCATGATCTTAATTTCTAATTAAGTAACTAATTCAATTGTTTAGTTTTCTTTTTCTTGGTTTCTTTTATCTTTAGCCTACTGCAGTTTATTTTACGATAGTTTCTTTTTTTTTTTCTCGAAAAATTTCAATTATGTTACAGATATTGTTATCATTGTTTATCTAGTTTCAATAATGTTCATTTTAGTTTATTCACCGTGATTAACTGGAACAAGTTTGATTATGATGGTGGTGATGGTGGTGGTAGGGATGGTAGGTACCGAGAGGAATAGGCGGTAATTCATAATAAGAATGAAAAATGAGTTTTCTGTTTTTTTTTGGTTAGATAACATTGTTCAACAAGTTATTAAACATAATACAAAATAGATAATAAAACGAATGTATGTAAAGTTATGAAAAAGGCTTTACCATTATAGACATTGAGTTGTATAAGATATTTAAACAGAAAATATTTTTAGAATAGGCTTGTATCATCCCGTTGATTTGTAATGGATTGAAACTGGTCAGCCTCTGTTGCCATATGTGCATCCTGAGCGGATCGCCTCTATATTTCGGTAGTACACAAATTATATTTAAGATGGATTGTTTTCTTTTATTAACTTGAATTCAATTAGTTTTCACAGTCAACAATGATAAAAAATGATCATTAGAGAAGTGTACATTATGGATAACGATAGACATTTCAGTAGTATGATGTTTACTAAAGTCTAGTAAAAAAAACTGATCTATTACTGTAATCAATATACAAATGTTAAATGTTTAACAATATGAAACATACATTAACAAATTTCACTTATATTCATTCACCTTTATATACAATGAAGTTGAATGTCAATGTTTTCATGACAGTTTGTAATAGATTTGTAAGATCATCGTTAGTTTACCTGTATGTATTCATTCATCAAATAGTTCCTATTTAACATTGTATTAGATACCTTAAATAAAGAGGTGGAATGGGGTGGGGGTGAAGGGGCTTATGAGATATATTAACAAAATTTGATAAGAGGATGCAAACTAGGCGGTAAGAAAGTTTCACTATGTTGATTTACGAACTTCTTTGACAAATTCATTTAGATATTGTTATCTTTTGACTGTAGTATCGCTTATGATTTCATCCAAAAGAAAGACAATTCATGGATGTTGCATATAATAAAAAGATGTATAAGTAGAATATGTCGAAAATAATTATGGATAATATGCATCATTATCAAAGCATAGATTGGGAATTTTGAATAAACTGGGAATAAGGAATTCGTTCATCTATTATGGTAATCACTCATTTCATATCAGTCTTCAATTCAAAGCGTAGTGTACACTTTTGTCAACTACTTTTTATAACATCAAGGATTCCAATTGGCGGCTTGCCAGGTGACAGTTTGGTGATTGGTAAAATGTATACTCTATCCATCACTAGCAATTTTCAATAATTTCTTCGTCGACTGGAAGTTGGTTTGTTCTCTGCAGCTGAAGGTTATTGATGATGGTGTCCGGCCAACAGATCCGGAATACGAAACCTGCTTAGACAGTTGTTCACAAATACCTGTATCTTTCAAATGATGCATTGCGTAGTTCTCCATATAACAGAACTACCTTCACGTTTGTAATCAAAATTCTGATATTGGTGTTTACTGACAATTGTTTTGAGTTCAAAGTGCTCTTCAGCTGTGGAAATACTCTGATTACCTTAACTTACCAATCCGTATCTTCACATTTGCTTCATATCAAATCCACCTGGTTTATTAATAACATTGTCAAGTGTGATTTGATTCGTGCTCAATGTGCTATGTTGTATCCAAAAATGCTACTTTATCCCGTGTGTATGCTGTGGTTTACTGTTGTCCCCAAACGCTAATTCTACCCAATCCCACCACCTGCATTTGATACTGATTGGAAGAAACAAGAGCTAGTTTGGTTTACATCGTCTAGCAGCATTTACGCCCCCAACTGTACTCCATGTCCCCTCCCCTGAGAAGCTGAGGCACTCATAATTCAGTGAGCCGTCAGCAGAAAGAGAGAGAAGAGTGAGAATAAAAAGCATTGTCTGTCACCAGTGTTTCACTTCAAATGAATCTATGAACTGACCGCCAGGCACAATTCAAGAGTATAGTTCATCGTGAGAATTTCACATGGTATTGACTGTTTTCTTGTATACATTACCGCCTTAAAGAAGGCTCCATAATATTCTCCCATCCACACTATCAAACGCCTTCTCATTGTTTAGGAAGCCGATATGAAGTGACGAGTTTCATCCAACTGATTGTTTAACAATAATTTGTAATGTGACAGCATTCTTAGAAGGTCGTTTTTTATATAATGCATACTCGTTAGTTTGAAACAGGATTTCATAAGAATAATCCTCAATCTTTAAAGCAGGACAATCAACATAGCTTTAACTGAAAAAGAGTTCTGTGTAAAAGTAGAAGATTTTCCGACTATCCTATCAAAAATTTGTCGATGAGCACTGGCTGTTTTGTAGAATGCCTGAATTCAGTGTAGTTTTATAACTTTTACCTTTCTACAGTAGTACCATGACCATAAAATAGACTGATGATACTAAACCGTAACATCGCATTAAATTTATTACTACTAAACAATAAGTTATTTCGTTTTCAGTGCCTTTTTAATCATATTTATTACAATTTACGAAGTTACCTATTTTTGATACTCATTTTATCTTCTTATTTATCGTCATATGCGGTAATAAGTTAAGAGTTTGTTCTAAATAGATTTAGGGCTAAAAGAATATTTGCACTGAACGGAGGCACCGAATTGAAGTGGATCTGTCGATTTATGTCTGCCTGTTTGTTATAAATGGTTAAATTAAGAGCTTCATTCAAATTTCCATTGACTGGTCAGTCTAACAAAGCCTGTTGGTAATATCAGTTTTCATCTTCGAGAGTGAATTTGATTTGAGATGAGTGAAGTGTTTGTCAGTTTTGAAAATGTTCTCAGAAATATATTATTTCAAATAATTATAAAATTGTCGAGCCAAATTCGTCAGCTAATCGTATTAGCAAGAATATCTAATTCTACATTAGCTATAAATAGGTTGGCTGCAATCGGAAATGCTAGGAATCTTGTTACCACTGCGTTGGCTTGTATGCTAAGAGCCCATGTGAATGCAGATCGAGTTAAATTAAATAAATAGCCAAAAGAACTGGGTGATTCGGCTAACGCTTAAGTACACTATTAATAAAGTTTGCGCATACTTTAAATTGAATGCTAGCATATTAATATATAGCAACATAGATTACTATCGTTTGTTTTCCTTGGCTACTACTTTCGGTATTGTTGTGTTAAAGTCTTCGACGATACTATAAATTTCTTTACAGGTGTATCAATATGCTTATTAGATATTTATAAAGGATATAAACTGTAGTTTGCAATAAGCAATGTTGAAGTGAGATGATACTTCTATCATTGGTTAGGTGTTAGCCAACTTGAAGCCCCTGGGGCGAAATCTGGGGTACTGATTGTTGAGAAGTCCCATAATAAAATGAAACATCTCTCTGGTGCTTCCTGGTTTTCAATGGTACCCTGCCAACATCAATCTGTAATGTATTCAGGGAATAAATAATATATTATTTATTGTAAACCATCCAGATGAATGCCTGAATAATGGCAAATTATCAAGTCAACTCTTGGTTACGCTATCTGTAAGCTGGAGTTAAGTAGGCGAAGAAAAAAAACAAACTGAATACATGAATATAATTACCATCCTACAATGTGATAACTTTTCTGTGAACATTAATAACAATATACAAAAACGAACAACTTATTATTAACTAATAATAAATCAATGCTGATATCAAGAATTGCTCTGGACCAGACAACCATTAATCAGCTCACTAATGACTAGCTCCTTGAGGTAATTCCTGGAGTTCTAGTGTGAAGACGTGACCGGTGGAGTTCAATCGTGTCAGGTGTGGGACAGTAACTCACCGATGACAATGGATGAGGTAGCGCAAACGTAACACCAATTGACTAAATTAGAAATATCAACCGTTAGGAGCTGGCTCAGTGGTCCAATGGTAAAGCGCTCGTCGCAGAGCCAGAGGGTCCTGGGTTTGATCCCCAACAGGGTCATGGATGCTCACTGCTGAGGAGTCCCATACTAGGACGAAACATCTGTCCAGGTGATCAATGGTTGTCTGGTTCAGAACAATTCGTGATATCAGCACTGACATATTAACTTTCTCCACAACAACCCCTATAATTGTAATAATAAATCAACTGAAATGTCATGGATTGATGTCGTCATTCTACCTTATCGTTATGACACAACAGAAGAATCGCAAAATATCGTAAAACAACATGGGATTCAAGCATTTTATCAACTCTTTGTGGGGCATCAGTAAAAACAAGGAACAGGATCCCATTCACTTCTACACACAATTCCGTCTATAGGTTAGGTCTTGTTAATTATAATACTTTCTATGTTGTAAAGTCTTCTCGAGAAATCACAACTCATGCCATAGAACATGAAGGCTACAATAGACAACCTCCAAATAGACCTGTTGAATTTGAAAAATTACAAATCAAATCAACAATAGCAGTATGCACTATCACAACCATAAATTGATATTGAAATTATCCACGTTATTCGAAACGCTTTGTTCAATTGTAAAGAATGCCGCTTCGCATTTTATTAAATCCAATTGCGCTTAACGTGATGGAAGGCCATAATACCAATCTAACATGAACTTTACATCCAATCGACCATAATTGCAGCGCATCAAATGTTATTGATGTTAACACACATGCAATTTTGACCTCATCCATACATTTTTCACAACCCTTCACATCACACTAACATATACAAGTTTGTCTCACATCTAATCACCTGAACTTAGTGACTTGATATGGCACAAGCAGGCTTGCATTTTGATTGTACTAACGTATTTTGATTTAGTTGATTGAATATATCACAGACTGATGTTGGTAAAGTACCACTGAAAATCAGGGAACACTAAAAACTGTTTTATTCTAGTGTGGAACTCCTCAGCAGTGTGCACTTCAGATTCCGCACCAGGAGCTTCAGGTTAACGGTGAGCGGCTAACTCTCTGCACTGTTGGGTGGGCATCCACTACTAGTTCCCACTTTTGTCAATTTTTTTATATATACAGTGCGCCAACATCAATCTGTTTCCACCTCTACACAGAAGTCTACTACTCTGTATTGTTTAAATTTGAAGCCTTAATTTTATTCTGTTATTTGTGTTTGCATTCAATGTAATTTAGTGTCATGGAGATTGTCATTGGATTTGATTCTGTTATCTGTATTAGGCAACCATCGGAAACCGTGAAGTACTGGGTAACTGTTTCACCTCAGAATGTGACTCCTTAGCCATGCACGAATTACATGAAATCACAAAATATCTGCTAAAGTTTTGCGAATTAAGGTGACATCTCGATACCTGCTAACAAACGTAAGACCAACGACACAACAACAGGAAGGTAAGCTATTCCGCAGCTACCCAGCTAACTAGACGAAGAAGTCAACTAGAAGCTTTAAATTCAACAGGCAGTCTGGCAGACGTACCAAAACACGCACATCTCATGCATATATATACAAAAAAAGAGAACGTCCTTGGAATATCACAAATAACATACCAAAATAAATAACTAACTAATATGATTTAGCGTCTTGCTAAGAGGGAAACACGAACAGAAGGTGCAAAGAGAACATTTTGGCGCGAAAACGAGAAATTTAGATTTACACAATTAAATTACAAAAGTTACGGATTTACCAAGAAAAGTCAGGGGACGTAACATCCCCAACAACATCAAAAATCTTATTACGACTCATCATAACATAATATGCTTGCCATATACTCTTTGCTTAACATATATTATAGCAAAATGTAACTAATCATTATTGAATATTTCCAAAAGATACTTTTAAGGATATTTACTGTTAATATCTGCATAGAACAGGAATATTCATCTGTACAGAGTAATTGATACTCACAATTTCCGCAGTGTAATCAAGAATCAGTAATGCGCAACCACTTATTATGATTATAATAATTACCATTCTCTAACCACTGATTATTTACTAGGTAATATTGTATAAGTTGAGGTGAATATATGGAGGTAAGTACTAAGTAAATTTGTTTTTATTATTAACAGATCGATGTTGGTTGGGTACAACTAAAAACCATGGAACACTGGACAACTGATTTGTTCTGGTATGGGATTATTTAACAGTATGCCCCTTCAATTGCATTAGGTAATCTGACCCAGTGCTTATTAATGCTTAACTCTTTGAATAAATGGATAGAAGTCCAGTGGTATAATTCCCAACTTCATTAACTTGTGATGTAGCATGGCAATAATTAATTGTTCTTGGATATATTTATCTCACTTCTGACATAAATGAACTATACCAGTTTTGATTTCTCATTAGAACTTCTGGAATATCCTGAAGTTGATCCCTAGTTAGCTGTCAGTTGCCAACTTAGACAATATCAGAACTGATAAAAATAGTAATTTCGGCGTTTGACAACCACCAAGTGGGGAAAAGGGTTAAACTTTCCCCGTGAGTAATGCAGGTCCTGGGTTGAATTCTATGGTTAAACTGATGATTCACATTACTGAGGAGTCTCATGCTATGCCGAAACAGTCGTTTAGTGTTCTTTAGTACCCAGCCAACACCAATCTGTGACATATGCAAATAAATGAAATAAGTAAGCTGTCCAGATACAATTTCACTTTTGTTGAAGTTTGTTTTGTGGGTTTCAATTCCAATAAATGCCCAGAAATATAGATCGAAATCAACTAAGTGAAAATCTCTAAGTAATATATTTTTAACATTTGTTTGGCTACTAATGAGTAGTCACAATATGTATTTGAAATAATTTTTGAAAATTCATCTTAAAGTCAACCAAAAATTATCAAATTGGAATAAAATTTGCCTTTACAAACCATTCTTCGGGTAGATAAGTTAGGGTGAAAACAATAATAAACAAATATTGTTTGGATTGGATCATGGCTAGCAAGCGGACTTCATAACACGCGTTTCGTCCTATTTGGTACTCGAGAGTTAGATGTACCTGCATCCCAGTGTTGATGTTCACACCGGGACTTGAACTCAGTTCGTCTACGTGCCAAACACTACTGCATTTACAGCTAGGCTACTGTGTCCAAACAGTAACAATTACGAAACAGGTATAAATATATAAGCAGAATGTATTTAAATTCTTTCGTTGATATGTGAAGGACTGAAATCGGCACCAAAGAGCTGAGTCCCAGTCCCGGTGTGAACATCAACACTGGAATCCGGGCACACCTGACGGGTCCCAAATGGGACTAAACGTGTGTCCTGCATTTCGGTTGCAAGCCACAATCTAACTCAGTCAATACTTGTGAACTATAGGAATGTTGAGGAGCGTATAGAAACAGAGACTGATCAATTTCATTCCATGAGAAATTAATAGAAAGATTCAAATATATTTTTATTAAGTACTAAACAGAGTTTAGGTCTCATTTATGTTGCATACATACTTTACTAATTGGATAAAACGTTGTGGATGAATTAGTGGTCTCCTAAATTTAGTACTGTTATCGATCGAGGGAAATCAAATGATATTGCCTGTATTATAATGGGTATTCAAGTAGATATCTTTAGTCAGACCCAAGGAAACATGGAGCCTTTTAGGATTTTTCCTAGGACACTGATGTCTAAATAAGCAAATAATCTAGCTAAAAAGTGATAATAAAACTAGTCTACTTAACATTTCTGAATGTTTCACAAATGGCAGTCAATACGCTAAAAATTCAGAAGCATGTTGGCCCTTAAGTGTGTACAATCGTCCCTTCAGAAATAGTAACTTACAATAATTCTACTAGGCCTTTACAAATTATAAATTCTTCGTCTATCTAAAAGTTGTTTCAGGTTATGAACTAGTGTTTACTAAGTGGACTTTAATGATCATAGATTTACTTTCCATTACATTTCTATCTTAGTATAAATAAAGATCGCTGAAAGTGTCAAGTTAGAATTACTAAGTATATAGACTTAAAATAACACAATCAACTGAAAGAATGTTTAATTCGTGACAATATTTAAATTAATGGCTTTGTTAAACAGTCACTTGAGTTACACGGCTTCATTTATTTAATCCGATTATCATGATCGTGTAAAGTAATGAGTTGATTATGTGAAATTATTTAGTTCTGTTGTTTCAATTGTTCATACTTCAATCTACTACATTGTATCAATAATAGAATTTTCTTCTATCAGATTCAAGAAGTTTCATTGGTAAACTGTACAAATGAGTATTATTTTTCGAATAACAACAGGTTTCATCGATGGTTTATAATGAATTTTATTACCTTTAAAATTCGTAACCTAAATTTATACTCTGTAAATTATATTTGTATATCCTTAATACCAATGAGATCGAAAATCTTTGGAAGAATAATGACTTTTAAAAAAGAAGTTGCTCAGACGAATATTGTTGAAACAAATAAAAAATTCAGTAGATAACCAACTTCAGGATCAGTAGACCAGATTCCGTAAGCATCGATCATGTATTGACCGAATCGCAACACTACAAATCATTGTTAAACAATCAGTTGGATAGAACTCATTACTTTACACCAACGTCCTCGATTATGAGATGCATAAGAAAGTGCAAACAAGTGAATATTATGGAGTCTTTTACAACACTGTACTATACCCGAAAAGATAGTCAATATCATGTATAATTCACACGACGGACTGCACTATAAAATCGTGCATGAATAGTATTTGGCAAATTCATTCTAAGTAAAGATCAGTGTCAAATTATGTATTTTATTCTCACTCTCATCTCTCACTTTTGTCTGACGTTGACTACATTATGAGAAATTCAACATCAAAAGGAATGGGAAACACGGAATACAATCGATAGTGTGAATGCAACATGACAATGTAGACTTCCCGGATGACCAACACAACTCATCCACCCAACGCTCATCATCAAATATAGGTGAAGATGGACTGTGTGGAAGAGACCACAACAGCCAGCAACACATCTCAATGCACGCATGTGACAAAATAACATTTTAGATGAAATATATCACAACAATCACCAAACGAATCACAACTGACTTGATGGAGAAGCTCTTTACAATGTGGGACCTTTCATATACCTGGGAAACAGTATAAGTGATAAACGCTGAGCATCAGATATGTAGCATTTGCGAATACACGGATTGAGAAATCAAGGCAAAACATCTGTCAGTCTACATCGAAGTCAGAATTTTCAGCACAACTTTGAAGACAGTTCTATTGTATGGAGTGCTACAAAAAATATCATTGAATCAATACAGATATTTGTGAACAATTATCTACACTATTTTCCGACCAACATTCTCCTATCAATCCTCTGTAAGTAGACCGCTGTATTTAAAAGATCCAGTGTTTAGTCATTCCACTACTCCAATTTTAATATTATCGTTAACCGATTGCATTTCTTCGTTATTTCCTTTACATTTTTTTAATTATTTCCACTATATAATGTCTAATTTCTTTCAAATTTATAATTTCACTTTTACAAGTAGTCGATCTTAACTCACTATTCGCTAATATTCCGCTTCTTATTAAGTAAACAGTTAAGATCTTTGACTTTACTTATTTTTGACCATCTTCCCTTATTCTTGAACTAGTTTACTAAGTTAACTTAATGGCATTATTCAATAGTTATTTGTATAAACTTTACTTGCATCTTTCAATAATGCTGATGTTGACAATGATGATGATGATGATGATGATGATGATGATGATGATGATGATGATGATGATGATGATGATGATGATGATGATGATAATGATAATGATGATGATAAACATACACGTATTTACTGTTCAATGATGTTATTTAATAAGTTTGCTAAATGTCTATTTTGTAATTCATACATTAAAACATTACGAATTTTAAGCAGTTAATGAGAACCAAACGAAATAGAATGAGTCCATGTTTTTTTCAGCTCTGAATGTTTGTTTATTACCTCTTCATGTTTAGGAATTGGTATCGATGACATATTTCTTTGCTCTAACTATCATTTATACAAATAAATAAATAACAGAATGAGAATTTGTCAATGTCAATATCACGAGTTGATCTGAATCAGACAACCACTGATCACCTGGATGCACTGGTCACCTGTCTCGTCTTAGTATAGGACTCTTCAGCAGTGTGCATCCACGATTCCATTGGGGATCGAACTCAGGACCCTCTGGCACCGTGACGAGAGCTTTACCATTGGACCACTGAGTTTGATCCTAACGGTTGATATTTCCAGTTCAGTCAATTCGTGTTACGTTTTGCGCGAATGAGAATTTTCAATTTACCGTTATTTTTAATTGTTTTGATTAGTAATATAATTTACATATACCTGTTATATGAGTCAAATTTATTTGAATGAATTAATTTCATCTATTACTATTTCTGTTATTGACCAGACTAACCGTTTAAGGTCATCTGCTCATCAGCCAATCATATACGCAGGAAAATGCTAATTTAATTATTGATTTTTCACGTAAATAACCAATCAGTTTCTGACTTTAGATACTAGTTACATTTTCCCAAAAGAATTTCCATTAGAAACTATGATTTTACTTTATATAATAAACATTTATTCCTTATTAAATATATAATACACAATTTGAAATGATTAAAATATTAAAATGCTTTACAAAGATAAAAATCCTTATATTTTTATTATGTTTAGGCTTATATACTTTCTTAAGTAGTATATGGTCATTAGATCGTTTTAATTCATTGTTGTCATCATCACCATCATCATCTTCATTGTCTTCTTTTTCAAACATCAATTCTGTTACATTTAAACAAGGAATGTATACAACTAGTAAATGTTCAATTCCACAAATGAATTTATGGCCACAAGAAAAATATTATCAATTTAAAAATGACATAAAGTTACCAAAATGTAAACAAACAACATTATTTAACTCAAATAATTCATTGAATAAAAGAATTTCAATACATGAATATTTAACAATTCATATGGGAAAATTAACAATTCAAAAATCAATTATTAATAATAGTGATTCTATTATTTGTTCATTATTTCCAATAAAACGTTTAAATGATTATCAATCAATTTATTTAAATAGTATCGAAGAGATCCATGATGGTTATCAATCGAAATGGTCAATGTTTATGATATTATGTCAACCAAAACAGAATATTCTATTAATAGAATCTGAATTCAATGAGAATTATATTAGATCAAATCAAATAGAACGTTTATTTATATGTGGATCATATAGATCTATAGAACAGATTGAAAAATTGAAACAATCAATATTTCAAAGAAAACATAATGACTTAATGTTTAATGTATTATTATTAGGTATTGATTCAATGTCACGTTTATCAGCTTATCGTTATTTAATAAAAACAATACAATTTCTACAAACTATTAATAATAGTGCAGTGATCATGAATTTATATAATGTAATCGGTGATGGAACTACAGTCAATCTACTTGGATTATTAACAGGACAATTAGAAATTGAATTACCTGAATCAAGAAAATCCCATATTCATATGATGTCTAAAGATAATTTAATGTTAAATAATAATGATAATTATACTGTATTAGATAATTATCCATGGATATGGAAAGAATTTTCAGAGTATACTGATTATGTTACACATTATATTGAGGATACACCGAAATGGGGTACATTTCAGCATAGATTATGTGGTTTTGGATCATTTAATAGTCCAACAACTAGTTATGGACGTCCATGTTTAATTGCAGCAAGTCAAGAAGAACGTTATACTGAAAAAATTCTTGGATGTACAATGTCAAGGTGAGAAAAGTTAAATATATAGAGGAAGATCAAAGTCATGTCAATATATTTTTTTCTTAGATTATATGGAGTTCAACTAGCAACAAGTTTGACTGAAGTAAATTCCAATGCCTAATCAATTATGTCTGAGAAAATTTATCTCGAAATTACAATATGTCGATTAACAACAAAAGGCACACTAATTATGACAAAATAATACAATAAAACATGTGCTCTGGAGAAAATCGCAGCCTCGAAATAATCATTTTGTATTACTTAGAAACAAAAATAGGCATTGTAATGTTCTACATTGGATATTTACAGTTGCTTTCAGGTTTTCAACAATAATTTCAGTTTAAGTCTAGTATTATTTTCAAATATAATGGTTTACAGTTAGATTAAAGTTAGAGTGACATATAAGAATTCTGATTGAGGCTTAATTTAAAGTTAGATTATGATAAAAGTTACAGATTATCTTAGAATTTAGACTCCATTAGAATTACATCTTGGGTTTGGATTAGAATCTGGGATTTGTTAGGTTTATAGTTGTTTCTTTTAAATCATATAATACAAGTATAAGTAGTCAATAATGGTGTTGCTTTTCTTTCATTAAATACTTCAGTTTTTTATTAAAGATCTTCACAGGAAAGTATAATACGCTTAGTCTAGTTTCAACCCAAATACAAATATTAACATTAAGTACTAATTCTTACTAATGCTACTTCTTAAAACCAACCATTTTCATGACCTGCTTTTTCACTGAATAATGTTACTTTAAGAACATATTCACAGTCGACTGACTTCCCCGGCTAATCTCCTAAGTACAGGATTATAAGTTCTATTTGTTTATAACCTTTCTAAAACTAAAAATACTAAAATTTAAATTATACTTATAAGTGGAGTGATGAATGTGAAAGATGAAATGACACTAAGTGAAATTTAAGCCAGTAAAATAAACTAAAGTGGCTAAAGAAGTACAATAAACAAACAGTCACAGTCTTCATATTACTCAGTGTCACAAACATACACACAAAACATCAACAATTAAGTTTCTTGATGAAATTCAACATTCTATTGAACTTAGATGTTTACATTTAGAATGAGTTAGTTGCATATTATTATTCTACAAAATTGATCAAGTTGTTATTCAAGAGACCTTAATAATCTGAAATTAGTTTTATAAAATGATTGAAGATACACCTCACAAACATGTGTTAACCAGCAGAAGTTATTTAAGCATGAATGGAAGATTACGAAAGATTCGTTCGAAATGTCTTATCCAGACAAAACACAATATACTCACCCAGAGTCGAATTAAAAAGCCTGTAGAAATAAGTCTGCTAATCAGTCTTATGGTAATGCATGCATAAAACTAAAGTAATTATGCTGTTTAGTCACAAACTGATATAAGTCCATTTAATCTATACTGTTATTGGCTAATGAGAGATTATAGACAATCGGATACAAGAAATGTATAGGCTAATTTATATTATTTGAAAGTTGTTTTACTGCTTGAATTGCGTGAACTATCTGTGTAAACAAAATCTTTTTGCTATAGATATTTGATTCTGTATCTGAATATAAAATTTTGTGTCTGAGACACGTTTACTACTGGAGATTGAGTTTTTAGATGATTCCGTTACATCACAAATATTTATGAGCTTAATACTTACTCATTCTTCATTCTCACTCACCTTTAAACCATATAAAACAGACACTTTTAATATACACAATAATATTAAACTTTTCAACTTGTTTCACTCTAACAACCATAGTTGTTGATAGTAGCACCACAAATAACTGGAAAACACTAATGAAGTCATAAAATACAGGAAAGTCGACCAACGAAGAGATTTCCTTTCAGTGACTTTATACTCAAGTCTATACAGTAGCTTATGTACGAATGCTTAGTTGACAACGATAATAAGTTGAACAGTTAGAGCCAATGAGATGAAAAGGTTGTTATTCGTACGTAGAATATGTTAAAACATTAGACAGAGAAATCCAAGACTGATTTGTATAACATATTGATTTCGGAATGAATAAATAGTAATACTCATGGGACTAGGTTGTGTAATATATCGAGATAAATTTGAGAATAGATAAAGAATAATAATTCTCGATAAGACAAATTATGAAACAGAGATTTTCTTCGAGAAGGTAATGAAAACAATTACGTGCCCGTTTTTCAGAGTGATAGAGGAAGGTAGAGATGGTATATTAAATTCAGTATATTAAAATGAATAATTAGAATTACAAGCTAAGTAGATTGTAAGAAGAGAGATTGAGTAACCAAATTTTTCATTAATAATTTGGGTTTATCTAACAGAATATTGAGGGCTCTTGGGCTTCTGTCAATCAACACGAAAGTTAGAGTGCTGCATATAAACGTGAAAACAGCTCTACTATATGGAGATGAAACTCGGGGTGACTACAAAAAGCATCATTCAAAAGATAAATGGTCGTTTGCATAAGATACTTTGGGTCCTTTAGACGGTGACTACCAACAACAACCTTATTTGGCAGAGAACAAACCGACTTCCGGCCCAGGAAGAAATTAGGAAAAGACGATGGAGGCGGTTATAGACATCATCAAACTGCGTTACAACGCAAACATTAACTTGATTAATTAGTAATGAAATTATTAAAGTCAAACAAAAATAAGAATGAAATAATGATGTAATCACCTGAAAGTGTTGGATAAAATCTTAAGTGCATGTATTATGATGAAAAGAATTCATATTTCTAAGCTGTATAGCAATAGATTCAGTAAACTTAAAGAGACTGAAGATTGGCTGTTTATTAATCATCTAGAAAGATTTCAATATATTAACCTAATTCATTAAGTTTAAGAGATATCCTGAAATTTCCCTGTCTAAGGATCCGCGTCAATTTAATCGAATAATTTTTCGAAAAAAGGGTTGTCTAGATAAACTACTCTTCAGGTACACCAGTAACTATTAGAAGTGAGTTTTTTCATCTCATCGGTGATTATTTATTGTATACCTTCTAGATGACGTATATTTAATGCTTTTTAAGTTATAAACCATTTGAAATAGTATCCATGTAACTAGAGTATTCAGGTAACGACAATATAAAATGCTTTTAAATTGTTAGTGAAATGTTATCGTACAGTGTCATTTATTTATGTTGCATCCATGAGCTAAGCTAATTCTGATTCAATGAAAACGTCGATAAGCGAATAGGCACAACTATGGTAAATGACTAAATAATATACAACCTCTTAAAAACCTCTTAGCTTGTTGTTAGACTACCTGATATTTATGGATCCGGGTCAGAGAAGGATGAACACGCGTATGGACCAATAGTCCATTTGCAAGGATAAGGATTATACATATATATATTACAACAATAATGATGGTAAACTGGAGTAACACGTTTATAATTAGTTGATTCTAGTTCATGAGTGGAAAATGATACAGTAAGTCAGTAGGATAAATGGTTGATTGTAGCGAAACAAACACGTAACAATAAAGACAAAATGTTTAGTATGTGCTTGATCAAAATGCATATGGTAATATTTCGGAAATACGATGAGAAAGTTTAATCATCCTTCCGTGTCTCGTCAGTGACATCGATTAAACCGTTAGTTGAGAAGTAGTTAAACAACAAATTTTTTCTTTAACATAGTTATCTAGTTTCTTGAAGGATTAGTTGATTTCTTGACATAAAAGCTCGTCCTACAATTCTGTAAGCTCCAAATACAGTCATAACTTGTCATATAAATGATTTAACCAAAAAATGAACGAAGCCTAACACAATGATTAAAAAAACGTTTAACTTATGACTTTTCAATACAGGCATGCCAACGTAGCTACACTTATGGATGCTGTTTATATAATATCGAATCATTGGATCTTCGCTCTCGAAAGCATGTATAGACATGGTTTGATAAATCAGTCACAAAATTTACTGTGAATGGCATCCTTACATACCGAGTAAATAGTGAACACCGTATTAAAATTGAAAAATCATCGTTTGTTTTAAAACAAGTCCTAGTTAATCTACAAACAAGAGTAGGACAATGCCTCTTTTACAAACCGAAGCCATCAGGAGCACCTCGAGAAAGTCTAATTCATATACGTAAAACAAAGTAAATGAAGTTATTTTGTTTAAAATAGTTCACTATTTGGTCAAATTAATCTTGTCTTGGTTATACATTAGTCGTTCTTAATCCAATAGAATTTCTTATAATTTTTAGCACAATTTCCCCTGGCGACATTTCTTTTATCATATAGTATATTCATAAGATTTAATGTATATATTGACAGTAACTTATCCCTATACAGCAAATTTATGCTATTCTCTATTAGATGACCTTTCAAATGTACATGTGACACATTGTTTGGGTTATTTGAGCAGGTCACAATTCTAGCGTACAACACTGATCAATTCGATTCATTTACAACTTATTTACCATTAGATCAAATTAGTCCTAGGGTGATTAGTTTGAGTTTGTTGTTTGTGTACATCACATATCAATATTGATTAGGCAATATTAAAAAACCACGGAGCATTTGTCCGTTATTTTATTAAACTATTCATGGATTCATCACCATAGAGACTAATGGTAAGTTACCGAATTTGATTATTCACTTGAAAATTGTCTGGGATTAATGACTTTTGTTTATTTCGATAACCTAATATTTGTGCCAATATGCTCAATCTATTCGATAATCGAAATAAACGAAAGTTCAGTGTGTATGTATAATTATAAGCACTGTTTCCTATTAAAGTTAATAGTATTACTACATAATAGAGTCTAATGAGTGACTGTAATAGCTAAGATGTTGGTAGCTACTTTATCTTTAGATCTCTATGAAAACTTATAAAAAACTAGATCTTTTCAAAGTTACAACTTACCAATTGATATATAAACTCATTGAAGTTAATATACTACCAAATACTACTAATTTTAACATTAATAATACTAAATTCACATCCTGTAATCTAATTTCAAAGATACATAAACCAGTATAGTTGGCTTCTTACTTTAAATTGTTGAGTAATTTCGGACTGTATAGATTCCAATAAGAATTTATCGAAGAGGATATTCTTCGCTCATAATACCTTTGATATGAAGATCCGTTTTTATCTTAATGCTTACTTACTGTAAAATGATTATTTAGGATGTTTCTTTACTTAAAATTTCTATTTTACTGTAGGTATACACATCAAGTTCTCTTGGAATCTCTTACGGAATTCTTTACAATATATTCCGACAAACCACGTTTTAGTTTAACATTTTTGAGTGAATTAATACATGAGAATCCAGCTTATGGGAAACTTATAGATGACGACTTAGTAAAATTACTTCAACGTATTTACTATGAAGATCAAATGTTCAATAAGAAAATTCCAGGAAAATTTAGTCATTCAAATTATCCATTCGCAAATACATTAGTAATATTATTCTCTGATCATGGACCACGAATGGGTGATGCACGACTTTCTGTTCAAGTAAGTTGGTATAAATTTGTTTAAAATAACCCAACTACTTAAAATAATTATAGTAGTATAACTGAATAAGGTAAATATTTTCTTGACTCGATGTTCACGTCTACACTAAAATATTTGGGGATTTACTTTTAGTTTCTTTTGTATCTACTCATTCTGTTTGTGTAATTGGCTTATTTAATTTATTGCATAAACATCATTAATATTATTAAATTGTTATCATAGTTGCATGATTCAGTGGTTATACATTGACTCTTCATAAGTTTCAATGCCACTTTACTTATTTGTACATACTTGACAATGTCACGATTCTTGGCATAGATAGTATTTACCTGTAATATTAAGTCAAATAATAAGTTATTGTGTTTATATATTGTCTAGCCTAGGCTTAAATTCAATGAATTCAATTCATTTCATGTGCACTAACTATTCCATATGTATTCCATTTCGTACAAATCAACAATATTTTCTGTAATCTGGTACAAGATACTGGTGGAAGTTTCTATAAATGAGATAAATTAGAACACCATTGTTTTCATTTAAGTGGTCATCAGACTTTTCTGTACCATAGAGGAATATTAATATACGAATATGAGAAATGTTAAACTAAGCATGACAATTTGTGAATCAGTGGTGATAACATGATAGACGGATTACATAATCTCTGCTCATAATAAGTGAATGTGCATGCTGACATTAAAAGAACAAATGTACATAATACTAATAACACTCATAGAAATAGGTTTAATAAATATTTCAATACAGGAAGTAGGTTGACACTTGGGAAAATAAGCTGATTAAGATAAAACCATTAAATTAATATGCGTTGTTTCAGCTACAGATATGGAGAAAATTACGTACTGAGTACAGTCAGGTAAATTATCCAACGAATAACTGAATATTTCCAAAGTGGTTCGGTAATCGCCAAAAAGAAGTATACTTAGTTCTGTTTTATCTCAACTGGTAGATAAAGGCTATGTAGTAGAGGAAACCAAGTGATTAAAAGTAATGTATCATATGTCACCAAAGTTTCCTAATGGACCCATATTCGCTGCAAACTAGACATAAGATCCGAATCCTATCTGCTTCGGATAACCCCAGACCAAATCTGAACTTTGATTTGAACATAAGGAAAAGGAGCAATCACTTAATGAACGTCTTATTTCAAGTAAAATAGAGAGTCACTTATGTACAAAATGATCGCATATTTATAGTTTTCCAAAACAATAAAATTATTGCACAAGTATGACTGCCTGGACTCAATAGTCTAGTGGTGAACGCGGTGACGTTTGACACAAAACGGACTGAGTTCGAATCCCACTGTGAACATCGACATTGGGATGCAGGTACGTCCAGTCGACGAGTCCAGAATAGAACGAAACGCGCGTCGTGAATTCACTTGTCAGTCACAATCCAACTTAAAATTAAAATCATTATTATAATCCGTCCAATCCAAACAAAGAAGTTTCGCCAATTACTCAATCAGAATACATCACGTCAAGATTCTGGAGGATCCTGTTGATCAGTGATTGGGTGGAATGTTACCGGTTCTTTCGAAGGTTCTGGACACTCCGTTAGGGTTTCTGAAAATCGTCTCAACACCCTCTATGTTTTTCTTGGTCAAATATGATCTAATTAACGTGTTCATAAACTCCACAAATTTTTCGTTTTCGTGTTTATTTTATTTTAATCATTCTTCCCCACCCGTTTCGTCTTCACTAGCATAATCACTGGAACTTATGCGCTTAATTTTTTAAGGATTAGAAATTTGTCATGATGAGTTTTTTAATCAGCTTCCTGTATATTTATTAGAGCTGTTTTAATTATTCACCAGTGTTGTACTAATATGGTACACAAGATAATAAAAAGATGGCAATTACCGATGACAATACCAACGTGATATAATAGTAAAAAAATATTAATTGTTGATCAGCCTGAGTAAACCAAGTTATTTGGAGGTTTAGATTGATGTGAGATTAAGTCAATTAGTAAATTATACACAACAAAGAACCAAGTGTATCAATTCATTAATCCAAGTTGTCACACGTCAGTGGAACAGTTACATAAACACCACAATGGTAGAAACAATAATGACATTAGTGCTAACAATGTTTATTATTAACATGACCAATAATATTTAACTAAACATTAATAATTTGGATTTAACCCAGTCTTGGTGTAAACAACTTTCATTTAATGATTAATCACAAGTCTGTACTCCTTTTATAAAAGTAACTGTTTCTTCTAATAATTTATTTTGCAGAATTTTTCACCACCGTTTAGCAACCTTGTTTTCTTAATTATCACCTAATTGACTATATTGACTTCATCCACGTAGAAATTATATTGATTTACGTTTTAACTACAGAAAACGTTTATGCCAAGTCCTTTATCCTTTTGACTACAGTTAAGACTCTGGATCGATACCATGAGGTAAATGCTTGGAAGGTTACCTGAATGAAAAAATAATTATCCAACAGTCAGTGATATTAAAAGTAGAATAGTGAGCAAAGAGAATATAAAACAAGAAGAGAGAATCAATTTGTAGAATAGAGGATACAAAATAATTTTATCCAACGATTAAAGTGATGATATAAAATGAATGCACCTCCACCACTGTGCAAATTTTAAATCATGTCATTCATAGTCTCTAACCATTGGTTATAATAATTACGTGAGTCCTAGTTAGAGAGTCAGCAACTATCAACACTGCTCAGACCACTAATCATGGATTTCATAGAGTGATGATGAGTTTTGATCTTGGCGTTCCTATCTTCCTTTCGTTGATCAACAATGCTAGTTAACATTGCTCATCAAGATATAAAATGATTTGGCGTATATAATACATTTCTTAACTCATACAGTCTAGAATGTGCATAGTACGGTTAAACACACTAATAATAATGTTTACAACTTTAAATGGAAATTTTATGTATGTTTTGTGACTATACCGAATTGTAAACCTGTAAACCACTAGCAAAATAAATCCATCCACGGGAAATCTTCTTGAAATAATTATTACTTCAAAAATAAATTCGATTACAACTATTAATAAGCAGACTGTAATCTACTATAAAGTATTATTGCTGCTAAGCAAATGCTATTTGAGTGATATGTCTTGGCAATGAATTCCTCTGAAAAATATGTTCGCTTTTATATTGCTATCTCGAGTGAAAAAAAACTCTTCATTCATCTAATCTAACATGAGATTAATGAAAGGAATGTACAACCACTAATTACTTCTTTAAATCAAACATCATGGAATGTATATCACACTTGCTAGTGAAAGCCTTTTCGATTAATTTGAATAGATGTCTAGTAGTATACAGTACCTTTAAATCTTCATTATATATTCTGCATAGTGAATGGAAGATAACAGTTATTGATCTATAGTATGCAATTCAGTACGAAAAAATGATACTTGCTTAAGCCTAAGGCTACCCATTACATCGTATAAAAAGACTGTGAAATGATTAGAAGCTTCAATGACAACACTGAATAATTTATACAGACTTATTGCATATATAAATGTTACTGAATTAAACTATACCCTTGACAAATCTTGAATGTTTTTTTTGAAATTCCTATCTACTAGGCACTTGAAGATATATAATCTATCCGGATATCATTGTAAGTGACAGTTCTAGGATCATTTAGCCTATGATTAATGATATTGCAAGTATGAAAGTTTTCTGCTCAGAAAAATGTTAGTTGTAAACTTGAATAGGTTCCAGGTAGGATAAAACAACAACATTCAGTCGTGAATTTTAATATCGACCACGCTAACGTCATAGAGATTAATGTTTTTTAGAGCGATAAATCTTTCCTGCCTACACAAACTGTGGTTAATTATTCATTAGTGAAATCTCATTTATTGACATCAATTTACAAACTTATTAATTTTACTGATATGGACAGTTTAGTTAATGGATCTACACTAAAATGCACTAGTATCATTTATATATAAAACAATATAATCCTTTATCATTCAACTGAGTTATAGATAACAAACAAGAAATAATGGAAGTTTTTTTACATCTGGAAAACTTGAAAGCTCTAGGTAAATACTGAAATGTTCAACACTGATGAACAAATAATGGTCCAATCGTAAAGCGCTCGTCGTGATGCTAGAGGGTCCTTGGTTCAATCCCCAATGGAGTCATGAATGCGCACTGCTGAAGAGTCCCATACTAGGACGAGACAGCTGTCCAGTGCTTGCAGGTGATCAATGGTTGTCTGATTTAGATCGATTCGTGATATTAGCATTAACAAATAAATTAATACTTTAAAAATGATTTCATATTCAGTCTACCGATGAAGAAAATAATTAATCCCCTCTCTCCCAGAAGAAATGAAAAATAACATAATATATTGATCATCTTTTATAACGTCATCAACAAGGAACTAACATACACACTGGCACAACTCTGTTTCTAACCTGACCTAATAACGTTTATGATCACAAAGTCCAACATATGGTAAAATTTGCTTTATCTAACAATGTTACAGTTGTATGAAATGTGAATACTCAAGCTTCATTTTGTTTGAAGTACTGTTTAAATTACGTAATTCTGTAATTTAATGATCGTGATTAAATATAAATACCCAAAAAATAAGGACGAAACTCTACAGTTTGTACATTATGACATATTTTTCTAATAAGTCTTCAGATTGTCAACGAAGCTTAAACACAATCACATACAAATTGAGTCATGTTTCTTGATAAACTAACTGATACCTTATCCATAGCAAGCCCGTTACTTCTGCTATTCTAAAATGTCAATTATAAAATTTCAGAAGGTTCTAGAGGGGAATGTGATATGAAGCCAGAAATTTAATAGGTGTTAGATGATTGTGCTACTCCAATTACGGTTGTGTGCAATGGGACTTAACTTAGTCGAACTGCACCTGATCACACTGTAAGCGGTGTGATTGGTAACACGATCCAGTTCATTCTATTTGATATCAGATGATTGAAGGTGATTAGTAGAATTCTTGACCGAGTCACACTCAACGACAATGCAACTAGATTACAACCATGCAATTAGAATCTAAACATTTATATACAAACCCATTCAGTTTCTCAATTGAGTCTACTTATTAATAAAAACTGCTTGAATAAATGTTTACTAGTTATAAACTAAGGTTATAGAAGTATTATTTGAGTTGGGTTCTGGCCGACAAGCAGAATCCAAGACTCACGTTTCATCCCACTTGGGACTCATCAACCAAATGTACCTACAGCCCAGGGTTGATATTCACAAGAGGAGTTAAACCCAGAAACTGATCAACCTCAGTCAATGACAAATCAACAGGAAGATCCAAATACATTCCAATCATAACGTTGTACAGTATTAAAGGAAGAATTTAGAATTTCCATATGTTGGTGTTTTTTTTTCAAAATCATTAATAAAAATCCCAGAGAAAATCTTTCTTAGTATTAACAGATTATTAATGATGAAAGTTTCAACAAGTGCTGGAAACTATTCACTATACATTTCCTATGACTTTGATTTCTCTAGTCTCATTATGAATTAACTAAATTGAATTATCTCCAATTCCTTTAATAGAACATTCGTAAATAGATGCATAGTAAATATGAAAAGACGTAAATTCCATACAGTTTACTAGGCTTTTAATATTTATTGGTAACAGTAGATGAATCTAAGTTAAGTGAATTCATTGAATCATTATCCCTTAGATACACAATTGATTTATACTGAATTATGTTGGCAATGGGTGTGTATCGTTAGTTGTTGATCTGCATTTAATTCAGTGAGTAACAGTAAATTTACAATGTTACATTTCATTTTCCTGTTTAAGTAATAAGGTCAATTAATTTATTTTTCATAATCTAATCACACCCTTCATTGAAATGATCGTAGATTTATGTTAATGCTGTTTTTTTATTTGTTATCAACTGGGAACTATTAAAAACTAAGAACCAGTAGATGGCTATTACGTTTTATTACAGAACTCACGGTTGTTTGCTTACCATCAGAATCAGTGATCGAACTCAGAATATCTTAGGTCTCATAGTGAATGCTTAACCATTAATTCTACTAGACTAGCGTTTAATGGTTGAACTTTTTTTAGTTTGTGATATAGCGCTAAGATAATTCAATGCACTTGGTAATAATTGTCTTACTCCCTTCATGTTTACAGTCCACAAGTATTTTCATTCCATCACCCTTTTATTAGTAAAGTTAGGCATTAATTCAGTTTATGAATACGCTAACCATAGAATCTAGAATGTATTCTTTAACATAAGCTATTCTCTTGAAGACAAAGACCCCATATCTATTTCATTTAAACTAAGTATCTAAAACAGTATATCTATGCGGTGAAAAACATCTTTCTTTAATTAGAATAAACCATCCTTCTTTTTCACTTCAGTATAATTCGAAAAGTACGTTTTACGAGGATGGTTTTTTTGAAAGGCACTAGTACAAATTGTATTAGGGAAGTAACTATTTCAATATAATTAGAAGTATAATGAAAGGATTAAAAAATAAGAAAATTGATATACTAGTAGTGAAACAGTCAACTTGCAGGCCGTAAGGAGGAATGATGGCCATTGGAAAAGTATTTAAAATTAAGAATTTACAAAGGGAAATGTTAAATATCTTAGTGACCTTTTGCTGATTTAAACACTCTTAACTGTTCCAGAGACCCAAGAACAGAAACGTTGTCAACAGTTGGATAGTGTTTGTAAATTCAAAGTATGTAAGAACCCTATTATACTGGTAGCAAAATAAAATTATTAGTCGACCAGGAGAGTTTATAGCTATTCGCTAAAATTTTTGTTTAATAAATATACAATATACTACTTATTGATAGTAGAAGTAGACAGTGATAAATTCTTAATTATATTACTAATTTTCATTCTCGATAAACATCTATTTAATAAAGCGCTGGAAAGTTACAATACCTTGAGAGCATTATGTTGATTTCGTGGCATCATAAATATTAGTCAATGGTTTATTTGATTAGAAAACTTTCGCATAAAACAGATTATGATATGAAAGTGTTTGCACCTTATCGTTGATTTGTTATGAACTGAAGTTGATCGCTTTCTGTTACCATATGTGCATCCTGAGTGGACTACCTCTAAACAGCAAGAGTTCGTGAATATGACTTAAACTGTATTATGGCTGGTAGGTGAAACCAAAGAGGCCTGTTTTATGTAGCTCTTTAAATTTAGTAGTTTAGCGCTGGATCTGGTGTTTTTTGACATGAAACGAACTGGGTTCGAATCCCGGTGTGAACATCAGTAATATAATTTAGTTATATCCAACTGATAAATGCAAAATGGGACAAAACGTACTTCCTGAATTCCATTTATTAGTCGTAATGCAATCAAACACATTGTGATTCTTTGTTAATTTTTAATTTAGTACTGTTTCAATAGCTGTTTGACAAATATTAAAATTAGTTAAAAAAAAAAGTACAATTAGGATAAATGAATTATTCATGTCAATGTAAATGTACAGAATAACTTCTGTTAATTGACATTATTATCTAAAATGAAAATGTATATCTCAATCTGAAAGAGATGGGTATTAAAACTTCAGAATCAAGTGACTATTATAACAGATTAATTGTTAATTATTAAAAATACTGAAATGGTTGAAATAGTCAAACTGATAAGTTACTCTAATTAAGCAATACATTTTATGATGTAATTAATAAAAGTATAGTTTTCTATAGAGATTTATCTTTAACCACTTTATGATCAAAGTTGTATTATGACAAGTATGCACTTTTCTTCAGGATAGTTATGTATAGTATTTAAAGCAGTGAGGTTTTCGTACATATAGATAAACAACTGTATATTTATAATGCATTTGATATATGAAGTTGATACATCACATCTACACAAACTGTCGATTTTCGAGAATGAACTCTGAAATCTTATGGATACACTGATTAATTACAATAGTTTTCAGTATTTTATCAGCTATGAAATGATTTTCTTAGGAATCTTCTAAGGTTCCGAGGTCAGCTAGAATAACATAAATGTAATTATTGTCTCAGTTAGTCGATTATTAGTAGAGGATGATAACTACATTCGCCTGTTGGTTAGAATCCAAATCCTGCTGTTTTATATCGATCGCATGTTTAACTTAAAGCTGCCGAACAATTTAAATTAGACTTTTCTTAAACAAAAAAAGATTGTGAAAACAAATGTCTGTAATCATGACGACTAGGCTGATGTTTATAACATCTGCCCGAATGGGAAATCATTATTATGGATAAACGCATGTCTGTATGATCTTACATTAATAAAATTTTTCAACAATACTGAAGGGATATTTCCTGACATACCAAGGATATGCCTTTAGGTTTTTTAATTGTTTCCAATCAAAACTGATGTTCGTCATCAGTCGTTTCTAATACATGATTAGTAACTTATAATCTTACTAATTGGGTTGACTTAATTGCGTATTCATGGCACATATATGTACCGAGTTGTGTAATGGATGTGTTATGTTCTTCTTTGTGTAATGAACAAAGGAATAGTTACTTACTTAGTTTTAAATAGAAGTCACCGTAGTCATGGGAATTTGTCTTGTAACAAAAACCCACTGAAATGTAGTGTAAGCCTTCAGGTTGTTAGCCCAAGAAGTGGTCCAATATAACAAACCATCTGTTTTAGCAAAGGCATTAGGATAGTATTGAAACGCTTTTTGAGGGATACCATATTTCTTAATTTTATAGCTCATATAGTCTTTTTATTTATTAATACCGTATTTTATACATTTTAATAAATAAACACAAGGGAATATAAAACGTTAATTCTGTTAATAAGTGCAAT
Source organism: Schistosoma japonicum (assembly GCA_025215515.1). NCBI lineage: Eukaryota > Metazoa > Platyhelminthes > Trematoda > Strigeidida > Schistosomatidae > Schistosoma > Schistosoma japonicum. Next base: position 25,930,230 of record CM046069.1, on the reverse strand, counting down.
CCAAAATAGCGCCAAATTGTAAACGCAGAATTTGTCAAGGCACATAAGCTTCAGGCAATTGTTTTAATCAAGATCAATTAATTTGAAACTGACTACATCCTCCCATTATTGCTGATATTAAATGAAATTAATTTATGTTTGTTATCATACGTAGATTTTGAGCGGATGGTCTCAATACAGCGTAGTTCATAATAACAGTTAAATTTGAAATACACCACGTAAGTGGAGTACAGGATGCAAATTTTATTTCATTTAAAAACTTGGCAGATAGACATACCTATATTGTTGTATCGATATTCACTATAGAATTCGAAGTCACTCTCTTAATGCCAAATATCACTTTACTCACAACTAAACTAAAAGGCATCAATGCTTTGATTTAATTAATATCTAATTAATAAGAACCAGATGGAACGAAATTCACCTTCTATATTTTACTTTCTAGTAGCTATACACCATATTTAACGATTGATTAAATTTTATTCTAAGTATTAACAAAAAGAAACTGAAAAACACTAACAAAATAATAAACAACATTCTGTTCAATATTCTATATAAACAATGAAAACATGTTCAATGTTTGATAATTAGTACTGAATATGTCAATTCAGTAAATATGACCTAAATAATTGATCAATGATATACAACCGTGAATATTGATTCTATACATTTGTTGGTTACAATTGTTTATATTTATTTTGAAAAATTAAGGTTTTTTGTTTGTTTATAATAAAAATTGAATAATGATTATTTGATTATATGAGAAATGCATGAGACTACATGTTAGTAGTTTACTGATATTGATGTTAAGAACTGTAATTTGTTAGTTTTTAATGAAATTTATGCATCTTGAATGAATTACCTCAACACCGTCACTTTTATCAAGAATGGATCATGGTTATCAGTGGAATCTGAGGGGTTGACTACGTTCCATTCGAGAATAGTTATATAAATTTACCCGCAGACCAATTTTGTTGATTTAAACAAAATAGCTTTCTTTTGAAATACGAATGACTTGTACATCAACCTAATGGGTGTGGATAGATACAAATTTTGTCAAATAGTAGGTGGTTTGGGGGCTGTCGACAGGAAACCCTGAACCTAAGTTTTATGTCATTTGACACTCGTCAACAAGGTATACCTCCGTTGTTGGAGGTAACTTATAATCTTTTTCGAATATGATCCTGTCGCAGACTGTGAAACTGGGTGACTCTAAAATTAATCAATAAAAAGAAATAAATTCTTTTGACTAATGAAGATATGCTTCCTCTCAGGAGCCGAATAGCAAGAAAACAAGGTTAAGGGTTTCATACAGACCACCACTCAAAACACATTCCATTTTTCTATACTGCCAAAGGTGCTAAGTCTCTGAGACTAGTGATTACATTACAAGCTGATCAGTACAATCCGGTCAGTACTACAAAAGAATTGGCAACCTTTAAGTTTTTAACTACAGTGATCAACCGATCTAGTCTTATACAATTTTTCAATCAATCAATGCCTGTAACCCCATGTAGAGCATAGGCCACTGACCAATATTCTCCAACTAACTCTATATTGAGCTTTGCTTTCCAACTCCTTCCAAGTGCTCTTCATTCTCTTCATATCTCTCTTCAATCCCCGATGCACTGTGCTTATGGGTCTTCCTCTATTCCTTCGGGCTTCAGGATTCCATGTTATGCTTGTCTTGTGATACAGTTTGGTGGTTTCTTCAGTGTGTGTCCAGTTCATCTCCAGCGTCTTTTTTCTGATTTCTTCCTTGGCTGGAACCTGGTTGATTTGTTCTCTGCCATAGAAGGTTGTTGTTGTTGATAGTATCCGGACAACGGATCCGAAGTATCTTACGCAGATAGTTGTTTATGAATACTTGTATCCTTTGAATAATGGTTTTCGTAGTTCTGTAAGTTCCAGCTCCATACAATAGAACTGTCTTCACATTTGTATTGAAAATGTTGACTTCAATGTTGACTGACAGTTGGTTTGAGTTCCAGATGTTTTTCAGTTGTAAAAGTGCTCCGTTGCCTTTTTAATTTGCACATTTATACCTGCATCACACCGTCCTTGTTTATAGATGATGCTGCTGGTCAGGTATGTAAAGGTTTCTGCATCTTCCAGAATTTCTCTGTCATGTGAAATTGGGTTAGTGTTCGTTGTTTTGTATCGAAGGATCTTGCTCTTTCTTTTGTGCATGTTGAAGCCTATTGCTGCAGTTACACTGTTCGTTTTTATCTGCATTTGTTGCTGTGTGTGGAATAGGAGAGCTAGATCATTTGCAAGGTTCAAGTCATCTAGTTGCGTCTATGTTGTCCACTGTGTTCCGAGATTGTCTTGAGATGCTGCAGTTTTCATGATCCAGTCAACTATCAGCATTAAGAGGAAGGGCAAGAGTAAGCAACCTTGTCTGACACCGGTCTTTACTTTAATTGAATCTGTGAGCTGGCCTCCTTGCGCTATTTTACAATTTAGTTCGTCGAAAAAATTCCTTATGATGTTGACTATCTATATGGATACGCCATAATGTCGTAGAAGTTTCCATAATATTTTACTACCCACGCTCTTAAGTGCTTTTCGTAGTCAAGGAAGTCGGTGTAAAGTGGTGAATTCCATTCGATTGATTGTTCAACAGTAAACCATAGAGTAGCAATTTCATGAACACACAATCGGTCTTTATGAAATCCAGCCTGTTGATCTTGAAGTTTGGCGTCGATTAAATTTTTCACTAGGTTCAATAACACTCTGTTGAACACTTTTCCTGTTGTTAAAAGTAAAGTGATACTTTTGTATTTCCCATTCTTGCTAAGATCGCTTCTCTTTAGCATCTTGTTGAGGTACCCTTTTTTCTAGTCTTTTGATACCTGTTCTTCATCCGAAATCTATATCTGTCTTCAACGCCTTAGTTGGTATGTTGTCTGACCGTGTTGACTTGTCACTTTTGATTTTTCGGATGGCCATTTTAATTTATTCGACTGTTTTTTACAATGTTTATAAAGTTAATAATTAGGTTTTGTATGTTCTAGTCGTTTTGTTATTATTAATAACTACCAATTTGTAGTTGGTATTTCTACAAACAACTTGATTCCTCTTAGTTTAGTAGCTATAGTCCAACTTTCGTATAAATTAGTGAGTAAACAAAAAATATTGAAGCGATTCACTCAGCATGCACTTGCATCAATTGACATTGGTCAGTTACAATCCGTGATGTCATTCACGAAAAAATATAAACAATTATAAGTAAATTCGAAATGGTGTTTCTTAAGCGCGTTTCACATTTCCACCTTTCTGTTACTGACAGATGCTTTAATTATGAATTTATTGTTGACTAACACAATTAAATAAACCTCTCAATTAAACTCTAACTTTTAAATTAATAACTACTGAATCCGAGTTTCATTTTGATGTAAATTTATGCAATCAGTGCATCCTGTATTCTTGTATACTGGATATTACTGTTTGTTGTCACTAAAGTATATAACAAGGTTATATGAGTTTTATATTAAAGGTTCAAAAAAATCTGAAAAACATACAATAAACAAGTTGTCTTTGGTGTACTACGAAGTCATTGACTTTTATTTGCGATGATTTGGTGGAGATTAGCATTTAAATGAACTTTGTCGTTTTGATATTCATCATAGACTGATGTTGATATGGTACTACTGAAAACTAGAGAGTACTGAATATCTACTTCATCCTACTATAGGATTCTTAAGCAGTGCACACCTTCGATTATACCATACTAAGACTAACTAATTATCCAACGACCTCTAGTTGCTTAAGCATTCTCTAAAGATTAGTTATTATTATAAAATATTCTATTTATGAGTTTCGAATGTTGCACTCTTCTTCAAGAATATTTGTACAATGTTAATATGAGTATAAATCTACTTTAAATAGATATAAATTTGAAATTATTTCAAATATTGTTATTGTTTAATGAAGTATTTATAAAAATTTTGCTCAATTACTACTTACTACTGATAGATTGATAAGTCTTCAATAAATTGTACAATACAGTGTACTTTTATATATTTTAATACTGAAAACTTTCTTAGTTTAAATCTAAACTAATCTAGAGTTGACTAGACAAACTCGAACCAATCCGCTATATTATTTGGTTCAAAATTTCCATTAAGTGTCTGACGTATATACTCTGGTACATTTTTGCAAAAATGAAATTTTTCGCTGTTCAGTTGATGGTTCTGTATCTCGTTAAACATTTTTTTCTATTTTACGAGTACCCTTTGCCTAACTATGACATTCCCGATTTCGTCGTTTCACGACACTGTAATGATGCTGCGAAGGCACATTTAATCAAACACCTGCAGCTTACACCTGTCGTTTACCCTCATAGTTCAAGTTACATGGCTGACTGCTCTGTGGTATAATCGTCCACTGGATGGTAGACAGATATCTCATTAATACTATAAGTGTTAAAATTGATGAAACGAAAGCGAATTTTCTGAATTAGTGTCAAGATTTTACCAGAATTAAAATTCTTTTCAGTTTCACTTGATTCCCCCTATTTGTTTAATTAAGGTTGATTCGTGATATGAAACTTCAAATTTACGGTCATTTGAGGTAACAAAATATTTTATTGAATCAATACATTCAGTGTTCATTATCTGTCCGTTATCAAATGTAAAGAGAAAAATCTAAAATTTATAATACTTATGGTTAAAGAGTCGAAAATATCCATTTTGGTTAACATTAAATACACCGACGAGTCAATCAGAGGTAAGCAGATTACTTAAAGTTAGGACTAATATCAGTATATTGTATCGCTTATACTCATTAATATTCATAATGTCGACTAATTATTTCAATAATGCTAATTCGCAAGACTATATAAGTATATATGGAAGATAATAAGAGGTTCTTATGTAACAAGAAGTATAACTTGTATCAGGTAATCATGTTAAAGATGATCTACATTTCTGATAAGGTACTGATTTTTTACGAAATTTACATGATAACAATGCAGAGTTGTTTAAAATATTATTTATAGACTTATAATTGATTCAGAGGAAGAGTGATACAAACTCACATAAATAAGATCCTCTATCGAAAATTGTTATATCATGAGAATATAGTTAATCACAAAATATGAAAACAGTTACCCCGATAGGACCAATCAGGATGCATACACATCTTTCCTATGATTACCAGCCTCCAATGTCATTGTGAATAATACAAGACAACTGAACCAATCATCAAATTGTCAAATCATTTTTCACTCATCCATTTATAAACATACAATACCTGACCACGTAGCGTGGTAAAAAGAAGAATAACATTCATACAAAGCGGAGGCGATAAGGATTAGATACTGAGAGGAAACAGATACATTGTTACTTGATTATAGTTGTTGAATAACAAATAAGATACATTTCGAAAATTGAATGGAAGGTTGAGACAACAGGAAAGACAATAATAGTAATGAAATGATCGATTTGTACGTACTGAAAATAAATGAAACAGTCTTTTGAAAAATAGTACAAAAAAGTTAATTACTATTCTTGAATAGCCGAATATAATAAGAATACTTTAAATTCCATAGTTTGGAAACTGAAAATATGCCATAACAGTTCGTAACCCTTATTATAACATCATAAACATCTTAAAGTGTGTTATTTTAAATGAAGATTTCAAGTCACATAGTTTCTACAGTATATTTCACAGTAGCGTTTTTTTTCGACTGTTACCTGAAGCCCATTCATGAGAAAATTTTCTCACCTTTTCTATATGCAATCAGAGATCCTGGACATATATCACGGTCAACATAACCTGCCTTACAGTAAATATAATGACATATCTTATGAAAATTAGCCTTTGAATTTTCGTACATTGACAGTTCTGCTAAGTAAAAATACAGATGATTTTTCTGTTTAAATAATAGATCTTACAAATCCATCATTTTAAGTTTGCATTGGATGTTCAAACCGTCATATTATCATGATAATCTAGTAATTACTAATGCAGTAAATTTTTGTTGTTGTATGAACCCTATATAACTTATGACAATTTATGACTGAGTGTTGTGGCGATAGTTGATATGACCAGTTAAATTTAGCCATATCAAGTATGAGGTAGTTATACACTGATAGGAATTAATGAGATCGCCAAAATATAATTTGAATAGGTTGAAATTAAAGATATCAACTTTAGGATGATGGCTAGTTCAGTAATCTAACAGTTAATCGTTAGCCGCGAAGCATGTAGGTAATGGGCTGTATTCCTTAGTGATAAAGTAGATGTTAACTACTGAAGAGTGTCAAGCTAGGATGTAGCAATGTTTCCTGGTTGTTGATGATTGATCTATCTATCCATTATCTATTCATAATATCAAATCTATACATACTCTATGACTTTATATTTTTCTTAGTAATGAATTTTGTTAGTTTCAAAGATACACTGATTTTAGTTGATATATTTTGAACAATACGAAAAAGTCTTGATAGTTAAATTCAATTACTTTTTCTCTTTCAGAGAATTAGTAACCAACTTGAAATTGTTTATTAGTGAAAACAATAAAAATCAATAAAATTTCATAAACTCATACTGAATATATACGATCTTTCAGTTTTATAGTAATCTTTATAGGAAATCAAAACTATTCAGTTGTTTTGTTCATTACCTGTCCTAGAAAATGAGTTTTACTGTAATTTATCTGATATACGTATTACATTCTGGTGAAGTTCCCAACTTTTTTGTAGTAGAAGAATATCACATGTTTACTAGTAGGATGAATTTGTATATTCCCATTGATTTGTTATAGACTGAAGCTGGTCAGTCACTGTTGCTATATATGCATCCTGAGCGGATTGCCTCGATAAAGCGATTATTCACAAGTATTAAACAAATTAAATAATACTTGTGAATAATCACTTTATCGAGGCAATCCGCTCAGGATGCATATATAGCAACAGTGACTGACCAGCTTCAGTCTATAACAAATCAATGGGAATATACAAATTCATCCTACTACCGATTTGCCCATTGCACGAACGTGACTGTCTGGACTCAGTAGTCTGGTGGTGTACGCGGTGGCCTATGACACGAACAGGACTGAGTTCGAATCCCAGTGTGAACATCAACATCGGGATGCAGGTACATCCACCCGATGAGTCCCAAATAGGACGAAACGTGCGTCCTAAATTCCACTTGCCAGTCACAATACAAATAAAATATCACATGTTTGCATTTTGAAAGTAGTCAACATTTCAATTGATTGAATAACAAATAAATCTTAACATATTCTTACATGTTTATATTTCATAACCTGCATAGAATTGATTGAATAACTTTAATAACTAACAATCAGGTATCACTTAATTACTTCATCAGCAACAATAATTTAATGTTTGAGATGATATGTTTTCATATAGATCAAATTCATTTTATTAAGTAACATTGAAAATAATAAAGAACTCATATTGTGCTTTTTTTTGCCTGAATATGAAATTAATCTTATCGTGGAAAAATGAAATATCTATCTACTTCATTACAAGTTTCATTAAACTTCAAATTTTTCTAGAATGCGTAAAATAATTATAGTTACTAAGGCGAAAAAGAATATGATGTGAATATCGTCTTCACAGCAAATGCATGTAAAGACAACCAAAGTAGCAGCAACCTCAGAATCAATAGGTCTGAACATACATAAGGAAAAGAGCAAGATCCTCAAATTCAACACCGAGAGCACCGATCCAATTGAACTTGATGGTGAAAGTTTGGAAGAAGTAGATACCTTCACATAACTGGGAAGCATCGTCGATGAACAAGGAGGATCCGATGCAGATGTAAGGGCAAGGATTGGCAGAGCAAGGGCAGCATTTCTACAGCTGAAAAATATATGGAGCTCCAAAAATTTGTCAACCAACCTCAAAGTTAGACTCTTCAATTCGGACGTCAAGTCACTTCTTCTGTATGGAACTGAAACGTGGAGAACTACTTCAAACATCCTCAGTAGGGTACAGGTATTTAGAAAACAACTGTCTACACAAGATATTGAATGTCAATTGGCCGGAAACCATCAGCAACAGCTTACTATGGAAGAGAACAAACCAACTCCCACTTAAAGAGGAAATCAGGAAACGACGTTGGAAATGGATAGGACATACATTGCGGAAATCATTCGACTGTATCACGAGTCAAGCATCAACCTGGAATGCTGTTGAGAAACGGAAAAGAGGTAGGTCAAAGAACACACTGCGTCGAGAGCTGGAAGTAGATATTAAAAGGATGAACAGAAACTGGAGACAGCTGGTAAGGATTGCTCAAGATAGAGTTGAATGGAGAATACTGGTGAGCGGCCTATGCTCCTCCGAGAGGGGTAACAGGCGTAAGTAAGTAATCGTTCACTTTGCTTTCTATTCACTGAATATTTCATACAATCTAATTGTGATTAATTTATATGAATTAGTTAGGGTAAAAATAATTAGAACCATATTTATTACATCATTTTCACATAAGTTGAATTCAAATGTCTTATTATCACATCCTCATTATTACGTATAAACATTAAGGTCTTCATGAAAATAAAAATTTTATTTCACTTTGTATTAATTAAAATAAATTAGGCATTAAACTGAAAATAAAATTTTATACAAAAAACATAAAAAATTTGTTACTAGGGTAGATTTGTGTGACCATGTTACATGACAAAGTGAAGTGTTACCTAATTTAATAAACATTTTAGGACGATAAACTACACTTATTGATAATTTAAATTATTATACTTACAAATGTAATTTACGATAAGTATTTCATTCTATTTGACACATGTCACATTTATAGCATTTACAATTCATGATTTATACATAAACTAGAATATTTAGTAGATATCATTTATCAATTTAAAGTGATAATCACTAGTTGATTGAAAACAATGATGATCAATATTATAGATTGTTGATTATTAACACTTTTGAAGCATCAATTGTATATCTTGGAATAACCGGGTTGATAATGTAACAGTTAGGTATAGAGTATTAGGAAAAGATATCAAATCGGTTGATGAGATTGTAGATGTTCATCGAGTAAGATGGTAAGGATATGAATTGTATATACCCAACTACCAGTTTCTATGATCTTGACTTGTATAAGATTGACATAGTAGAGCTAGGGGTGACCAAACGAGAACATAGCACCAGTCGTTAACTAGTTGTCTGGTTCCAGATGTTAGATAACAACTACCTAGTTAAGGTCGACATAACTACTTGGACCAGTGATCTTTCACACATACCTTTTCGATCCAAATCGCTAAACTGTATTTTGGTATCTATCTTATGTAGTTGTACTGATATGACAAGGTGAGTTGAATTAAAGCACATATAAGCTAGATCTTAAGCTGTTGATAACTGACTGATTAATTGACAGGCAATATGATTCATTAGGAATCACTGAAATGTTTAGTGTTATTTTGAGAATAACATTTAATTTATTGTTTGAATGAGTCACAGAATGGTCTAGATTGGGTACCACTAAAAACCAGGGAACAGTGAATTAATACTCCGCCCTAGTATGAGACTCTTAACATCCACGACTTCGCCATGAAATCAAACCCATGGCTTTTAGGTCTTACAATCGGTGCTTAGCTATCATCAACTTCAAAGTGTTTGAAAATTTGTTAAAAGTAGTATCAAGTGACCAAATGACTGTATCACAAAGTAATTGTGTTGGAAATACCATTATTGTACTTTAGAACGTTGATTTCGATATCTAAGCGTCCAGTGCAAAACCTGATGGTCCTGGAATCCGTTCTCTAATCGGTCAAGTGTTTATATTATTAATGAGGCTCATACTATCAAGTTCTCTCTAGTTTAAAGTGGCTATCTTACCAAAGTCATTTTATGATGTTGAACTTCTAATTCAACAGTTTATACAACATTTTATGCTAACTACTACTATTCGTAACAAAAAAGTCATTCAATAATAATAATTATCTATAACTTCCTTTAATCAAATAATATTTCACAACAATTGCATGTTTATCTCACATGTTTTCTTTTCCATGGAATAATCTGTTGAACGTAATAATTCAATCAATATTGTATGAAAACCTTAAGTTACTAAACCTATATCTTACAATATTCATTTGTTTAAAACTTTCCTCTATCCCGCCCCTTCGTTACAACTATTTATCCTAAAGGTATTCTATGAAATTGTCTATCTATTTCACAATAAAATCCAATTGATTATTGGAACATTATGATTGGCATTTGTTACAATAGTTGAACAAAAACCAAGCTGGTTAGATGAACAAACATAAACAAGATGGGAAGGGATTTAAAATCTATATCGATCTAGATAACGACACATTGTTTCAGCACAAAAAGATGAAGGTAAGAAAAATGAAGGTTCGAGAAAATTAATTATTAGTCATAATAAGAATAGTATTAAAACTTGTGAAAGAAAATTAGATCAGACAAAATAGATGTTATTTGGTGCTGAAAAGTATAGAGTGGTAGTTTGTCCAATGTCTAAAAGGTGGTCAATAATAAAGGTATCTGCCTCTGATAGATTGTGAGCTATGACATTTGCAAAACTCCATCAATGGACAAGTAGCTGACTGCATTATCCTATCATTCAATGAATATGATTTCATGAATATTGAATTGTCTACAAGAATCGCCTAACACTTAAACCTAATAGCATTCTTCATGTATACGAAGGTTTTAGACTGATAGTCTGTTTGACACTTATAATATTAGTCAGTTCATTTATGAATACTTAATATCTGATCAAAATATGAACTAAATATTCATTCTATTCTGAGACGATGATCATATCAGGCTGGTAACCAAAAAGACATCGGATGAATACCACCGTGTATGGTCCCAAAATATGGTTTGCACTCAGCTCTGTTTTATTAAATTTTGGATTATAGTAATCATTTAATGGATAAAACTAATTCACTCAAATCATCTTTCACGCATTACGTAGATTGAATATTGTCCAATCGATAACCGACAGTTTATTCTTTCTGAAAGACATTTTATTACCTTTATGCCTTCCTTTAACAAAAGAAGGCTGAATATACAACTTTACATATTTTCAACTCTATTTATTCACCTTTTCATTTATATGCTGCTTATTTAGTTAAACTAAACCTACTTATACATTTCACCATTTTAATGTTACGTAACTTTTGCTGATTACTTCTTGAAGTATTCACCTACTTTAAATGAATTAAATGATATTTTCGATCTCCATAGTAACTGTTTTATTCTTCATAACATTGTTCTTATTATTATTGATACACATCATCCTTGAAAACATTTTACTGTATTTAATTATGTAATAGGTACCTTTGTAATCATTAACAACATGTATTCACTAATTGTCTATAAAGGATCCAGATAATAGCGTAGTTTTCTCTCATTTTGTTGTGCTTATTTACTTCCATTTTTAAAGAACAATAATGAATCTAATTCATTAAGATAAACTTATTAAACCTGCTGTATCATTTCAAGTAGAAGGATTTGTAGCTTAGGCATAGTTGAAACATCAGATTACCTGTATTTCACTTACAACGAACTTGAATGTCATACATAAAATCGGTTAATCTGTATTCGGTTCGGGCAGATCAAGTTTTAGTAGGCTAGTTCATCGATCTATTGTACTGACATTTAGATATTCTTTAAAAAAAACACTGTTAACGATTGAAGTACTCGTCATAAGGAAATTCAATAACCTGACTTTTAACTAATACCATAATTTCGCAGTTAAGATAGAAACTTCTAGTTTACTGATTCATTATTTTACTAAATAAAACTACACATGTTTACAGAAATCGACCTATTCAGGTGACATTAATGTTTACTTGTCTGGCCGAGGATGTGAGAATGCTCTTTGAATGGTTTAAACTTTATTGAGATAAATTTAGGCTCCGTTCGAGCATTAGGTGTTCTGAAGTTTTGTTTTAGTATATGTATGTATGCTCATTCATTAATACATCGAAGTTTAATAGAATTACGACTAAATACCAAATAAGAATATCATCATCTTCTGGGTGTTACCTTAATGACAGCATTTTTGGAGAATAAATCACTAACATCCTCAGAATATCATCATATCAACAAATAAGGATTAACTATTTACACAACACAATTCTTTATTGCCTTGGTTTAGTTAAAACAAAAGTAGACTTTGTGCCCATTATTGCTCAGCATCAGCCACCTTATAAATTAATTATCATTTATTTATTGAAGGAATTCGGTCAGATAAATTTGAAATAAGGTTTGTGATATTAAACATTAATCAGAAAGTGATTTGCAAAGAAAATGAAAGAATCAATAATATACATGACTATCACTATCCTAGAACCTTACATTTCACTAAACAACGGAACATCACAAGCTTTATCAATAAATATAGAGTAGAGAATCAATAGAAATACAAACAAGTGTTTCATAGAGCGATTATCATAATTAATCCGTTTAACTCTTGTAATACTTCAGTAATATCGAGTTGGTCATTTCGTGAACGACTTGATAACATCGATAACTACAGAAATAAAAAGTGTTCATTAATTTTGTTCTCTTAAAGCTTCAAACAGTTAATACGGACATATTCTCAGTGCATATTAGCTTAATTTAAAAATTTCTTTCGGTGCGTATTTGAAAAGTCGACAATTTAATTTAGTTCTTGATTAATAGAGACATTTTAAGGTAATTTGTCTCAGCATTAACTTAGGAACTCTTGACAATCAAGTGAAACTTGACATCTGTTTTATCCTTATTTGGAAGTATTCACAAATATGTTATATCATTTAGTGTTTATAACTTCCCATTACTGTTATTCATGAGTTTAATCAATAAATATTCCCCTCAAATTGAGCTTATCTCTTCAACCTCATATTCGACTAGGACTTGAATTTAGTACTGAGATATATTCATCTGATAAGTCCAAATATCTAGAATTTCGAATTTGATTATACTAATAAATCTAAGTTAAACAACTGTTAGAAATCAAAAATCACTACAATACTGTTAAGTTCAAGGATGGGAATCATAATCTAACTAGAGAATCCAGCTCACCACATTTATTTTCATGAAGAAAGTTTAACTGTTAGATAGTTGAACTTGATATTATCCTATGGTTGATATTTCCAACTTCAATCAGTTCAAGATATATTCAGGTAACTTCATCGATTACCGTTAGGGCGTGACTGCCTCACGTCTGATATGTTTGAACTTCACTAATCATATCTAGAACTATAGAAGTTAATCATTAGTGAATTAATAAATTTGTATTATAAATATCACAGATGACTCTGAACTGTTTAGAATTTAATTTTCAATCACACATTAAGTATATTGAAACATTTTTATTTTCATGTTATTTATACAAACTATTCAATAAAACATACTAACATACAGATTGTTTTTTTCCTTTTCATTAAATAGGGGAAATTAGAAGAGAGATTACCATTTATGTCAATTATAGCACCAAAACAATTACAAAAGAAATGGTCTTCTAAATGGTTCAATGTACAATATAATCAAAATCGATTAATCACTTTATTTGATATTCATGCAACATTACGTGATTTATTAATAAATCAATTAAAACAACAAAATTTTCATAATGAAAAATTAAATAAACTTTATATTAATTGGCAAAATAATCCATCTCATGGTATAAGTTTATTTAATAGAATACCATTAAATCGTAATTGTAATGATGCATTTATAAGTTCACATTGGTGTGTTTGTTTAAATTGGATTAAATTAGACAATAATGATAATAATTTAAATGAAGTTATTATGAAAAGTACTTATGGTATTATACAGAAAATTAATCAAATGATTGTTAAATATAAACCATATTCAACTAAGAATGGTGAATGTTCAATGATTACATTATATAAAGTAAGTAATTATTAGATTTTAAAATCATTAATCTAAAGATAATATGAAAAACTGATTGATTTATCTAACGCTAATAAAGTGTGCTTAGTCGATAAATTCACGTTTGCCCTATGCCCATTGAGTCCCAAGTTGGAGATAATGATAACATAAACCGATAGACCAACCGATATACATGAAACCTGAACACACAGTCAACCAATTAGGAAACTAACATAAATACAAAATAGGAGAAATAGTGAATGTGAATGGAGTATGTATACACAATTGACTAACCATAGTTCATCAATGAGAAATGATATAATAACAGTTAATGTGTCGCTTTGGAGGATAGGGCAGTGGGAACTTGATAATAATAGGAACAAAACGTTCACCTTGAATACAACCAAAAATAACAAAATAGTCTACAGACAAACATTTTTCGAAGATAATCAATCTTCTTTAGGTGCCCAGGATATCAGTTAATAAAGTAAATGCTAACTGAAATAGAAATTTGATCGTAAACAAGATTATTTTAAGTAACATTAAGAATATAAGGAGAGTCATCGCTTCTTGGTCGTCCACATTAAGGGAGGATTCTTTCACTTGAATAACTTGGAAAAGTAACTTATTTGCTACATTATAAGAAACCACTATAAATAGAAATAAGGGGTGTTTTTTAAAGGAAACACATTACCTTCCTTACATTCTTGTAAACAACGAAATCAGAAAATAAACGATGTAAATTGACTGAAGTTAGAAATGCAAAAAATTAGATTGCTAGTTGAATGATCTAAAGACTAAGTGCTCGTCATAGAGTTAGAAAATCTTGGATTCAATTCCTGGTTTAGTCATAGACGCTCCGTGTTAGAGGGTTCTATACTAGGACGAGATAGATATTCAAACTTCTTGGTTTTCGATGATATTCCAACTGTGGTCAACCCTTGGTACATAATTTGAAATAAATACTGCTAGGAATTTTGTTATTAACTGTATTTTGATTCACATACGTTCTACTCTTGAAAACGAAATGAGATAATGCAAAAGAAACTGACATGTTAGATGTGTTTATAAACTAGACTCATATTTTTCTGCGTTACAAAAATCATACAAAGTGACCTTGTATCAATCATGCTTTGACTTGACTTCGCATAAAACTTTGTGATATCACGTGACCTGTCTAGTGAATTCAGTTTATCTGCATTTAAATTTATCATAAACAAACTAACAGCCAAACAAATAAGATCATAATAACATTTATGTTCGTTAATTTTTTTTTGTTTTTGAAGATTGGTATTTTATTTGATTGAATATGTCATAGATTGATGTTGACAGGGTAACATTGAAAGCCATGGAGCAATGGACAAATGTTTTATTCTAGCATGGAACTCTCCAGCATTTTAAACCATCTACTATAAATGAAGATTTGAAAATCTAAATGTTAACCGTCTCTGCATTTAATATCAGACTCTTATCAGTAACTACTTATTAATGATTATTAAGAAGGAATCAGTTGTTGATTTTCGTAGGTACTCTTAGTTTTTTCTTTAAAATATTTTAAAAAAAAATAAATAAAAGAACATAATAAAAGCAATGTAATAATACCCAACGTTTTAATAGTTTTATGCACACTAACATTATGAATACGTAGTTAAATCTTCAAATAGTTTTCATTTAGAATCTTCATACAATCAGTTACATTTATAAAGTGGAATCACACAAGAACAATAAGATTTACATAAGATAAAATGAATTCATCAGTATATTTCATTGTCATCCTATCAACTGTAAACAGTTTAAAATTATAACAAGTTACATTGAATTAAGTATCGAGCATACTTCAACAGTAAATATTGTTAAAGAAGAATATTCTGGAAAGCAATAGAAGTTATAATAATTAGAAAAGAGAAATATGGTATGCTAATAGTTACAGTAGCATTTAATGTGGATTTATATATTGCGTAGTGTAGAAAGGGAGGAGGGTACTATGTAATTATTGAAAAAGTTAAAGAAGGAAAACATTACATAACTGTAATAAAATTAAAAAAAGTAATTATACAACTGTTTAATGGATTTTGAACGAATCATTTTCGTTTGTAAACATCTTGGTAATTGCGTAATAGAGAATTATTATTCTCACCAAGGTAATCATAGGCTTATCATGCTATTATACTGTACATAAAAGTTTAAAACGTTTAATATCTACTGCCTTTGCAAAGCATAGTAATGTTGATGCTATTTGTCTGTTAACAATTTTGAATATTTCTGGAGCATTTACTCAAAAAACCTAGTAGAAACCCTTCATTCAACCCTTTCTATTTACTTGCTACCACAATTACATGTGAATTTGTAGATGAAGGTGGAGGTACTATTCACCTTTGAGTAGTTTAGTCAGTATCTGAAGTTACACGTGGTGAGCAGACAAAATATAAGATATGTTCACTTTAGCGCCACCCTGATTATTTCAATAATTTATTTATAGGTCTCACCTACACTGAATGGAAGACGTATGAATGCAAGCTTTCTCCTATAGTCAGAAGCTCGTCATTTTAGGGATTCATCCTTCCGTACTTCGTAATAAATATCTTCAAATATGTATTGTTTATAAGTCACTTTCAGTTACTCCAATTTTTCACCAGTTTTATCATTTGATTATTACATTGTGGATTTATTAAGGAGCGTTTTTACTAGACCGCATGTGAAACTGACAGGACAAAAACTAATATAATTTAAGTACACTTTTGTTATATTTGTTTTCTGCATATACTTTTCTTAACTATCCTATCCATTCTCTGTCTTATATTGAAGTCTAAAATCGTTGATTTGACCATCATTTTCATGTTTCGTCACAAATTAATGTCGATTGAACACCTCTGAAAACCATGGAGCACTGAACATCTGTTTGGTTTTAGTAAGGGACTCTTCAGAACTGCGCTAATCAATCCTACTATTTTATAGATTGATGGAAGTTAAAATTCTACCAATTGACGCTGTATTTGGGGTTCAGAAGTTTTAACGTCCCTAACTCCTTATCACTTTAATGATGCTTAGATAAACATCCAGTCTACAATCAAACATTAAACTGATGATCAACTAAACATTTTCAGACCTTGATATAAAACGGAGACTCTGTAGTAAAGCGATTAGAGTGAACCATATAATTTTCGAGTTCAAAACTCTAAAAGTGAAAATAATATCAGGTTTTTTTCAAATATATGTATTTTGGTATGCCAGGTTCCATCATCTTTTTGAAAATTTCCCAGGTCGAGGAATTGGAATGTGTTGTATTTTGGTATTCCGTTGTAAATTTGATGTTTAAATACACTTTGTTGAGTTTTTAGTAACTGGCTATAACTGAAAATATTTGATGAACTGTTAGCTTAATAACATTTCCATGAAGGTTTAAAATGAAGACTTAGATACAAACTCTTGCCAGCGTTAGATTGTGGGTGTGCTTTATATGGATATACAACGCTAATAAGAACTATTTAGGGTTCCTATGATATCACTCAGCCTTAAACAATGTTAAAGCTATCTAATATCTGTTTCAGACAAAGTCACTACTCCTTATCATCGCAAAAAGTTGACTTTATCAAAAAAGTACCAATGTATTTGAAATGGTATCACCAGTGGTAACAAGAATATTCCGGGAGGAATAAACTTAGAGAACAATTTTGAAATTTAGACCCTAGAAACAAACAAAGAATCAGTACATCTCCATCATTTCAAGATTACATTTTTGCAAAAATAGTTCAGTTGCAATAACCAAATTTAAATTAAGTCAGTATTAAATCCATAGATAGATGATACGTTTTGATTTGGTCGCTCGTACACTTTCTACAACATCATATATTGAGTAAGCGATGGTTTAACATACATATAACATATTATCTTACTATCCAATACTTCCTAAATCGATATAATTTTATCAAGAAAATGACTTTCATGCCCAATAAGCTGTAATAAATTTTAATACAATGATGTATATTATTTAATTTATTGTAGATTGAATCAGTAGAGCAAGCGATCCTACCACAAGATACCATTCGATTTATTCGTAGTCAAGACGAAGACGGACGTATCCCAATGTTTCAAGGAAAACATTCTTCGACTTGGTCGCCACTAGATTGGATTAAGCAGTTTAAAATATTTAGGAGTATCAATAATAATGATATTAGTAATCATATTCATGATGGTGATTTTATTCATGGAAGTATCCTTTTACGTATACACATTATAGTTCAACCGGAATATGCACATTTTGAAGCAACCGTTGAAGTCAATACAACAACATTCCATTCATTGGATTCATTTCATGTAACGGATATAAGTCGAATTGATATCTATGAAAAACACAATTGGTGTTTATCAGATGATCATGAATGGGCAGAAACTAAACAATACTGTATATGTAGGAAGCATACTTAAAACATTGTATATAGATTGTAAATTGTTGAATGTGTGTAAATATATGTATATACATGTTTACAGGTATTCATAATATGTAGGTTAACTGTCTCAATCGAAACTATTCATCATCACATTATCTCATCTGTAGGAACATTGGGAATCAGGATTAACTGGACAGTTTTTAAAAATAAGTATGTTGCATCATTTTAATGGGTTGTCAGTAAGATAAACTAAACAGTTTAAATTATTTTTTTAACATTTTTATATGCTACACTTCCGTTCGACCCATTTACTATTGCCTTTCTCTGATCGTAAATTATTTATTATTTAGTCATTAATAAGTTTCGAAGTATTTCGCACCATAGATGTCTTAGTTTGCATGCTGCATAATAGCATAGTATTTGAGGCAATGCACATATGAACCTTCAAGACTTAATAATAAAATAATAAGATAGTAACTCATCTACTCTCTGGAGATGGTGAGGGTTATACGGTGGCAAATATACACTAACCTAATCCATTGTCATTTGTAGGATATTGGTATAACTTGATGAACTAAGGATCTAAATATTAATACTTATTTTGAACGATGAAATGTCCATATCTTCTAAATGATTAAGTCGATTACTATCTATTTGATAAACGAATAAAGTTAAGATGATGTTGTTTAACATGACAGTAACAGTCATAATAAATATACACAAAGAAACTTAGAAATAAATTCCACTTATATATATATATATATATATATATATATATATATATAAACAACGAAGAATTTTCAAAGAATGATACAACTATTAGATACATACAGATGGAGGAATGTGATTGCTTGATGTGTCGAATATACAGAAACTCACTATTATAATGGAATTAATACGTAGGTCACAAGAAAACCCATCTATTTATTAAACTATTGTATTTCTGTTATGCCGGAATACAAAGAAGCGTAACAAACTTTCAGAACTGTGTTTGCGAACATTATTTCATTCATTCGAACTATCTGTAATGTAAACATTTTGTTTCTATTATTATTACGCTCCGCTTGCCCTATCCTCCCGTTCAGCATAATTACTGTTATTAAACTGTTTCTTATTATGGTCTACAGTCAATTAATTGTGTACAAGTTGTTTTTATTCACTACTACTATTTCCCTCGCTTTGTATTCATGTTAATTTTCTAATTGGTTTGCTGTGTGGTCTGATTCTATGTATATATAAAAGAATGCTTGAAATATAGATTCGATTCTGTCTGGCTGACCTATTGGCTCGCATTCTTCTTATTTCGGATTGGGACTGAGTGGGCAGAGGGCAGACGCGCAATAACCAACTAAGCACTAGTAATTGGCACTCGGCCATCCAAACCCCAATCACACACCCCATTCTCTCGTCATAACAATTTCATCATTACATCGATGGAGTAGAATTACTGTAATATTTTTATAGCAAACACAAATGACCTGTTATATTTTACCGACTGTCTTTATAGCGAATTAATATCAACTGTAAAATTCCAAAAGCCAGAAAAAACTGAAACAAATATTTATAATAATAATAAAATGGACAATACAACATTGTTTACCTACAATCTTGTTTAGCATTAGACTGATCATTGATAGAATATGTGAAAAGCTGAGAGCGAATGTATATAAAGTGTTTGAAGTTTTTGGTATTAAGGATGTAAGATAGAATCACACCAATAATAACTGATTGCTTGGATTTAGAAAAGAATAAAAGCCTATTACGTGAGGTGGAAGTTGAGTTTTGTTGATGAATACTAAGCATTGAATGTTTGATTGTACAAAAATATGATCGGAACTCATGACTGACCACCTATTTCAGAATTCTTGACAGCTCTGTTCAGTTGACTGAAGGCAAATATTCTTTTACTCCTGTACAGCGCTTAAGTATAGGCAAATAATAATTATATTTACAATGTGTGGTTCTAGTGATTATATGACAATTTATTGGCACTAGCAATCCACATGGAATTAATTGCATAATAGACAGCAAATTTTTACTACTGGATGATCTATGTGTTACGAAAACTGTCTTCATCCTTACTATTTTTGAACCATATTTTGGTGATAAAGATGGAGCTCAAAGGTAATCACACAGTCCATTAGAAATGAGAATAACAAAAATTTGCTGGTCGAGATACCCACAAAGATTCTAGTCACTGAAATTACTACGTTAGTAACTGTACTCAATAACCTTGAATTAATAAAATGTGTGGGCAAGCGTTAAAGAAATAGTTTTTTTACCTAGCTCGAATTCGTCATATCATTCAAAAGATGTTTCACAGAACTATTAGAAAACCATTGATGGTCTTTAGATTGATACGAAAAATTATCGAGATACTGGTGTAAATATTTGCAGTTATTCAGGGCCGAATAAACTCAGTAAGACATTTTAATTGAAACAGAACATTTCCATGTAACACACACGGAAATATTGTGGGACCAATCGACAAAATTAATTTACGTCAAATAGATATTAGTACTTAAAATGGCTTAAACGACTAACAAAAACCAAAAAGTACTAGAGAGCTATTTTGCATTTATAAAACTCATGTGCAAATTGCACCCATAACCTCATCTGGATCAAACCCAAAGCGTTCAGGCTTCACAGCTACGCTTAACGTTTAGAAACCAAGCCAATATTCATTCGTTTAGGCTTAGAACTTAGAACAATTTGTGTTAAATATAAGGCTGTTACGTTCACTATCACTGGTAAGTAGCTGACTTACTTCTTACATTGTGGAACTCTGCTGCTTGCATCAACAACCTTATTGGTGAATCGATTGTAATTAGAAGTGTACGCTATCGGATGTGGACTCAGTAGTTTAAAGGTTTAGTGTTCATCACCAAATTCAAAGGTCTTGGGTTCAATTCCTTGTTGTGACATGGCTATGTACTGTTGTAAAGCCGAAAATAACTATCTTGGTCTTACTAGCCTTCAATGTCAGTATGTCGAATTCAAATCAAACAATCTCTACAACGCCTGATCATAATACACATTGATTGATCATTTACTTACAATGTAACCACTAGTCTAAGTGACACAACACGACGTGCACTTTGTTATGAAGCAAGATGATGCGAGTTCGAACCTATGAGCAAGTATCGATTTATTCGAGATTTCAGATACTCTTTGCTGAGAATGATAATTACCACAAAAACCTGATTACTTATCGATTATCTCCAAAATTTACATTAAACGCTAAAACTGATAAACACTAAAATTTACAATTGACAACGAAAACATATTGTTATGAATTTTAATGAAATGATTATATTAAAGATGAAATAAATAAACTACTAAATAGTGAATAGTAATAATAATAATGATACATTAGGGAGGGGGAAGGTAATAAACTAATTAATATAATAGACATTTAACGATTATGTATAAGTTTCTATTTTTCCAATTATTTCCGACCTCCTTAGTGTCACTTAGCAGTCAGTTATAGCGGGCGCTCATCCAACCGTCATCTCGTGCTATTTGATCACTAACTATCTATAAAGTAGTAATAGGAAGGTTGGAAAAAATGGAGCAAATAAAGGCTCATTTTTAATGGCTAAATGTCTATTATATTATGTTATTGTTCTAGAATAATTATTTCTTTTCAACAGTTGGTTCAAACGGAGGTGGTAATTTAATTGTTGATGGTTCCACACCCCAAATATCACGAGCATATTCACGTATAGTACGATCAGAAGAAAATTTCCCGGATGAAGCGATATTCATAAGCATCATTCTTGACCATTTTTGTTCATCCTATACATATGGAAAAATCCGAATTCAATTTAAACGTAAATTGACATCAATACTAAACCATGATTTATTTCATAGCAAATAGTAAACAGTTGTAACCTACTACAATTGCATTCCAAAACACCACATAGATTTAGAAATAGAACTTGAACGAATGTGAATGGATTCGTAATATGGCTGGACTAAGACATCATATTAGGACTGTGATATGACTGTAAGTGAAACTTGATAATGGTCATCACAGGGAAGATTTGTTTCATCTAATCTTTAAGACACTTTTTCTTCTTCCACATTATTAACAGGAAACTTCTAACTTCCTTTAAGAAATCGCTTTCGCTACTAAACGTATGTAAATCTCATGTGCTGCGGGAACCATATGCAAGCATTTCCGATTGTTCTCCTCTTCTTCAAATCTACCCAAACGCCACTATGCATACTGACTTTTCCTAGCTCGAAACTTACCTACAATCATTAGTTTACAAATGACCATTTGGCTGACTTTGTCCTTGACTCTTTTCTGACACAATCTATTAACATCTAAGAATTACTTACTGAAAACAAAGATATTTAGATTACTCTTCCCGTAAATAAGGCATAACACAAAGATTTTGTTGAAATAATTAGAAGCTTTACTTAAATTTGATGCGACCAAATCAATTAATTGACACGTTTCATCTGTATTAATACATTAGAGATTGTAGTGAAAATTAGATCATGGTATACACTGGCCACACTGTCACGCCGACTGTAAATTTTGCTAATCACTCGACATTCTTGTAATTTTTCCTTGTATACTACTTATTTTTCATATCTAACTTCTGCCTTTAATTTCTTAATATTTTCTAAACACTGTATATGTAAGACGAGATATACCAGGGAGTAAAAGTTCCTTTAAGGTTGTAAGTACTCGACGAGTGTTAAGTAGAATGGATTTCCTGTCAATTACCTTAAACTAGTCTGCGCTGACAATAAAGTGAACTCAATGTCGAGTCGCGTCGATCAGTACGGTAATAGCGCTAGACAAGAGTGGTATTAGTTACTACTACTAAGTAATTAATCTGTGCAAATAACTGTTTCACAGGTCAATGGCAGCTCGAATATCTCAGTGGTTACGTTAGTAGAATGTAATATGTCTCAGGGAAGTCCTCGGGTGATTATCAGTTTCCTCAAAACTGCAGGTACGCCTTGGTGACGAGTACAAAATAGCATAGGACATAAGTGAGAAAGGTTTTTCTGTGGGGCACTGCAAACAAATGATAGCGAAACAATGTATTTACGGCCAGAATATGGAAAACGACAAAGGAATGAGACGAACACATTGTCACAAAGACCTCATCTACAACATTGGTTTATTTGTCAATAAATATTCGAGGATATACTATTCTAACTTACCTTGTAGGCATCCTCAACTTCTTGTTGTGCCCGTATATAATCTGCATAATCTGCACATAGTAGAAAACGATCGTCAAATGCTAAACTATTATATATATCTTTAAATAGATGTGGATTTTCAGGGGAAAAATAACCATCTCTAATTTGTTCCAGGCATAATTTTAATTCCGGTTCTTTTTCAATATATTCTTGTGGATGATAACTAAAATACAAATCAAAATATATTAGAATATATTAGGATGATAATTAGGGTCAATAGATTACTAGTCCACTAATATTTAACCAGGACAAAAAACATCACAGACAGTCACTAACATGTTTCGACTGAATCACAGAGTATCAGCCTTGACTACTGAATAATTGAAAGATATTCAAATTCTTATACTTTTACGTAGAAGATGCCGAAACCGATCCCTCGATCTTAGTCCAAATTCACAATGTCTTAAGAGTAATCAACAGAAAACTGGTCAGTTAACTACTGAGCTACTGAAGATTGACTTAGCGAAACGAAATACTTAGTTACAAGAAGAAATTATTTAGATATAAGGAGATTACAAATGAATTATACTGGAAGAGAGTATTTCCATCGAGAAACACGCTATTCACGGCATCAGTAAAAAAACGGTGTGATACTAATACTATCTTTGAGAAATGAATGATTACAGGCTTAAAGGCGAATATAATAATATACTAATTACTGAAGAACTTTGTAGAATGGAGTCAGATTAGACAAAATGAATAAGAGAATGAAAAAGCTAGATAAACATATTAAAATGATCAGCTACGAAGTAACATAATTTGATAACAGAGAAGAAAAGTAAAAAAATTAGTAACCATACCCCTAAAACGCTTAGTTATAGAGGAATGGAGCAATTTTTATAGTTCATTTGCACAGCACTATGAAACGTGAGGTGGGCACAATAAGTTAGTTCAGAATAACCAACAAACAGTCTGGCTCTACTTTATTAAAATTCATAGAGATAATAGCAGGCTGAGACCTAACCTGTGCTAGGAAAGAGTCTATAATCAACCCTCAACTACCCTGGTGAGGACAATAGGACTGCTTGATCATGATTACTGTCCACTGAAAATGTAGTATATCTAAGAGGTGAATAGATAGGTTTCACTTTCTAATTATTCTCACTAATTAACCAAACTCCACAATTATTATTTACTGAATCTAATTTAATTTTTTCTCTTGAATTCCTATTTAATAATTAACTTATCATGCTTGCAATACGATAAAAAAATATCATCGAAATTCGCTGTATCAATTCGTCACAGATACCTTTTGTTTGGGTGCCGGTGAAATTGAGGAACACTGGGAAGCTATTTGGTCTTAGTATGCGATTCCCAAGTAACAGTGTGCGTTCCACCAGTAAACAAATACAGGTCTCGCGACCAACGCTTAATAATCAGAACTCACTAGGTTGGCGTCCAGTGGTAGTATCAAAGTTTCAATCAGTTTGTGACACATTAAGATAACCGTTCAATAACAGTGACGGTAATTACCAGCACAGCTAAAATACAGGTTTTCTAAGGGGACCGTTAGATCCGCCCAAAACCCTCCTGGGGTTACTCCCAGTCCCAAGCCCTAATAAGGGAGGGTTAGGCATAGGGTTAACAACCCCTTCCGTAAAACAAAACACTGTTAAAATAAACAAATCAGAAAAAACCATTTAAATCCTTTAATGTCCACCCTGGGAGTTAGAAGGTCTTCACTTCGAAGAGTTATGACGCTTCATGGAAAAAACCGAGTTTCTTCGAAAGTCATTAAGACGATGACCCTTCTGCCAACTGGAGTAACAATTAATATAGGTAACTGACCTCAAACAGTTGTCTTCTGAGCAATGCGGTTACACTCTTGAGCCACCAAGACCTCCCCTAATCGACTTTATTTTTCAGGTAGTTCAAGAAAATCCCTTCTATGTTGTAGGCAACCTGGAAGTGAAAACCGCCCTCAATTCCTCTAACAGAGCTCGAAATCACTTTGTTCACGATCAAACACGTTCTCCTTCTCTTGATTCTACTATTTTCACATCTCCCACTAAATCTTCTATAGGTGCCACTTGTACTGATTGCTCGAGTTCCCGAAGTGTCATACCAGGTTTCTTGAGGCCGCGCCCTGAACTTCATGTTGGAGCTTTTGAAGTGCGTACGTTATGTCAAATCGGTCAACATGCTGCATTAGCCAAAACACTAGAATCTTTCACAATTGATGTATGCTGTGTCTCCGAAACACGTATACAGGACCCCAGCATAGTCATCCATTTGACTTCACCTAATCAGTGCACCAGAACAGTACAATTCATTCTTCGTTTATCTGGAGACCCAACAGCGAGCTCATGTGGCCTTGCTGGTGTGTAGGCATAACACTAAGCTTACGGGTAGAACAGGTACTTCTCGAGTGGATTCCTGTAGACAATCGTTTATGCGCTGTCCGTCTAAATGGCACAGTACAAACTCAGAAAGGTAGGGATACACGTCGATGCCTTTACATAGACTCTAATTATGCTCCCCACTGACTGCATCACAGATGAAGTGAAAGACGAGTTCTATATGAAGTTCTCTAGCCTCCTTCAGAAAGTCAAGCACTAAAACATAGCAATTATAGCAGGGGATTTTAATGCCCGAGTCGGTAGGCTAAATCAGGCTGAAAAACACTTAGGTGGGTCATTCGGCATCCCAGCCCAACAAACTGCCGTTTATTTTTAGCTAGCACAAACTTTAAGCATAAAGAGAGATATTGTTCAACTTGGTGACCTCCCAGATTTGCACAACGATGGACGCGAATAGACCACATCAGCATCAGATGTCGCTGGAGAAGCTGTATAGTGGACTGCCGCTCATTCTGGGGTACATGTTTAGATTCTGACCAAGACTTAGTGAGAGAACATATCTTAACGCGTTTCGCTGGTCACAGAAAGGTCACATCAGGCAAACCCCTTAGATATTCATTCGAGACTGAAAATACCAAGATTCCATTTAGAAATGGTTTAGCTAAGCATTTAGTTGCCCACAACCAACAGGCTTATCTCGAAACAGCTTGGAACGATTTTAAAGCAGTTGTAAACGCAGCAGCGTTATCTGCATCTAACTTCAATCCAAAAGTTATGAAAGACCATTGGATCTCTGGAAATTCTAGTGAACTGATGGAGGCTCGAAAACCCATTCCAGTAGGCTCGGAAAATGATGAAGAGCGACGATAATTGAAATGTAGACTGACAAAGAGTCTGCGTAAGGATCGTGAACAGTAGTGGGCAACAAAAGCAAAAGCAATGGAAGCAGCGGCGGCAGGCAATAGTAGACAGCTGTTCCGACTTATCAAGGACACCGATATTAGGAAATCGGAGGTTAGGGAAACTAAACTCTAAAAAAGATGGGTCTGTGATTCACTCTCAGTCTAGAAGATTAAAGCAATCGGCGGAACACTTTCAGAAACAGTTCAACTGGCCCCCCCAGCTACTGTTAGCTTAACTACTATTCCCAAGCTACTTGAATGAAAAAATGATACAGGTCCCCCAACTCTCAGTGAGGTTGAAAAGACTATAAGCGAGTGGAAGCAACAGGACCTGATAGGTTATCTACCGATATTTTTAAGGATGGTGGTATAGTTTTGGTTAGCAGGTTGACTGATATATTGGCCAGTCTGGGGACTTAAACATTATCACATCTGACTGGTCTCAATCGCTAATTGTTCCAATTTACCAAAAGGAACAGAAATCCTCTTGTGATAACCACAGAGGAATCAATTTGACTGATATAATGCCTAAAATATTATCCTCTATAATCATTCGGCGTTTATCCAACACTAGAGAACAGCAAACTTGGGAAAATCAGGCTGGTTTCAGACGTGGACGTGGTTGTATTGATCGAATATTCACCATATGCCAGATTATCGAACATAGACATAGGTACCAACGTCCGACTATAGTTGTATTCCTTGACTTGAAAGTAGCTTTTGACTCGGTGGACCGTGAAGTCTTGTGGCAATGTTTGCCATTAAAAGGCGTACCTCAAAAGTACAAAAACCTTATAAAGGCTCTCTACTCGATCACCACCGGTCAAGTCAGAACCTATGGCAAATTATCATGAGAAATTTCATTTTCAAGTGGGGGTTCGTCAGGGTTGCTTCTTGTAGCCAATTTCATTTAATTTCGTCATAGATATATTCTTAGAAGTCTCAGTCACTTTCAACTTTTCAGGAATTAATCTCCATCCAGGAAGTCATCTCGTTAACTTAGAATATGCATACGTTACAGTCTAATTCAGTGAAGACACTGACAATATGCAGTCTCCTGATCACCTTGCAAGCATATTCGGGATGATTTTCTCCCACCTCTAAATGCAAAATGTTACTTCAGAATTGGTCTACTTCACCCAGATTAGTTATAGGGAGTGTAGTGGGTCGGTGTCTGACGAAATCTCAGCACGGATTCAAAAAACCTGATTAGCATTTGTCAATTTACGCCACTTGTGGCACAGGCAAGATTTCCGTCTCTCAACGAAAGGCCGGGTGTACTGCGCAGCAGTCCGCGCAGTCCTAACATATAGCTGTGAAACATGGGCCGTGAAAACTTAAAATATGCATAGACTTAAGGTATTTGACCATAGAAATCTTCATAGCATCTCTCGTATATCATGGAACAGTTGAATAAGTAATAAGAAGGTTAGACAAAAGGTTCTTGGAAATATGGTAAATCAGTGGAAGAGGTCATTAACCTTCATCGACTAAGATGGCTGGGACATGTATTGCACATGCCTGGTTAGGGTTGATGTAGGCTGGAAGAAGCGTTGGGGCGGCCAAACCAAGACATGGCATCAGTCCATGAAGTCTTTGGCTGTTAGTCTAAGTCATGTTGGTAGATGCAGACTACCTAGTTGGGGTCCGCGTGATAATCACAATAAATGGCTGGACACTTGGTGGCATGGGTCATAATCAGTCACAGTGGCGCAGATGTATTCACTCTTTGCCTTTATCTGGATCTTAAATTCTATTATTCTTTTCTGCACATTTTTACTTTACTCCCCCCTTTCGTATTCTGTTATTGTATTACCTCTGTAATCTCGTAGTGCTAATGTGGTAGGGCAACTTGAACCTATGAGCGTATTTACCCGGTTCTACGTTGTTGATGAATGGATGAATGAATGCCGTTACTCCCATGTATAGTCGAAAGTATGGCTTTGGCCTCAGACTATGAATATTATCGTTCTTCAATCGATCAACCGCGCAAGAAAGGACAAAAATGGACGAAAATTAGATTGAACAATCAAGAGATATAAGCCCAATTACCAAATCAAAGTAGTCACAGTTTGAATACAAAGTCAGGCATACTGAAGCAAATTAAGTAGTGAGTACAATAAGTTGATACAAAGTAATTAACCGGACGAAAAATTATTTTAAAAACAAAATAAAATGTAGTAGAAAGTTGTCATAAGTAGTACATACGTTCAGACCAATTATTAGGCTACATAAACTAATAGTGTTATATTTTAACTACTAATACTATAGTTAACTAAGCATTGTGTATATATTGAACAAAAACATTACTGAAACAAAAGAGATTATTGTACATAACACATCGATTTTTACTCTATAATTTTTCGTAATTTTTCCAATTTAATTGAATTTATAAACCCTAAGCAATGTGTTCAGGTATGAAATTGAACTAATGCACAAAATATCCATGTTATTAATTGTGAATGTAAATTATCGTTTAGGGTCATACTACGAAATACAACCAACATGTTACTGTTATTGGCAGATAGATTTCGATAAGGTAAAGTGTACACTATGCCTGAGTTATGCATCTATTATTCTAAGTTAAAATTAATCTTTTAATAAAAATAAATCGATGCTATGAAATCACTAGAACTACAATCTAAAAATAAAACAAGAATAATATTCTAAGAAATTGAATTTATTACGGTTATAAATTTCAAAATGGTGAAGATTTTCTGTTCAGGTGGATGATATTCATACGTTTAAGTGATGTAACTACTAATCCGACTAATTTGGTGTTCATTTCGCTGTGCTAATGATTTTTTGCAACTTTAACTGTGCACAGATGTGCCAGGTTCTATGTCGTGCATAACTGAGCGAGAAGTGTGCTTTCTAGTTATTCTAAGAGAATGAAATCAGCGAGCTTTTTGCAGTTAGCTGTTTTAATGATTTCTATTGTCTTTAGTTGTTCCTGCTAATTAAGTGGAGCTCTTGGCAACAGTAACGGAAAGGGGCAAGTATACAATGTGAATCCTGATGTACAAGTGAAGCTGTCGAAACTTACAAGCCCGATGAACTGAGTTCGAGTCATGTTGTGAACATTAACACTGGGATGCGGGGACATTACGTCAAATAAAATGAAACAAGCGTCCTGTGTTTCACTTACTAGCCAAAATCCAAACTCGATCATGTTTACGAATTAACGCTGCGTCGAGGTTGTTCTTCCTGAAGGGATATTTGTTAATCAAATTAGGGAAAAAATATCTAAAAAAATAAGTTGTTTGCATTTGTCACAGATTAGGCGTAGTGGGGTTCCAATAAACCCACAAAAGTTAATGTGTTTTGTCCTAGAATTAGGTTTCTAAGTGTTAGTGTGTAGCCATAATTCCATCAAAGATCGAACGGAGGACATTCAGGTCTCACGACCGATACTTAGTTATCGGCACCACTAGGCCGTAAACAAATATTAGGATTCTCGATCCAATCAATGTGAGTAAACAAACGTACAGAAGGCTCATAAAATAAATATACAATTAATTCTTACCCAACTTTGTGAAGTGCATCAACCTGATCTACAGTTAAACCAAATACAAACATATTTTCGCGACCCATTTCTTCGCACATCTCTACATTTGCTCCATCCATAGTACCGATGGTCATAGCTCCATTAAGCTGAATGTAAAATTAACATTTGATAAAACGATTTCTTGTATAACCTTGTCATGAAGCAAATCCCTTAACAATTATACTAACAACAACAACAACATTAGCCCTCAAAAGTACTGTAATTAATAAATGGAAATTTTTAAGTAAAGACGTTATATCCTGCCATATTTCGCACCGTATAACCTACCCAGACTTTAATTCGTGGTTACGTGAAAATTAAACCGCTGTTCGAGTTACATTTATTGGTATCCTTTAGTTAATTTGACTATTTGAAGAAAAGTGCGCCAGATGCACAAAGTCTTACAAAGAAGTCTTCTAACATTTCCTGGAATGTCTATCATAATGAAAATTTTAAACAGTCAGTAGTCCAATTTCGGAGCGCCTGGTCGTTGCTAGCTTGTCTACCTTACTCTACATTTCTTTCAAAATCCAAACAGAAGAACGATCAAATTTAAATCAACTAAAAAGTAATAATCGTGCACGAAGATCAGTTCACAAATTCATTCGAAGTGAAGACCGGTGTCAGACAAGGCTGCTTACTCTTGCCCTTCCTCTTCCTGCTAGTGTTTGACTGGATCATGAAGACTGCAACATCTTAGGACAATCTCTGAATACAGTGAACAACATAGATGCAACTAGATGACTTGGACTTTGTAGATGACCAAATTAGATCTTCTATTCCATACACAGCAACAAATCTAGAAGAAGATGGACAAGGTAGTAGCAGCCTCGGCACCAACCAGTAGGCCTCAACTTACAAAGAAGAAAATCTTAATCCTTCGATACAAAACAACGAACACTAACCCAATTTCACTTGACAGAGAAATTCTGGAAGATGTAGAAACCTTGACATACATGACCAGCAGTATCATCGATAAATAAGGAGAGTTT
This sequence comes from Schistosoma japonicum, assembly GCA_025215515.1. Lineage (NCBI taxonomy): Eukaryota > Metazoa > Platyhelminthes > Trematoda > Strigeidida > Schistosomatidae > Schistosoma > Schistosoma japonicum. The sequence goes on along the minus strand of CM046069.1, from coordinate 25,899,025 downwards.
GATGCAGATTTGAAGGCGCAGATTAGAAAGGCAACGGAGCACTTTTACAACTGAAAAACATCTGGAACTCAAACCAACTGTCAGTCAACATTGAAGTCAACATTTTCAATACAAATGTGAAGACAGTTCTATTGTATGGAGCTGGAACTTACAGAACTACGAAAACCATTATTCAAAGGATACAAGTATTCATAAACAACTATCTGCGTAAGATACTTCGGATCCGTTGTCCGGATACCATCAACAACAACAACCTTCTATGGCAGAGAACAAATCAACCAGCTTCAAGCCAAGGAAGAAATTAGGAAAAAGACGCTGGAGATGGACTGGACACACACTGAAGAAACCACCAAACTGTATCACAAGACAAGCATAACATGGAATCCTGAAGCCCGAAGGAATAGATGAAGACCTATAAGCACAGAGCATCGGGAATCGGAGACAGATACGAAGAGAATGAAGAGCATTTGAAAAGAGCCGGGAAGAAACACTCAGTACAGAGTTAGTTTAAGAATATTGGTCGGTGGCCTATGCTCTAAATGGAGTAACAGGCATTGGTTGATTGAAAAACTTATTAACTTATAAAGTGCAGGTGCGCTAGCTATTCACAATTACAAAGCTCAACTTAACTGCAAAAGGTGACGCTCACTATCCCATGCTTTTACTATGGTCGTAAGACGATAATTGTAAGCGCTGCATTTCATCTTCGATAAGAGTTGAACTTCTTGGTGAACCACATAAAGTACACTTAAATGCGGCTGGCCAATTATCATACGTGCACACGGCACAAGGCCACCGTTCATGCGTCCCTATAAAAAGCTACATTATCGACAGTTTCAAGACGAGGTATTAGTTTAAATCGCGTAAAATCAATAGTGGAGAAGACTTGTCCGTAAGCTTTAAAGAATAAACGGTAGTTTACGGATTTTAAAACTACAACACTGGAATGTTAGCTGAAATCTCATAATATGACTTTTTTTAAGTTTTTTTAACAATGTAATGTAACAATGTAATTAATACCTTATGACCAAGGTGCTAATTTGAACCAGAACCTAGAGTAGGACAAAATAAAGGAATATAGAGTTTTGGATACCTATTGACTAGATTGTGCTTTAAATTTTGCATGGAGCTGACACTACACCAAATTAAACAACTTACCATAAATTTCATATTACCGGTACCCGAAGCTTCTGTACCAGCAGTAGAAATCTGTTCAGATAATTCGGCAGCGGGAAATATTTTTTCAGCCAAAGAAACACGATAATTTTCAAGGAAAATAAGCTAAAATATAAAAAATGAAAAAATCGAAATAAGATGTTGATTGATTACATCGTACAAATTCTGCATAGCAATACTGTTTCCATATATGAAAGGTATATATATCAATATGAATAAATAGTGTTTTTGATTCACACTTTATGGCAATGGTTTAATGCCTGGAAGACCAAGAAACACTGACAAATGTTTTATCCTGGTATGGAACTCCTCATTAACAGTGTGCATTTTCGACCCTAACAGAAATCGAACATACGATTTTCAGGTCTCGCATAGAATGTTTGACCAATGGCAGTCGATGATCATTACACTTTATCGAAAGTTGATTGAAATGTTAACATTCAGTCTGTCATAGTCAGGAAATCAATTTATAAATATCTTATATATTTAATCTTCATGGCTTGCAATAAAGTATGATATTTTTACTAAGATTGTAACTATAATTTACTAGAACTAGTGTCAACACACAGATATCCAGGAAAATTAAGCTTCTAACTAATATTTTTCACTAGCTAATGGAAACAAAAGAACAAAGCTAAAAATACGTCATTTAAAAAATATCATACATGACATAGTTTACTGTAGCTAATCGATCAGCAATTTTATGTCACGCACCAATATATATATATATATATATATATATATATATATATATATATATATGACATTTAATAAACTAAAAAGCGGTTAAAGCAGTACTTGTTTACACTTACTTTTATTCTACCACGTACAACTGGATCGTTATTGACAATTTTTCCTACGGAATTGATTAACTTGATAATAAGTTTCGCCATATGATAACCTGGTGCAGCTTTACCACCAATCATAACTGTACGTGGACATACTGGCAATTCAGGATTAGCTTTGATACGATTGTACAAAGTGATGACATGTAAACAGTTCAACAGCTGGCGTTTATACTCATGAATTCTTTTGACCTAGAATATGGGAATCCAGAAAGTTTAAATTCAAATTAAAAAGATATAATAATAGTAATACATATATATTTTTTCTTGGTATCTGAAGTGATCATGCATGATCAAAGATAGAATTCACAAAACCCAAATAATTTGCATCAGTTCAATATACTGTAATTGTTAAGGCCAATACTGAGAGAAATGATAGTGTGGATAGAAAGTCAAAGATGTGATATCAAATCCTCTTACATGTACTGAATCTGCTGTCAGGTAAAGAAAATGATTTCTTATAAACGATTTATAAAAGGAAGAAGAACGATAATAAGAAATATTTGACAGCATGTATAAAGTTTATTTCCTCCTGAATATTTTACCAACTTATTCGCTAGTTAGATATGATATTCGTTACTGTTGAGACGGCTCCCAGAAATCTCAACGAAGCCTCCAGAGCTCTCAAAAGAGGTAGAGATATTTTATCCAATCACTGATCAACAGAACCCTCCGAAATCTCGACGTGGCGCGTCTTGATTGGGTAATGGTTGAAACTTCATAGTTCAGATTGGATGGATTATACTACTGATTTTGTTGTTTCAGAAAACTATTTTTTGTACCTAACTCACTCTCTATTTTACAGGAATAAAGTTCCTATCTACTCATCTTCTGAATTTGCGACAAGGAGGATTCAAGGCTTTCGAGTGATAAAGTTGTCTGTGTCTAGTCAAGATATCATGCATGAGATATAACAGTTACTATAAATATAAGTCGAGCATATGTGGTAGAAACACATTAACTTCGGATTATACAAATAAGTACATTTTTTAACGAGTCAATTTTTACTCTTTAAGTAACTGTTCGACAAGACAATTATAAACCCCAGTGGACTGAAGTAAGTAAATCTCACCTGGATATCAAATAAAGATGCAGGGTTAATTGTTACACCATAGTGTTGTTCAAGATAAGAAGCAAATTTAGCCTTGTTTTCTCGTTTTATACGCATCAGTTGACGCAGAAAATTCACGTCATTAACACGTGATTTTAACTGAGCAATTTCATGAAGATTAACAATCCATGAATCATCACCATTCATTCCTTCCATAATTAAGTCTGATAAGTTTGGATTACATAACAGCAACCAACGACGAGGTGTAATACCATTTGTTTTATTTTGAAACTTATCCGGCCATAGTTCAGCAAAATCTTTGAAACTGTAATAAACAGAAAAACAAACAAAATTGTACATGTCAAATAAAGGAAGGAGATTAACACACTAACTGTATTAGATAAACAAATGTCACTTAGTAATTACGCATAAACGTGAAAAATAACCAATCAATCATAAGAAACATAGAAGTTGTAATAAAAATGTACGCGTCAATTCAAATTATCAAACTAGATCATCACAGAGAGACGAATTTATGAAGATAAATACAACAGAAGTAAAATTAATAATAACATCAATTTTAGTGTACAAGACACGGCATACAGAATATGATAAGAGATATAAAAATGATTTCGAGGAATAAGAATTATTAAATAATTCTAAAAATCATGATTAAAGAATCGATAAGCAATAAATAAGACAGTGCCATTGCGACCGATTATGAATCGTGTCACAGAACCACCGATCGCATGGAACTCAATCAGGTGGTGTGCATATACCAATACGGCTCAGATCAACAGTCAGAAACTTCATAGAATGATGCATTGTTTTAGTTTGATATGCCTTAGTTTTCTTTCAGTCAATTTCTACATCACTCAACATCGTGTTTAGAGGCTATCCTCATTTATGAAGACTAGAAATGTTACCAGCCTATTATTTAATTTTGTCTGGTACTCTTCGTATAATCTTAGTAAGGTTTACTCGATGGTCCCAATATATCTCAAGCACTGATCTAAACACAAATATGCTAGTAACTTCCTAATGTCCCCTACTTTTAGAAACCGTTACATCCACTAAACAAAGCGAAACGCAGCATAGTATACTTTTCACTTCGTTGACAGACAGATATCATGTCTATAACATAAGTGAAAAAAGCTTATTAACATTTTGGATCCATGTAGTGATTTTGTCAGACTTCAGAAATGAGTGAAGTTGTGGAATAATACAATAAACTGTGGTCGCTATTCGACTAGTAAGTTAAACACTGGCTGAATGTATGCTGCTTTAACGCGACGGACTATGAAACACTTCTAGATTAATAGTTTAAACAACACTGAGTTATTGCTTGAACGGAAGAATGTAAACAAGCACTAGTTACTACCTAATTAGTTGACAAATTATGATTTCGTAACCATTCTGAAAAAAACAAGAGTGTTATTTGGTGATTACAACGATTTGAACAATGCTTATGTATGTTCACTAGGAAGAGAATCAGGGGATCAAACATGGGGTTCAATGGAAAACAGTAGAGCTTTGACGTTTTAAGCCAACACAATATGAATCAATATACTGAAGACGATAAATGTAGTCTTTTGATCAATAATGTAAGTATGACCAGGGTATACTTCTTCCTCTCTAGATCCAAAGTATTGTTTCAAAACTGGTCTGCGTCAACACCTGAACTAAAGATATGGAGTAAACTAGTTGAGTGCACCGACCACATCACTTATCTTGAAAATCTGATCAACCCTAATGGGTTGATGTCCGACAAAATATAGGAATTGATTCAAAAGGATGGTTTGGCATTTGTCAAATAACGTCACCTCTGGGGTGAAAGAAATAACCATCTGTGAATGTAAGGACGAAAACACTTAATGATATATAGTGGGCATAAAGAATATGATACACGGAGAAAGAATTAGTTTGTAGAAAGAAAATTATAAGATGATTTTGATCCCAGGTTTAAAGGTAAGACAAATAGTGAGTGCATCTACACCACTGTGGCTGATTCTGAGCCATGTGACCCAGAGTTTCCGACCATCGGATACACATTCATGCACACCAATTGGCATGAATCTAACACCATGGCTCAGTCCACTAGTTAGTGACTTCATGGACTAATACCACACTTAGGTTTGGCTGCCACTAGCGGTATTAGTCAGCACTACTCGTTGAAGAAGTTGGTGGTTATGCATATGCAAGACATGTCCCAACTACCTCAGTCGATGAAGATCAACAACCACTGTAGGATATGTTTAAGCTTACAGATAAACTTTCAAGCGATTTCCGCAAGACTATCGATTCATAGTCTTGGCTTAACTACGGTCAAAACAGGAAGAACTAGGCATAAACTAATATCTGTTTCTAAAACGTAAATTAACACAATGACATAATCAATACAGCCAGTCAAAAATGGAATAGAAATACACATATTAGACAGTGATTGGAAATGCGTCAAAATGAACAAATGTGACTATTATTCATGTTTATAAAGATAATACAGTTCTATGATTGGTTGTTAAACAAAGATAATCTATACAATCAGACCGGCGTTTAAATAGATGTCATTGGTCAGGTTAATTATAAACACAATTAACACTCCCTCCGAAACGACCACCACGTCTATGATCCACAACTACTCCCGTTAGATAATCGGCCTCTTCGAGTAGACACAAGTTTCTCACATCCTGAGTAATTTCATCAGTTGCCGTCTTCAAATGTACCGTTCTAACACGTCCATCAGGACCATAGTTCACCTGTTTGACTATAGCTTTTGGCCACAGACTTCTTGGTACATCGACATCATTCAATAGGACTAAGCCCCCTGGTTGTAAATTTTTCCATATGTTCATCCACTTAGATGTAATATGAAGGGTCAGTATGTATTCTCGCAACCATTGATTCCAAAACATTGTAGCTAACCATTGAGCTTCAATCCACCTTTTGTTGTACGATGATGTTTTACTCATAGCAGCTTCTTTGAAGGATATTCTTTTATAAATTAGCAATAGTTTGCTTGGCGTAAGAGCTTCTAAGCACTCACTGTCATCTATTATCTTCACGAGCGGTCGGTTGTTCAAGATTCCTTCTGCTTCAGTTAAAAACGTCAGTAACGATTCGTCAGTTAATACCCTTTGGAACAAGAGAGATCTTAGAATTCTCCTAACAGACCTTATAATACGTTTCTACATACCCTCTCGGTGACTTATTCTCGGATGATTAAAATGCCATTCACATTCCCTCTCGATAAGAGAGTTCAAGATCTTTGTCTGCTCCCAGTTCCTAATAATCTGTCTCAAACTGAAATCTGAACCTCTAAAATTCGAGCTGTTATCACTAAATATGCGCTTTAGTCTTCCTCTCCTCGCGATGAATCTTGAAAGTGCACATAGGAAGGGATCGGTATCTATGGCGCACGCCATTTTGATGTGAACTGCTCGAATAGAAAGGCGAGTAAATAAACAACCATAAAGTTTTTCGGCGGTTCTTCCTCTATTAGTATAGAACGGTCCGAAATAATCTACGTCAACTGAGGTAAGTGGTGGCACGTGTGCCTCCAAACGGTGTTTTGGAAGTGGCACCATGATCTGAGAACTAGGCGTAGCAAACAGTCTTCCGTATAGATAACATCCCTTTAGTATCTTCCTAACTGTAGAATAACCTCTGATAACACATCATTACCAAGGTTAATTTTGATAATTTCAAATAAATTGAGCATTGGATAGGTTGTTTATAAAATGAGTTATATATATTTGTAAAATTCCAATGAGTAGAAATTAAAATTTCTACTCTGATAACCCAGAATTCTTCGCGAATACTATTGAGTTTATATGAAATTCCAGTGTTCGCATACTGTAGATGATAATGCATCACGACTAAATTGGTAACAAAGTGCTTGCTGGGAAGTATAATTGGATGCTTACTTTTGAATGGCAGGCACGTTAACTGCAATCGTCCACCAAAGCGAATAATATCGTCTACCATAAAGGGGTTAAGATTTTTTATTGGGCTTCGGAAATTTTAGTCCTTTCTCATGATATCGCTCGAGTACACCACATGGCGTGACAATTCCTTACTGTCAATTGTATCATCAATTTCCTCTTCGCGCATATTACGTAGCTTAGTAGTATGATCTCTGAACCTTTGCTGCGCAATTTTTCAAAATATTCTGTTCCATTGGAAACGCATTGTCTTGTACTAGCTTGATTATATTGTTTTGTATAATTTATATTTTCCAACTTTAACATACCTGTGGTCAACGTTTTTCCGTCCCGTTTGTTTGTCAGATTGTCGACGAATCGTTTACATAAGGCAAATACTCTTAGCATTCTAGACCACGATTTACTCATGGCGAATCGATCCAGAAACAAGTCATTACAGTTTATAGACTCATGATTTTCTTCTGATAGTACATTAGGAAGACATTACTGTTCTCTTTCAGACTAGGCCATGTGTCTTTGTTCTCCCACAAGAATGCTGGTCCTCGTAGCCATTCTCTTGTTTTTGTTTTGTCATCCGGTGATACTCCACAGGAAGCATAATCTGCAGGATTTCGTTTACTGCTGATATATCCACTGGTTCGGTGTGGTCAATTCGTGTATGCTTGCTGGCGTGCTACCTACGAACCTTTCGAATCTTGTAGTTGTGTTTTTTATACAGTGAAGTACGATTAGCGAATCCGTCCAATATGTAACAGACGCAAGAGGTACATTTAATTGTTGCTCAACATGTTTCCCTATCTTAGCGCACAGCACATAAGCCGTTAATTCCATCCTAGGTATGGTTAGAGGCTTCAAGGGAGCAACTCTAGACTTAGCAAGCAGTAGAGAGCAGTGAGCACAAGTATCCTTATAACGAATATAAGCTACAACACCACACGCTAACTCGGAAGCATCAGCAAAACAATGAATCTGAATAATCGACTGTTTAAACATTTTAGGTCTTGGCGGATGGGGGGGGGATTCATTAGAACAAAAGTGCTAAAAATTTAAATAAAGTGCGAATAGCAAGATGCCTTACGCTAATAAAGGATTACAAAAATTAATCAAGTAATTAACTTCTTAAAAAGTATTAGCTGCTGAGGAATCGCAATGTAATTCAAGTATTTTCGTTCTCTCCGATTATTATAATTATAAATTATCAATGTCTATACTTTCTATTGTTAATAATCACATAACACTTTACTACCCACGTGTAAACTAGCTTTGAGCAACATTAAATATACTGATATAATCTGAATCACTTTTAAAATACAAAATCTTACGTTTGAGTTTTTAGCAAATGTGAGTGTATAGCTGCAACTCCATTTACAGTATGAGACCCAACAATACACAAGTACGCCATATTGATGCGCTTTTCACCTTCTTCTTCTACCAATGACATGCGACGAATACGATCATTATCGTTCGGCCATTTTGAGCGCACAATCTACAAGCAACAAAATGTACGAAATCAAAGGACATTTATCTATAAAACAGCAAGTAGATTTAATTCTCAGGAATCATTTAGATGTTTATTTTAAAAATAAGACAATTTGTTATTTCTTTGAAAACAGTTACAATTTTAAATTTTCATAACGCTTCACTAAGGTTACATTATCTACTAAAATGACATGAACTTAAGACTACGTAACTTAAAATTTCATATTATGGTAGAAATTATGCTTATGTATTTAGTATAAAACTTATTCACAAATTATGGTAACCTCACTTTCAAAAAATGGAATATGCTAGTCGTAACTGTTTAGTTATTTCTACAAGTTTCTACTATGAAGGAATACTATAGAGATTAAAATTCTGGTGTCTAATACGAGTGCCAGGAACACTATAACAGACAATTTCATATTGGAGTAGGGACAATTATAAATAAATGTACAGACAAATAGTGTGTTAATTAGACTTGAACAATAGATGATATTCAGGCAGCAAAGATATGTAAAACTGCAGGTTGAAATCACCGGTAGAACAATAAGGTTATTTTACTTCACAACAAATATATATGCAATTAGAATGGCAAATATAAAAAGGCGAGTAATTAAATGTAGAACAGCGTAATGTCCCTCATTGTTTAGTTTCAATTGCTTTAAACAAGTCTATTGACAAAAACAAGTGAAATGATTGAAGTTTCATTAAGTCAGATAGTTAATCAAGCCCAATCTGTTGCAGAAAATACATTACATTATTATTGCACATCTGTGTCTAACCAAGCACAGTCAACGATGATTAACTACGTCCTTTCTATCACGTGATGTTGGATGGTGTAGAAGATGAAATGGATGAAAAGTAGGAGTAGTAAAACTAAAAGATAGGATCAGTTCATGAAATCGTTGACTGTTGGTCTGAGCTATGTCGGTAGATGAAGACTATGTGATTGAGATATACACGATGATCACAATCAGTGGTTGGAGACACTGAATGAGATAGATGAAAATTGGTCACAGTGGCACAGATGTATTCATTGTTTATCCTCTTCTAGATTTTAAGTAGCATTTTCCTTTCATACACACCTTTATTATGATTCTTCTAGTTGAAATATATCGTGGTGTGGATCTTGTTAATTTGATCTGGTTGTTCTAGTGTGACATGACAACTTAAACCGATGCACAAATGTGCCAAGTTCTACACTGTACGTAGCTGATTACTGAGTTAGTTATATTCTCAAGTACAGAAGGAAAAATTAATAAGTTGAAACTGTTTTCTGTCATTTGCATTCGTCAAAAATTGATCTTGGTTAGGTAACATTGAAAACCAGAAAGGACTAGATATCTGTTTTCTCTTGGTTCGGGATTTCTCAGTGGCAGTGAGTACCGATTACCACACGACAAAATGAACACATGACCTTCAAGCCTTACGGCTAACGCTCAACATTCAGCGCACATTGTGTTGGCTTCCAGTAGTAAGATTTCCAATTCAATCAATTCATTATACTGCGGAACGATTGGTCTGATTGGGGACTACTACTTCGTTTTTAAATTATACAAACTCCAACAATCACGACTTCTCACTAGAACTTCTTTTGTCTTGAAGTGGGTCACTTGTGGGCTGATTAAAATTGTTATGTTTATGTGGTTTTGCATAGGACTCCTCGGCGATGCGCATTCAATAGTGCTGACTATCGGAATTTATCACGTGGTCTAAACGTCCTGGTTTCGATTCACGGTAGTGTTACGACTTGACACTTTTAAGTCTGAAACTAGGACAAACCAAACATCAAGTATTCCATTCTTTAAAATGACATAAAACCGAGATCAATTTATGGCGAGTGCAAATGACAAATTAAAACCGATCTCCAGAAGACAATCCAAGATTAACAGTTAAACTATATTTGTTTCATTAATATTTTATAGTACTTTTGAAATTATTTACTAGCAATCAATTCGTATATCCTTAAATACAGATATAAAGAAACATAAATATATTCTGTATGGCATTTATGCACATGTGAAAACATTGGGTAGTAAACTTTCATAATCAACCAACGTATTATTGAATAAGAACTGTAAACTAGAAATTAAGTAGATCCCGAAAAAAATTTATTAATCGTAAATAAGTAATTTATTGAAACCATTGTAAATAGTAAAAATCGAAGTAGCATTAGTCAAAGGAAAATTGAAAAAAGTAATTAAAAACAATAAAAATAGTATGTACCAATAAGACAAAGAATTTACTGTAATGGACACGAACTTCCCAATATATGCATTCACTAATGAACTTAAAACTTATTTGTTGTATAGTCTGAAAAAATTTACCCATAATTTTAAACTATCCTATCAGAGATTATAGGTTTTAAACTGATCAAACTTTTAATAAATGCGTTACATATTTCATGCAGTAATTACATTATTTTCAGTCGAAAGCACAGTCGATTGGGTTTATACATTATTCATCGCTAGGTCCGTGTAGTTGTGACTACCTATTCAAGCAGAAGTAAATAGAAAATATTCTATCAATCTTTTAGCAGCATGTGAATTTTAGTCAAAAAATCTTACAGCAAAAAATCACATAAATATCATCGTACGCATAAATATTCACGAATAAAGACTCACATCCAAAAATTCAGAATTAATTTGATAGATAATTTCCAAATGTCGTGGTAATATATGTTCCAACAATGTGACAGGCCAACGTTCCAATGCTTCAGGTAAGATTGTATGATTTGTATATGCAAATGTGTGGTAGCTTATATGCCAAGCCTATTTGGTTTTAGATAGAGAAGTATAAAACAGAAGATGAAAGACGCCTTCACAAAATCACTTCGACAAAATTAAACGTAAAATATAAACTTAAAAATTGCGTACTGGTTTGTATTTACAAGTTGTAATACGTGATCCAAACAATGAAGGCGACAACAGTTCAAGTGCACCTAATTATTCAGTCGATAATAGCAACAATAAGTTAAGTAAAACCAAACACAAAAATGGTAATCATATAGTATATAGAAGGAAATTGTGTTTAAATTGATCTCAGAATCTGATCTATATAGAAAGCGGAGATTATTTCTTATGATCATTTTCTAAATAAAGTTACAAAAATTTGTAGTACAAAATAACTGACATAAATTTAATTAAATTACAGAAAACCTCTTGTACAGCGGATAAGTTACACGAATTTAATACTAATAGTATCAGTTCAAAGATTATAATATCGGTTTTGGGTATTCCTAAAGAAATGAAGGTCATTATTAATTTATAATTGTCAACATAGTGGAGGGATTCTTCTTGAGTTACCTAGAAAGAAAACTGGAGGGAAGGGTAGTCATGATTATCTATAAACGAAATATCAGTGTCCAGTGACAACTGTTTGGAGCCAGTCACACACGCCCCTTTTATAAGTAGATTTTATTATCATCTATGCACTTGTCAAGGCCTTACAATCGGAGACGGAAATCCATGGAGTAAGATGAAATGTGCATTTGTAGGGCCAGTCCTTTCTAACTTCGCTGTTTCATTGTAGAAAGGCAGCATGGCTGAAATGATGGTTGATTGAATAAACACCTCACTGTTGTCACACCAAAGTACAATTAACAGTCAACTTCGTTCTCGAACCTTTCATTTCATGCCTTTAGTCTTATCACTCTCCATTCAACTTGCACGGTACGTCAAAGCCTAAAAGACCAATTATTCCAGCTAGTATAGCCTGATCGGTTCATTGTGATAGGCAAGCGTGACCACTACGTCAAGGTAGAAGCTACAGTCGAAAAGGATATAAGATAGCTATCTGCTTGTAAAATACACTGATAACAAACCATGTGGCATAAAATTCAACCAATCTTCTATTCGTTTAAAGTCAATCAATCAATGCCTGTTACCTTACGTGGAGCACAGGCCGCCGACCAATATCCTCCAACCAACTCCGTCCTAGGCTTCCCTTTCCAGTTCTTCTAATGTGATGTTCATCTTTTTTATATCTGCCTCCGATTTTCCACCCAATGTGAGCTTTAATCTTCCTCTCTTCCTTCGGCTTTCAGGACTCCAAGTTAGTACTTGTCTTGTGACGCAGTTTGGTGATCTCCTCAATGTGTGCCCCATCCACCACTAGAGTCTTTTTTTAATTTCTTCCTTAGCTGGATTTTGTTTTGTTTGTTCTCTGCACTGACTAAGGTTATTGCTGACGGTATCTGGGTAACGAATCCTAAGCATTTTTCTCAGAGAGTTATTTATAAGTACTTGTATCTTATTAACTATGCTTTTTGTAGTTCACATTTCAGCTCCATTGGACTGTCTTCACGTTTATATTAAAAATTTTGACTTAATGTTAGCTGAAAGCTGGTTTCAGTTCTAGATGTCCCCCAATTGTGGGAATGCCACCCATGCATTGCCAAACCGCCCCTTCACATTTGCACCAGATCCTCCTTGCTTATCGACGACTCGGCCAACGTAAATAAAAGTTTCCACATCGACTAGAGTTTCTCTGTCAAGTGTAGTTAAGCTGGTTGTCGTTGTTTTGTATCTAAGGATCATGAGATTCCCTTTATATATGTTGAGGCTTATTGACGGCTGCAGTGGCTGCTGCTACACTGTTCACCTTCACCTGAATTTTTTGTTATTTAAGGTACATTACATTAATAACCAAACTCACCACTTCAAATAAACATGAAGACAAAATAAAGAATTCCTTCTTTTGTTTCAATATCCCGAAATTAGTTTTACAATTTTTTTTAAATCATCTAAGATAAATTTATGTCTTCTAGGTATTTTGTGAACTTTGACAACAAGTGATAAAAGTACCTACAGTTCACTCTGTAATTCGGTACAGCATTAAAAACAATAGTACGCACTTGTAATCTTTAGTAAAAGTTAACAAACATACTGGGTAATCATTTCCATATGTCTGTTAAAAGTTGTAATATGCATTAATTTTCTGAAAGTAATAACAATTATACTTTATTCCTTATTACTGATCAAGCTCTATTTATTAAAAACTGTACTGTCATTATACTAAATGCAACATGTGTTTAGTATCCGCGAATCACCAAAATTAGTGACATCCTGGCAATATAATTGAGAACCATTGTTAGTCATAAAAACGTCACTTAGTTTTACTATCAAGTAGAACGTCACAAAAACTTAAGTCACGACTATTGGATATAAGTAAAACGTGTTCGTGGTCTACTTTGAAAATTTATTTCCGACAGTAGAATTTCTCAGATTCGTAGTGTTTAAAAGTAGTAGTCTAGAATGGTAGATAATCTTGTCTGCTTATGAAATGATATTTATTCATTTAAGGCGTACACAAAAATCTGATAATGTGAAAGGAGCTTACTTTTTTCCACTCTAAACCCTCTAAATCAACCAAGATACGTAGTAATTCAGGAATAGCCAGTGAAGGATGCGTATCATTTAGCTGAATAGCGACTTTATTTGGGAATTCATCGAAAGATAGGTGATTAGTATCGCCGCTTCGATAACGTCGAATTATATCCTACAAAAGTAAACAAGTATAAAAATTGAAGTTGAAATGTGCACATTAAAACCAACTATCAGAAGTCCCTAGTGATATAGCTTCTAAACGTCTTTGCTAATTTTGCCTTAGTTAAGTCGTTACATATTGAATGTAAAACAAACACGCATAAACCTCATAAACCACCAATTACTCAACAATGTAAACCAATAGCTATCGCTATCACATCGGCTATTTTTTTATAACCTCCAATTAAATATATATATATGTACATAGCTTAAAGATATGGACCAATCAGTTTAGGCCCAGTAGTTTAAAAAATTCACTAGTTTTATTCACCTTTTGTGGATCACATAAAGAAGAAGTTTTTACATGAATACAGTAGATAGAATTTTTTTAAGATATTACCTGCAGAGTGGCGGCAACTAAGAAATATTCTTGACGAAGGCGAAGTTCCTTTCCAACAAAGAAATTGTCGTTAGGGTAAAGAACTCGGGAAATATTTTCTGCATGATTACGGGCACACACAGCCTACAAGAAGAAATAAATGTAATAGCCAATCGTCAATCCTGTTTCTTACATGAGAAATGAGTATATAAAACATGGAAAATAAGGAGATTATGAGCCAAAACAGAGTACGTTATTTTTAAAAACAGAATATAATACAACGCATATATACAACAAAACATATATAATATAGTAAAAAGATAAAATATGTTACAAAACTGAACCGTTTATAAAACTGTATGCAAAAAAAGGAGTACATGTGTTTATCGTATATACACTGAGCTGGCCTTACCTAATGACCGAAGGTTAAAATAAACAGAAGGCTATCTCGTAATCGAGTACAAAAATGTAACATTCCAGACTGCAGCAATTGTAAACAGTATAATAGATTGAATAAAGGTACTGACATAAACACCACTGATCTCGGTGTAGAAGGGTATTCAGAAGATGAGTAATAGGTCATATAGTTACTCAAATAAAAGCAGGTAGCGAAGAGTTTAAAACTTAGACCATGAAATTTAAAGATGAGCAGTTTAATCACTGAATGACTGACTTATTGTATATGCTGAATTTGTGATTAAGTGAAGTACAATATATTCCAAAAAACGGGACATGGAGTGACCGTATGATCTTTGTTTTAGTATATTTAATAACAAGAAATAATAAACTGTGAACATCATTGTTTTCAGTTTAATCAAACGTGGTAGCTGGGAGATTCTAATTGTTTTATTTAAAATGTGAGATAAATAAAAATTCGCCTTACGTTTATATAATCTCCCATATTAAATATACCTAGATCAAAACTTTTTGGAGCTTTGGCAGACCACAATCGAAGAGTGTTGCAAGTATTATTTCTATAACCTGGTACTGGGGTGTCATAAGGCATTGCAAAGACTGGATGGGCATCAATCCATCGTCTACGTCCATTCCCAGCATCTTCAACACGTCCATAAAAATTGACGGGATAACAATATTCTGGTCTTCCTTTCTCCCATGGGTTTCCAAAACGTAACCATTCATCAGGTTCTTCAACCTACAAGCAAAGTGAAAATAACAAATATATATGTTAGGCTAAAATAAATACGAAATTATTACATTTCCCAGACTTTAGCAACAACTAATGTAATTATTCAAAACAGTGAAAAGCAAAATAAAAAATGAACAGAATTTTAACCGTGTTTTGCAACAGCAACTGAGTTAAGACAATTTTGGATGAAAGGCTAGAGAATAACATATTTTATTACTTCATTAGGATGAACATATTCAATATGTGCTTACCTGCCAGCCATCACGAATAGCTTGTTCGAAAATGCCGTAATCATAACGGATGCCATATCCATAGGCAGCTAAGCCTAGTGTTGCCATGGAGTCTAAGAAACAGGCAGCCAAACGCCCTAACCCACCGTTACCAAGACCAGCATCCGATTCCATTTCCTCTAGTTCTTCAATATCCAGCCCCAACTACAGTCACCAAAATGAAATAAATCAAACACTTTGATATTTATGTAAAAGCTGTCCTCTTAAGTGTTGACAACAGTATACACAAACTGTCTGATTACTAAAAAATTACATAAACCAACAAGACTTTACGAAATGGTTCAAAAAACATTATCAAGTCTTATGTTAATATTATCCTTACTAGCGTGAAGTACACTGTTGAGGAGGTACCAAAACGAAGCAATGTTTAAATACAATTTGTAAGGTGTCGTTAATCTATAAAATAAATTTTTGTCTTATCCATCACTAGCTGTTTATGGTACAATCACGAGAAAGAGTATACATTATTCCCTATTATTAATAAAAGGACAGTGTGGTAACATGTATTAAGAACTTCTTTTCGCTTGAATGGCAGAAATATACTTGAAGAATCTTTTAAGTTCAATGATTTATATATGGCGTCATCTAAAAAATAATCAGTGTCACGTTGGTTACGTGTTTGATGCTGATTAAATTCTTGAGATCAATTTGCAGGCATTCCTTTATCACGAGTGCCAAATACTTCGAAACCTAGGATCATGAATTAATTTTAACAAACTTCAGCTACCTTACAATCTATGTTGTCTATAATGCAAGGTGACCGGTGGTGTATTACTCGAATATAAACGGTGTTTGGTATTTTCCTAATGTTTCTTCTTTTTGACTTGGATCAAGATGAGAGGTTCAAAAGTCAATCATTACTCAAACTATCTATCAAACTATCAAACTATCTATAAATTCACACTTTAACTAATTAAAATAAACAGCTTGCCTTCGATGCAATCATTTCAAAGAATGTTTGTGTACTGATTGACTAGTCTAACATGAGAATTACAATCTTGCTGACTCAAACTGTATGATCTGTTAAAGTAGCCCCAGCTTTTGTGTATTCTGAAATTTATTATAAATGTCTGTTTTGGTTTTGAATAGTCAAACAGATTTACCGGTATCGTAATCGACCAGTCAGACTCCATTTAAGAGTGGCTAGCTTCGCGGCTGGAAACAGATCAGTTTCATATATGAGATAACCAAACTTTAGAGTTTTGGATGAACACGTTTACAAACACTTTACATTTATTTTGAGAATAAACTGGGAGTCCCACCCTTCATACAAAATTAATAAAAAGGAACTTCATATGTAGTTTCAATAATAAGGTTGAATACATTAATGCTAAACTTCTTTCGGTTGTGTTATAGCTACAAAGGGAATAAATATATGGATTACAAAGTATAAATGTAGCTTCGAATTTCACGACATAAATTTTGACTCAGACTACAATATTGTCTGAGAGCAGCATGGAGCTATAATTTAATGGTATAAGCACCGAACCACAGATTTCATCAAACCCAATATAGATACTAAATGCCTTGACTTATCGTAACTACATTAAATATATAGCATTATTTGGCAATTAAGAAGCGTAAACTTTTGATACAGTTTATGAACAATAAAAATAACTCACTTGGTACATAGCTTCATCGACTGCAGCCGTAATATTTACATTCAACATTGTATTTGTCAAAGTACGGCCCATGTAAAATTCTAATGATAGATAGTATATGCGCTGTAATTTAAAGTAGGTAATCAATTTAATAGATTTATATGCAAAAATTAGCCATAATAATATTAGGAAACATAAACAAGATAGAGTCGACAAATCCATATACTAAAATGAAATAAGCGTATATAACTATATTACTATGGGACCCTATACAATTAAACTACTATAGTAGCTAGTGTATTACAAAAGTAAACGTTATTTTATCTACATTCATTTGCGAAATAGTTTAATACAATTTATGTTTATATCAAGAGGAGTTGCATCAAAGCTGTAAGTTTTTATATGAGGTTAATTAGCACTAGTTTAACGGTAAGATTCATTGGGAAACCATGTTTACCAAGTGATAATTAAATGTCTAAAATAATTGCTATGGCATTTAGCAAACTGGAATGAAACGTTTTTTAACTAATTTTCGCTCAAAAATAAAGTAGAGTTTAGAAAAGAGGTTTATAACCTACATTTTTGAAAAAAACTTCTATGTCTCGTTTACATCTAAATCAACACTTTCAAAACAGAGACAACTATGGTTTTTATTTTAGGTAATTCATCCAAGAGATGCTCAATATCCGAGTAAAATAAGATAAGGTAGCAGTCATATAAATAGCCAAACATTCATGTATGCACACACATCAATAATGATCGTCCAAAAGATATATCAATAATTCACAAATTACAAGAGTTAATACTACAAACGAAGATGTCAATTCATCAGGAAAATAGTCACATTCTGGATCAGACTCTTGATTTTTGGCTGTAAATATACTTTAAAATAGACTACTTATAAGTTCATGTCCTGATGCATCACAATCTCCAACACCTATAATCTTATTTGAATATGAACTATAAAGCGACAATAAACTACACTATATTAAGAAGAGCTTGGAGTAAAACAATTTTAAAAATATCGCTATTTTTCTCAAAAACCAAAGCTAAATTTACCTAGTGGGGGAGACATAAATTAACAGAATGAAGAGTGGCACATAGAATTTTACAATAACATTAATATACTATAAAATATATATATAACAAAACAAGATTGTTTTCAGAGTTCATAGTCATGATAATAGGTGAAACCTAAAAAAATACAAGCGGTTTACGGAAAACTATTCTGAAAGTTAAAAATTTTAGAAAATCCTACATCATTAGGTTGCATACTTCGAATCAATAAATCTCCGGATCGACAAACATCCCTGAACATGTTTCTGTCGATTCGCACAATAACTAACTTTAAGTAACATAATTCTTTAAAATTATGTCTAGTAATATAGAAATTAAGGGTATTGATTACTTTCAATCTTTGATCTTGATTACTAATTTTATATGAAATATGAATTCTTGTAAATGCTAAAAAGCAGCGTTTTAAATACATCGCACATAACTTTGAAAATGATCGCAATAGAAGTAAATCAAATAAGCTATTAAATGCAAGCCAAAACAGGAGAAATAGTTATGGAGGTTCACATAATTCTTCACTAGTTTGTGTGATATTTAAGCAATGATGTCTAAATATCTTGCAACTAAAAAACTAATCAAATAGGCAGTCAAAAGTAGCATATATGCAAGTATAAACTATATAAGTAACAAACCTTTGGATCTTCTCTATGATAAAACTGCTGAGATCTAATCCAGCGGGAGCAAAGATGATCCCATACTGTACGTGCCAGCGCATGATAGAAGTCGAGAGATGTAGCAACATTTCTATCCTTAACCCCATCGAAATGTAGATGTCTATTGAAATCTGTCTTAAGATTCGTCACATTTTCCAACTGTGCTATCCCTCTAACACTTATCTGCTTTCGTTTCTCAGCATCCGACAACATATCACAATTTTGTAGCTTCGAAAGGACAAAATGAGTCAATGCAAACAAAACAGCCAAACAACTAATATGCAAATTAATTGAACAAAATGTATGAGGTTATAACTGTGACATTTTGCAGTATTTTGTACTCCCAGTTTATTTTTTTAAAACATATTAGGTTTGTTTTGACATAATAGCAATTCTCGAATGCGAAAAAATGAAAGTAATGTACACTTTCGTATTGAAACTTTACGTCGTTGGTTATCCATCATTAAATGAAAATCATCAGCTGTAGCTACAGTTCTTGAAATAAGTCCTTTCCTATACTTTTTAAAAATATATATCTCCACAGTTAACTGAAACCTCTGTGACAGCAAAAAAATCCCTAAAATAAATATTTTATACACATTCATTCGACTTGACGTTGTCCATGTTTGCATTAGTAGAAGTTACTAAAATACGGGAGCCGGTTACACATAATCATTTGGTTGCCATGCAGTCCCGTGCAAAATGCAGCTACTTTTCTAGATAGATAGCTCAGATGTAGCAGTTCTGATTGTACTGTGTGTATTGGTTAATTATGTTGCTCGCCTCATTCACAACTGTCTTTTCACTTTGTTTGGTTTTATAGGGAATATATAAATATACTTAAACCCAAGAAAATTATACTGCATACACTGGTCACTGGGTATTGAAAAAAAGTATTCTAATTCCATTCAATAGCACAATAAACATTCTAATTAGACGACAAGTTCGGTAAGGCCTAAAGCAACATGAAAAAACTTGGTTGAATTTAGAGTATTTACACTGGTAAGCCGTAAGTAGTCTGATACACTGTCTAATCTCTCATAAGTTCGTTCCTTTTATAACTGATGTATTTATCCGCAGTACTTTCACATGTTTTCGCTGCTATTCTAATTAAGCGAATTTTCACATTTTCGTTATTACTAAACAAGTATCGGAACTTATAAATATCAAAATTCACTTTCCGAATTCCCGAACCTTCCAACTTCAATCAGACGTTTCACAAGTTTGATTCCATAATGTAAAAGCTAGGTTTCGAGCCCTAAGCATGATAGGTATTCAGGTTCTATTAATAGCCGTTGCATAGTGACTCCAGAACAAAATAAACAGCACGTTAAGTCATACCTTATCGGCAAAAAATGTTGACAGCCCTGTAAGATCCTTTTTAATAATTCTGTTTCTGAAAATTCCTCCAAGTGACATTCTTCTACTGTGACTTATTATCTTGCATTCTAAAGTATATTTATTCCTCTTATTCCATTTACCTGTACATGTTAGTGATTTTTTATCTTTAAATAAGATGGTTGCCATTTATTTTAATTGTCATTTTGCTTTCCCTTGCGTTTGTGCTAAATTTCTATTATTATTAAGGACTTCATATACTTTTTTACTGGACATTTTAACTTTGGCGCCTGCCATATTAGTCGGTTCCAGCTCAGCAGCGTTTTCAAGAAAATTTATTATCATAACCACTCAAAATCTACGAATATTTGCTTCGAATTCATCTGTAGACAAGTACACTCATTTTCCCCCAAAAAGTCTAGACACCTAGACTACATTTTTCGATTCGCTACAGATGTACGACATATCTGGAACAAAGATCGTATCAAAAAAACACTCATAGATTCCTGTCAAAGGAGACGATCTTGTTGAAGTAACCTGAATTCGAGCTATCAATAACACCATTCAAGCTACTATCGAAGTCGGTTAAAACAGGTAGGATCACTGAGGTTTATGATCCTTTGTCAGGTGTAACCCGTGCACTCGTGCTAAAGAACTGTCTGCGAATGATTTTCAGTTCACTAATTGACTGATTTTGCCCTTAAGTTTGTGTTGCTATCTAAGAAATTACTTAAGGATTCTGTTAGAGCGAAAGAAACAAGCGCGTCACAGATTTATTACGTCTCTATACGGTCTATCGCACAATTACTTCGGACAAGAACTCTGATTGTTAACTCAAACGCCTTTGGACCCTATGATCTGTGTTCAAAAGAAATGTGTAGCACCCCAACACCCTCCCTGGTCACATAGTTGTTAATGAACAACTTACATAATTTGTACTCTCTACTGCTTGTTTGCTCTTATCCTGCCGCTTCATACCTCTTTACCACTCTTTACATAATTTACCACATTATTTTCACAGCTAGTTTTCAACGAATACTATCATAAATGGTTAATTTAATAGGTTTGATCTTAGCTTACTATTCTTTACATTCACCCTACGTTGAAGTGCTACTACTAGTACATATGTCATTCTGTTACCAATTAACATCTTTTACTTATCATGATTAGTTGTGTAATTTACTAATTTCATTGTCACTGGATTCACAAGTTGCCTTAAGTCATTTAAAAATTTTCATATTCACATAAATATTCCTGTATAGTAAAGTTAAACTTAACATAATTTAAAACAATACTTTCCGTTAATATGCGTTGATCTATCAGGGATATTATAGTAATAAGCCAAATGGTCCATACCAGTGTTCCAACTAGTTTGCTTGTAATAACCGTTTAGTTTATTGATCTAGACGCTTAGAGCCGATTTCTTCGGTATTACACCTGGAACTTTTGCATACGCCGTTGTTAACCTCGGCTGATTATCAAAAGTCAAAGCAGATCATAGTTTTCAGTTTGAATATAAACATTTATACTCTAAGCAAACTTCTGGGTACTGTGCATGTTCAGACAACTGATTGTGACCCACAGTTAAATGATTTATTGATAAAGTTTCATTTATGAAACTCCACCCTATGATTTTTAGGGCCCGGCTACCCTATACATTTCCTCATGCGATACGCAATTAACAAGGCAGTAAAGAAAATAGTGTAGAGATTATACAATACTGTACCATTATCCTAACATAATTTGAAAATTAATTATTCACTCCTTACTAACATTGGGTCTAATCTCTTACATTAAAATAAGGAGACTTTTTGATGACCATGGTAAAATTGTATCATCTCACTGGCTTTACATTGCTATTATTCCACTGCAATGGACAATTTACAACAAGCAACGTCAGAAAAATAATGATGATCCTATATTGTTTGCAAATGAATGATTTCACAAGCTTTGGTAATGAAAAGTTCCTGTAAATACAATTATGCTTAAGAGATTAGCTACAAAGAATATGCAGGTAAATCTTTCTCGTTCAGCTGTCATTTATACTGACAAGGTGACAAACTTGAAGTGCACTCTGGTATATGACCAAGTTACGCTTGTCGTACAACCAGAGCCACTTCTAGCGATTGAACCCCACTCTTATGAATCGAAAGAAATCAGAAGGCACTGAGTGATGGGATAGAACTTCAACGGGATAGCAACCACTTGGCTGGCGAACTAGTGAGAGATGCTTTCCTCAGTGGTTTG